>JAVKLA010000039.1:20075246-20155007 GCA_034782735.1 Sagittarius serpentarius | reverse complement strand
AGGGCAGGGGTGGAGGCCCCATCCCTGGATGTTTTTAAAAGTCATGTGGATGTAAGTGCTTAGGGACGTGGTTTAGTGGGGGACTTGTCAGTGCTAGGTTAAATGATTGGACTAGATGATCTTTACAGGTCTTTTCCAATCTAAGCAATTCTATGATTCTATGATTACAGCATATGCATGGGAAGTGCAAAAAGTGCCAGGCTGAAGGCCACGGTGTTTCTCAGAACCTTAAAATTTTGTCCCTCATTTAGACCCTGAGGAGCTGACCTAATAGTCAAACACAGTGCTGAACGTCTGCAGCTTCTGTGAGAGACTGGTGCTGATTTACTTTGATGAAGCTGGTAAAGGTGATCTCAGGAAGTGGCTCAGGAGGTGTCTTAAAAGAACCATAATTTAAAGTTGTTTGTATTAATAATTTCCACAGCAATAATTTGAATTAGGAAAAAAATATGAGCAGAAATTATCAAAGTCAGGAAAAGTATCTCTTACTCAATGTCTGTCATTGCGGGACACATTTTAGTTGCTTTCCAAGGTTCAAATAGTTGTAAACATTTAATTAAAAAACTAGAAAAAAGATTTACTCCCTTTATTTAGTCATTACATCTGTCAGTAGGGAGGTAGACAATCAGTCTCTGTAAGTTGCTGGGTAAATTCTTACTTGTCTTCTAGCTGAAATGAGAATTAAAGACATTGAGTACTACACAGGCACAATGAGGAAATCACATAATAAAAAGGATGGCTTATTAGGAGCTTGGGTTTGCAATGTTAACATGTAAAATATGTACAATGAAAGCTTCTCAGTTACCAATGTCCTCATTAAGAGACTGAGATATGTAGCGTATAATCTCTGGGGAGGGGTTGCTTTGATTATAATAATAATAGTAATATTAGGTCATGCAAGTAGAGCTTGGTATAGAAGGTAAATAACTATTTAAATTATAGAAAATAAAACTGGGAAGGCCATTCTGGAAACTAATGGGAATTCTAAATTCCATCTGTTGAGAAACTGAGAATCCTGTTTTCTTCAGCCACTGAAGCTAGCTGCTTCCCAAATTTCTGATTATTTCCAGAGGTAAAAACTCTGGATGCTCATTATTGTACCTGCAGACTACAGGAGGAAGAAACAAAACCTTTCCTGTCCACTTTCAGTACATCAAAACATTTTCTAAAATAATGGCAAAATTATGTATACAGGCAGTTTTTAATACACAGTAAGTGAAGGTCTGGGTATGCTGTCCCTAAATCAGAAACTACTCTCAGCAACGAAAACTAAACTGTTCAGTTCTTGAAGGCTGCCTGGTTTTTTCCTGCACCTGACTCACCCAGCAGCACCCCTCAGTCACAGGTGCCTGTTAGAGGGACTCATCTGACAGTCTTTCTGTTGACCTCCCTGGAAATCAGATTAGACCCTACTACATCCAGCGAGTAGTTCCAAGCTCATATTAATAGGCCACCATGATGTCAGAAAATATAAGCAGCACCTTTATAAAACCTTAAAATCTGTGCTTGAAGGCTGAGTCAATGGAAAAGTTCAGACAGCTTTTTCTTCATAGCTTTCACAGAAAAGTGGAGATGTCTACAATATCTGCAAAGCATAATTTCCATTATATTCTCAGGGTTTTTTTATTTTCCTTTCCTTTTTTTGATTCATATGACATACTAACCGTAAATATTGTACAAAACCGATAGATATTTTCTAAATATCTGAAATGAAACTTTTCAGAAAGAACATATCTATGTTCTCCCAAGGAAATATCTACGTAAGTTCTAATACATTTAGCCTACTTCAATTTACAGCAGACATTTAAGTATCTCTATTATAAAAACATTCAGAGAACCTGTTAGTTCAGTGCTATTTCAATTTAAATTGAACTCAGAAGAGGTGCGAAGTACATACTCCTCAATTCTCAAGTCTGCATTCTAACAGAAGTAGAAAAGTCACAGTTCCTCCATAGCCTTCTCTTCTTAGGCTTCCTAATTGTCAAAATAAAGTAAAAGTAGATGTAAAATTACTAATTATGCACTCACTGTAATGTAACCATACAACTGACAATGTCTTCATTGGTGCTAGGTTGCTACACTGACAGCATCTGCTTTCAACAAGAAATTGTGCCATATGTCAAGGGAAGATAATGACTTACAGAACCGTTTGGTATAACTCTTCTTTCCTGTCTTCACAAGCTATAATCCACATGAAGGAGTTAGAGAAATAAGACTCATCTGCAAGACTTCATTATAAATAACTCTTTTATAACATATGCTTTGCTGAAGCACACAAATCCCTTGACTTCCATGAGCAGCTCAGTGAATGGGTGAGCTGTATACGACTTGCAGAAGCAATTTCTATGATTACTAGCCTGTATCATAATCATACACCAGAATCACCAGGGCCTGAAACAATTTCCCATCTATTACGTCTGCACTGTAGCTATCCTACATCACAGGGTGTTATAGTAACATGCAGGATGCATGGGGTAAGGATGAGAATATGCTTAATCAACCTATTTTCATTTCCTGCACAAAACATTTAGTTTCAAATAATCAAGACAGATAGAGCTAAAAGGCTGGTTTGCTAAAATCCCCTAAGGTGGCACATAATTTCTAAATCCACTCTTGTCTACCCCATGGCCCTTTTCTGTCACACTTTTTCAGGCAAAGCTTTTTTCCTTTTAACACTGGAGGAAAGAACACCACTTTCTAGACCTACTTGAACATATTTATGCTCTTAATAGGCATTATTTTCATAAGAACGTTTGTCTTGCAACTCTTTGTATGCAAGAAGAGTATTTTGGTTTTGTTACATTTGCTTTTTTCCCCTTAAAATTGATGTATTCATTAAAAAAGCCTTTAGCATAAACCCAAAGAGAGATAATTTAAAATAATTAGTAAAACAAAATAATAAGTTATGAAAGCAGAAACAAATGAGCCCCAAATACACCACTAAGGGCCATGAATGATTTTAAGATCAGTACTTGTCTTTGTTGCAAACAGCATTTGTATTCATGCCAAAAACATGCAGCCAGCTCAAAATGTCTGTGAAAATCTCGTGGAAGTCAGAGTCCTTAAACACATTAAGAGAGTTAATTTTTAACTTTCACTTTTACGCATATATTAAATGTGTATTAAGACAAAAATAGTCTAATTTTATGCTTTATCATCAAGAAATTAGGAAGGTTTTACCCTGCTGTAGAGCATCTCATATTTATCACATACTTAGCTACAGCCACTGACAGGGACAAGGTATGTTTTTTCTGATATTCTGCGTTTCTCCTATTGCAAAAAAGATACTGGAGTTAATAGACAACAATGTCCATAAGCTATAAACATAAGCATACAATGGGAAAGACCTCCAGTGACATCAAGTTCAGGCTCCTTTTGTGCTGTTCTATACTTCATATTTGAGGTACTGCTGCTGCACCTCAAATAATTTATTTCCTAATATTATTGAACTCTCTCAATACCACTTGAGGCTTTTGTGAACTGCTGATGCTATGAGGATGAGATTATCCACTTTTGATGATTAGAAACCTTGTTCTCATTGAGCACTCAAATATATTCATGGCTAGTGAACATTCTTCATGATTAATCACAAGCACTATAAGATTTAAAGTATTTTAATATGTAAAAAATTTGAAACACCAGGTAAACAACTTGAAAATATCTTTTTCTATTTTACTAATTTTACTATTTACTAATAACTACAAATACCAGAGGTATTTCTCAATGCCCATGCTTATAGCTTTGTTTTAGAGAGCAGCGTACTAAATGTTATTCAAAGCAAGATTTTGGTGGATTTTAAGGAACACCATCTTCCTTAATGTAACGTAACTCCATAATGTTTTGTATGTTGTAGATAAGATTTCCTGGGATAGGTATAGTTAGTTACCCTCACATTGGGATATTTCACATTTTTAATTTCATGTTTCTGTCTTTCAGCAATTATTTTACCCATTAATTTTCATCTTTTCTTCTTTCCATATAGGATTATTTCTAACTGATGTTTCTCATGTACTTCTGTCACAGATCAGATTTTAATGATGATAAACAGCCAAAGGAAATCACTTAACAAAGCATTCAAAATGTGTGCTGCATTCACTTTCTTTGTGAATGACCTGATGTACAAAGTGCTCCAAAGCAGATGAAACATCTGATCCAAAATTACTGAATCAGTATATTTTGCTAGAGTATTTGCTTCCTCTTTACCACCCGAGTTCCATCACGCTACAGAGTTTTACAGGGGGATCACACAAAACTCCTCTCCATAATTTTCTTAAGAGTAAAGGAAAAGAAATGGAGTTATGAGAGATACCAGGCTGCTTCTTTTGCATGATTGACTTATATTCCTAACTAAGGCACAACAGTTACAAAACTGGACAGTGAGGATTTGATTTTCTTCATCACCCTAGAAGAAGCCCGCTGAAGAAAAGCTGTCTATCATTTAATGTCCCTGTACATTATTTGCTTGCTTGGATGTTTTCTAACCTTTAGCCACTTTTCAATACTTTATGTTTTTTCTATTTCATTATTTCATACCCTTGATACTAACCATTGATATAAAACACTGATAAAGGGGAAAAAGAGCCCATCAACTTTATGTATAATTTTAAATTGCCTTGGCTATGGTATATAGTACCTTCAAAAGATTTGGTGTATTTAAAGCATGATCTCCATATTTAAAAGTGCACACTGTTGATCAAGCTATGCCTTTCCAAGGATTCTTCAACTGATGTCTTAAAATGGCTTCTATAATTTCTTCTGTGACTGATGGCAAACTGACTGAACTGAACCCATATCTACATGAATTTGCTTTGTAAAGTAGTTGAACGAACATACTGTAGTTCTGTTGCAAAAATAACTTGCAGCAAGAAAGCCTTCTGCATGTTTTCCATCAGAAGCCTCATTTGTGTGATTAATTATCATCAGAAACTCTGCTAAAAATTGAGACTGCAAAAGATAATACTTTTTTTAAAGTTATCTGAAATACTGTTTAATGATATTTCTTCTTGATTAAAGAAACAGTGATAATGCTTTAGCTTTAGCTATATTAGGTAACTTGATAGTATCTGTGAGTTTGGGTTTTATCCTTTATTAAGTATTGTTCTCCATTTGTTTCATTTTTGCTTTTTATCTGTATTTGAAAACTTTTAAGTTCCACATTACAGTCTAACAGTAAGTGAAAGTACATCTAGTCAATCAGCTTATAACTAAAGAGTGATTCTCTCAGACACTCCTTCAGATAATTTCTACCAGAAGCCAAACACTCAGAACTATCTTTTAAAGAGTGGAAATGATTCTGTGAATATATTTTGGGGGCATACGGGAATTTTCCAGTAAAGTACAGCTATGGTAAACATTCCTGTGCTTCCCACTATCCAAACTACAGAGCTCCACATCTATCCAATACAGAAAGATATCATAGAAGAGAGATATAATAGAGGCCCTCATACTTGCTAGAAGATACATGCTTTTGAGATTTTAGTCAATGCATGATCAGAATCTGCATAGATGGTTGAAGTAAAAAAAAGAAAAGAAAAAAAAAGAAAAAGTGGTTTTTTGTACATGTTATCCTTTGGACTATAGCCAGGGCTTCTCTGGAATGTCTGATAGTTGTATCTGTGTGGCGAGAGAGATAAATTTAGTTAAATACACCTTTTTGTCTACTCTACAGAATAAGGGTATTCAAATGAGGGACAGAGTGGGCTCAGAGACTGTGCCTGTGAAACAGACTTTGTGATCTGAAAATAAGTATTCTTCTCTTAAATCTCACTGGACCATCTACTCCAAGGTGAATACTCCGGCAGAATCTTATTTGTAAAATTTATGAGCAGATAGGACTATTTAAAACTAAGAACAGCCAGCCAGTCCCATAATGATTAAGTAATCAATGATGATATGTTCCTAAATGTGTAAGGAAATATCACTGCAATCTGTAGAACAGAAGCCACGTATTGTTTAGAAAAGGTAAATATGCTGTGGGATACCACAGACTTTGCTTAGAGAAAATTCCAACTGTAAATACCAGTATGTATTAAGGCTGCATTTAAAATGAGACTCGGGAACAGAAGCAAGAGGATGAGGATCTGAAAAACAGCCTGGGTTTTGACACATTTGGCTGATTGATGCTTGGATTGTTGCAATATCAATTAATGCAAAAGGTGCATTGATTAATCCATGGTTTTCTCATCACTGGGCAGCTGCAAGCTGCTTCCGCACTGCCCAAGGAGTAAGAATTCCCACTGTGTCTTTTTCCACTGCAATGATAACTTCACCTGTTCTTCTTCCCTCATCCTCTCACAGTCCTGCTATCTTATCTTAAGAAAACTCTCAATAATGTTATTTTCTTTGAGATTTCTGCCATTAACAAAGGTCTGTGGAGAGAATGTGGAGGGATATACAGGCAAACAACCTTGAATATGCAAGGGCTGGTGCCAGCCCAAGAAGAGTATACTTTCATTCTCCATGTAGGAAGACGACAACAGCATAAGACTAAAATTATGTCTTTCTGAGTGTGTGCAAGACAAGCATGAACTGAGCAGTCAGAGAGAAGTGCTAGCTAAGAAATACACATAATCATTCTCTTTACTTTTTCTTCTTTTTCTTTCTTTCCTCCCTTATCTCTCTTTATGTCTCTTTCTGAATGCGTAATGTGGAATATCTGTATGTTTGATCACTTTTTGTTCTCCAGCTCCGTAACAGCATGAACACTGTATATGAGCATTTAAATATTCTACTTTAGTAGTTGCGTCCAAATCTGAGTACATATCTATGGCTTGGACCCCTGCTGCTTAAAGCTATTTGCACTCAGATCAAATTGTGACCTCCAGAAATGGAAGTATTTATATTGAAAAAGAACTGAATAAAATATTTATAAGGCTGTTGTTACAAACTAGGAAAATTATGATATAAATATGATTACACTGTATAAATCAGAAGAAATCTGCACAATCTGTGTTTCTTTAAAGAAACCCAAAATGATTTTGTTTCTGAGGTACACATAAAAAGAATTTCAATAACACTGTGTTTTCAGACTTCACTGTTAAGGGATACAAGGAAAGCTTTTCCCTGGTTGTAATATTTTCTTTATAAAAGCATTATTTCAGACAAAATAAGCTTGGCTCATTTAAAGTCCCCACAAGGGACAGATACATTTTGAACAATATTTTGAATGTTTTTGATTACCTAGAGGAATGACATCTCAGTTTTTAAGATCCCAGTGTGGCTTTATTTTCTGGATAACTCAGTTATTCTTTCATCCTCTGACCTTATTATGATATTGTTTTTCCCTTCTCTTCACTACACCATTCTATGAGAAAGCTCTATATAAATTTGATACAAATCTTGTTCACATATAATATCTGCAACTTAGTCAACTTCACAAGGCATAAAAATAGCAATTTCTTTTCCTTTATACCCCAGTTCTTATTTTTGTACAATATTATCCATGTGCTATGAATTCTCCTACGGTGAACCTACCAAAAAAAAAAATAATTAAAATCCATTATATTCGCATCAACTATAGGATAAAATTTTTGTTTCCCAGGTCAGCTTGTGTTTTTTCTTATAATGTATCAATTTAAATGCAGACAGCCAAGGAGAAAGAATATTTCTTCTCTTAGATTGTATACAACCACAGTGATGGTGAGATGATTCAGACACTGTAAAGTGTGCCTCTATTTTGGTCAGAAAGCTTTGAGTGGTTTCAGACAGATGATCTGTTCCTTTCCATAACTTTTTCACATTAAAACAAGTGGAAGCATTTTGTAAGTCTGAGAGAATTATAGATGATAATATGTCTGCAAGTAGACAGTTGCTAAGTTAAAGACATCCATGGCATGAATTGGTTAGATTCAAATACACTACAATTATTGTATCAGGGAAAAAAATTGAGACTAACGGGCTGCCTTGATTTAGATTACAAGGAAGTCAAATTTTTATGATTTCTCCTCCTTATTTGCCTATTAGGATATTTGTACAGCATGTGATGATTTAGGCCAACACTAAATTAACACTCTTCATAAACAAGGAGAAATTAAAATGTAAAACATAACCGAGGTATGTGCCAGATCTACCATACATCTGAAGTTGATTTTGAATTCTTCCAGTTTATGCATCTGTTTTTGCTGGTAACTGTGTCTATAGTCCACTTCTAGGCCAACATTTTCTCTAGCAAACATTCGATATAGTTTAGGGTGAAGTTATACTTTCTGAAGTCGAGGTTACTTATAACTCGGTCTGCAGATCACTGCAACTACTATGGAAATAACTCTACACTTATTATGCTTATTTTCAGATATTCATAAAACGTGAAATAACTCAAAGTTTGGTGGGTTTTGTTTTTCTCTTAACTTTTGCACATAATGGCTTTCTGCCGTATTTATAATATATATTTACATGTATGCATGGAAACAGTTATATGGATTCAATATGACATCAGAATGAAAGATGCATCTTCACAATTACTGGGTTTTTTTTCAGATTTAATATGTAGACTTATTTTCTATTTTTAAAGGTACACTGATTACAGGTAAAACTCTACATCAATATTTTAATGGAGAAGCAATCTTCTTTGAATGGGAAAAGAAACCAAAAATGCCTGTGGATCAACTCTCACCCGGCAGTTGAAAAAGTGGGACTATTTATTCATTGCTTTTGTTCGTTCTCTATTTTCTACAGTGAATCTGGCAGACAAGTATCTCTTGAAGTCCTGAAAGAGCAGAGAGATATACTAGATCCTATTGAATTTATTTTTTTTTTACACCTCCTCCTTTTCAGAAAATCATATGGGAATACAAAAGGCATAAAGTCTAGCAGAATGTAACCAACTGTACTTCACTGAGGACAAAATTTGTCCTTTCCACCCTTCTCCATGCCCATGTTCGTATCCAGAGCCTGATCACATGCAGCCATTGTTCAAGAATGAACAGAAATCCTGTTCCTTTTTGCAGCTGAAATGACAAACAAGTGGACTAGTCAGTCCATAGTTCAGCAGCTGAGTTGGTATTCTCTTCAATGCTGGTGACCAAAGTTATAGTCGAAGATTTACTCTGGGGCTAAGCATTAAGTTAGTGAGTAGCAGATACCTTCCTATTTTTAAGTATCGTTTTGCACTGGAAGGTGCTGGTTCGTTGAGAAACCCGTAAGAAAGGCGCCCAGAGTCTGTAATGCTATTTGTTAGAGCAAACACTGTAAGAAGAGAATAGCATAGATAACCTTACACCTCTTTAGATGCTGGGACTCCCGAGCCATGTAACATCAAACAGGACTGACCGACTTGCAACATGCCATGCAGACCCCCATCAACAGCAGAAATTCTCCCCTTTCACTGTTTCAAGCTATTATAGGATTCTCTGACAAGGAAACAACTCTAGTTATCATTTGTATAGTCACACAGAAACGATGTTGTCATGAAAACTTCTTGCTGCACTATTAAAGGCAAGGCCACTCCAGTGGTGTAATCACCAGTACCAAGCGGGAGCTGCCGGCAGGTTCCTCCCTTGCAAAGACCTGGCTCAGTTTACCCTGCGGCCAAGCAATTTGTGTCACACAACATATGCCTGAAGGCCATGCTGGGTGTGCAGCACAGCATGCAACGGGCCTGGGCCTGTGTAGGTTAGCTGTTACATGCATCACTAGCTCCTCAATATACAGTAGTCTTCTGGCCAGGATCACTGCAAGTATTCACATTTTGTTAACCAGCTTACAATGTGGCTATCTCTTGCTATATAGACATCATAAATAGTTCTCTTACGTATAGACTTGCAGAAAAACATGATTCTAGAAAACAGCACCTTGCATATGATTACTACCTTATTGCCGTACATTTACTTAGAATGTAAATGTGCTACCATCGTTCAGCCTTGGTAGTGCATTTCTCTGCAGGCATTTCATTCATTCCGTTTCTCTCTTTTTGGCAGTATGCAGCGCAACCTCCCAAGGTTTTTGCCAGAACTTCTGAATCTGCAGCCCTCACTCCTTGGGTGGAACTGATTGCGCGTGATATGATGAACAGAGCGGGATGAATACGTTAAGAACAGAGGGGAGAGATACACAGAGATGACTCCAGAAAACAAAAAGCCAGGTACGTTTTTTAGTGATCCCAGACACAGCTGTAAGCAAAGATAATTACAGGACTGTATTATTCTACAGCTAAGAGGTCAACACTTGAGCAATTTCAAGACAGTCTCGATGAGATAGCCTTCTCCATAACCTTGTCTTGGTGGTTTTACCACTAGAAGAGGGAACTCACCCTTCATAAAGTGCTGGCAAGTAAGATGCCGCAGGGCTGAATACAAGTGAGAGTATTGGACATATTGTGAATACGTTAATATCTTCAGCAGGTCCCTCATATGTCAGGAGGAAGATGACAACTACCTCAAGGCACTGACAGTCTAAATTAGACAGACAATATGGCTGAAAAATTTAATGTCTTAGGTAAACCAAGGGAGGTCAAAACTCAGCATGGTGAGGATAAGTTATCTTACTTGGCTGGTAGACTTCATGGAAGAAATAAGTTTATGTATGGGCTGCCGCCTCTAATTCTGAATTCTCAAAGCTTATGAATGATTGTTTATCTGCTAACAGCCTGCAGGGATTTGGTAAAACAGCTACAGCATAAAACTGAAAAATAATTGAAATAAATAAAGTTCTACCTGGCACTATCCTTGTTTATTCTATGCATCTGATATTAACATTCTGATGTCTCATGCTCGTAATACATAATAAGAAATGAAAATGTCATAAAATCAATACCTTCTAACAGCAGAGGGAAATGTCACAAATTATCCCATTCTCATTATAGTTTTCAGTCAGTAATTTCAGAAGCCTCCAAGGGATTAGGAAAGCTGAGTATATTTTTGCTCTACCCTCAGATGTCAGTTTTATTGTACATGATCTAGGCAGTGAAGGTTCTCTGCTCAGGAAGAAGTTAGAAATCAATTGTTTTGCCGATGAGATTCTTTTGCAAGGCTGTTAGCTGCCTTTGTAAGTGTGAAACTACCGAATTCCGTGACCCTGCTTAAATTACTTTGAAATACAAAATTACTCTCCAACCCCTTATGTGGTACAGAAGCATGCTATATGCACATACAGAATGTAGAGCTGTGTTGCTAATGAATAAACTTCGCACATTATAAAGAAAACATATGAATTAATTATATATAGCAGATCTCATAAGCCTTTAATATTTTCCTAGGAGCGCGTTTTTATATTTTTTTTTAACTAGAGATTAGAGTCTGATTGACCCTGCCTAGATAGAAATGAGCCTGAAAGAACTTGTACGTCATAATCCCAGTGCTGGATGGCATTTGCAAATCTAGTACCACTGCTGTGGTAGCGGATGCTCCAGCTAGATTAAAGTGAAGCTCAGACCTGTGGTATCATCTGTGGATACATTTTACCAAGTTGATTCGCTTGCTGTTTTACTACTGATCCTAACCGTCTGATCAATCATGCTGCACACATGTTAGCTCGTATTCAAATTGCTTTGGAGACTATCAGGCGCAAAATACAGCAAATTCCAGGGTCTGCTGTCATAGACAATGTGGAAGGCCAAGCCCACCTGCATCACTTGGCTTGACAACAAGGGCTTACTTCTTGTAGTACATAATAAAAACAGATGCAGCCACTCATTTCACATGAGCCAGAACCCCAGGATATTTTATATCACATTAGGAAATCTTAGGAAAGACATTCTTTGGGAGTCAAATAGATGCTATGGGACACTATCCCCATCAAGGATTCTTTCACCCAGAAAGAGAAATCAGACCAATTAAAACAAAAATAAAACAAAAACCACACAAAAACCTACCGTCAACAGCAAAAAAACCCCAGGCTTTCAGGATAATTGTAATTATGACTGTATATAAAATATAAACTGTCATTGCAGTGGTTTGGAAAGGGATAATACATTTTGGCTAAACCCCAAGAAATAACGAGTGGAATGTGAGTCTTTCATTATGAAGTGTCTCCAGTTTTGATACAGAGTGCAAAGCAAATATTTTTGCCCAATCCAAATATTGTCCCAGACTTCCTCATCAAAATATAAACTGTTGTGAAATACCTAGAGCTGAAAGAATATAACTCATAAATATGAAAAGGCTGTGATTTTTAGTGGCATCTCTTTCCCAACAAAATTTTATGCAGAGTATTTAGTACTTATTAGATCATAGGACTCTGGAAGTTCAGACGGTTGTGTAGTGTTAAAATAATTTGGATGGGATCAAAGATTCTCTGTAAGGGAAATGTTCAATGGGTTACTACAGAGATAATTCACACAGCTCATCTGAGATCTCTAAATAGCTCTGAAGCTCAGTAAAGGATATTATTTCTTGAAAAAGCCCAGTTTCCAAATAAAGGATGTATTAACAAAATATACATTAGATTATATACATTTTTTAAATAATATTGAAGTACATTGGAAGCTGGAGCCAAATTCAATACCAAGTCTTTACTGTACATTATATGGTCACTCTCCATTTGTTACAAAGATGGTGTCTAAACTGTCAGGACAGGAAGCATGTCTCGCTCCCCAGGGCTAGTTGTGCATGTCAGGCGTAGTCTTTTTTAGGATAAAACCCCAAGTGTATTTTCCTCTGCTCTATCAGCTGCCTATGGGAATGAAGAAACACTATGTGTCCTTCAGCCAGTAACCTGAAGTGAATAATCAGAGCATACCTGGATATGTCTATGCTCAAAAGTTTAACTGTAAAAAGAGCAACAAAGGACAACCAATAAAATAATGTTCCACTGTATTTAATATGCTCTTTTGTTAGCACAGAATATTGAAGAGCCAAATTCTAATCTCAGTCCACCTGCTCTGAGGCACTTCGATGAAAAAGGTGAATGTAGTCAATATTCTGGACCTTGCCTGTAAGAGTAAAGACTAAACTCTCAGTGGGCTGAAAGAGCTGACACCACCCCCCACCCCCAATAAGAAACTGGTTTTTTTCATTAGCAGATCTGAAATATATATTCACCAATCATTTCTGACATTATGCACTTAGAATGCATGAATGAAAAACACATTAGCTAAGCATAGATAACTATAGTAGTGAGCAGAACGGCTCACAAGATAAATATCAGATGAAAATGACAGCTGCCATCATTAAATTCAGTATTTATGTTTTTCTAGTTAAAAGTGATATCTTATTTACAAACTGATGAAAAAAAGAAAAAAACAACCACAACAACAACCAAAAAACAACCAACCAGCTTTGGGTTTATTTGCTTTAGAGGAAACGCTGTAGGAAAAGCTCCTTTCCTTTCAAGTTTACATTTTTCTTTTTTTATTGGTTCCAGATCACTCTCTTTTGTTTTTATTTGCACATGAGTTTTCTTCAGGCAAGGATTTATGTGCCACTATATATAAAAAAATTCAGAAAATACACTAATAGAGGAGACCCGATTTTTTTTCCTCCAGAAGATGACTCTATAAGTTATTGAAATCAGTCCAGGAGAGCAGAACCACTTTCGGTTCTGTCCAAGATTTTGTGGAGATACCTCCTAGTACGTATTTCATGTATGGAAACTTTCACAAGTAATGAAAGACCCTTTTGCACAAAGGAGAAAAGGACACAAACAATCATCTTTCTCATTATGGATATCTCCCTTACACGCAGGTGAGTGGAATCTAGGCCATAATACAATTTCGCCGTTGGGTTTAATTTCACATGGTGTGCTTGCCCACCATTTATGCTGCCTGAGAAGCCAGTCTTGATGCGATTAGAAGCTTATGGCACATAACAGAGCTGGCCTGCATTACAAGGACATTTATACGGCATAAATTCCTTCTGAGTGTGGCAGAGCTACCTCAGGGCAACCCTGCTGCACCTTTCAGGAGTGTTGAGTTTTATATATATTTTTTTTTCTTTAATCTCAGGTTTTGGGTTGGTTGGTGTTTTTTGGCTTTTTTTTCTCAGCCACTTGGCAGCACATCAATTCCAGAAATCATACTATTCCCATGACCTTTAGATTCTAAACTAAGTAAAGTTTGATTTCCTGGTTTCTTCATTTCTCTGTATTGCTTTCTTCCCCTTCTTCCAATTGTATTAGTGCTATTAGAGTTTTCCTTTCACACTATAACCCCAGGATTTATCAAATTAAATGCTGTTTGGATGGTTTGGGATTTGACTTCTGAATCTTCTTGTTGATGTCCTGAAAGTATTGCAGCTGAATGCCAAGTTATTAGTCCTTAGCAATCATTTAAATCTTAACGGTGTCAAGCAGTTAATGAACAAGAAGGTACAGCACAGCATTTGAATAGAAGCACATAGTAACAGTAAGGTAAACATGATTTCCTCAAAGTAGAAAGATTTGATGTCTCAATTATATCCCAAAATTGACTCCGAATATGCTGTCTTTCTTTGAGCTTGCTTTTGAATGTGACTTCTGTTACACATTAAAAAATACGTAAGTGTGTTTATTTTCAACATGACCAACACCTGTTGAACATGTAATGACTCGCTGTGCAATTACGTCAATGCTGTGCATTGACCTTGAATTTTGAAAGGGCCAGCTGCCAGGAAAAAAAAAAAATAAATCTTTATTTTCATAGACTCATTAAATTAAACTCATTTTTAACAAAAATAGTCATGGGTGAATCACCATATGTTCTTGAATTTTAGGAGACTGACAAGATTTTTATATAATCAGAATTCAGAGCTGCTCTTTTGAACTAGAATGTTTTCAACATTTCCATTTAAGCTACATTTACAATCCAGTTGAGCACAGAGTTTTAAAACAGCAGGCAAAACCAAGTAGCAATATGAATGATGCTGGGAGTTGCATACTGCCTGCCAACAGATATAAGTAGTAATATTGGTCATTTAATTTTGAAGTAATTCAGGAGTCAGTAGATGAAGAAAATATTAAAATGACTAAGCTAAATCCATTTTAAAAAATTATGAGATTGCAGAAATAATAGTGGGTTCGGTTTTTACTTTCATACTGACAGTATTTCCATATTGTGTCCTGAATTAAATGTAATGAGTTTTAGAGTTGTTGAATACGATTCAGTGATTCAAGATGGAAAGATGAGCAACAGAATCTGCTGCAAGAGATAAAGAAAATCTTGGTAGGAAGAAAATCCAGATGCATAGGGGCACCATCTGTTCTCTTACAGTTGTTCTTACGTTCATCACTAAACAAATTATGGCTACTAAAGTACAGGTGCACCAATCACATCATGCAGAACATGGAGAAATAGGTAACCTTTGACTAGAAACAGAATGTTTCTCTGTGCCCAATCCCTCCTTTTTCTACTCTACCCGTCCTCCTATGAATCTTCTAGAAACACATAAATAGACCCATCATATTTAAAATGCTCTAGCATTATTTATGAATTTCTATCAAAGTGAATTTAGGAAACAGTGGTAAAACTCAGGCTACAATTTAATGAAATTATAAACATTTGCTGCAACTTAGATAACAAGAAATTGAAGAGTTTCCTTCAGAAGTAGACTTTTGAGATAAACATTCAGAAACTTCAAAGTTGTCTTCTGTCTTTACTATCTACCTAAATTGTTCTTTCTTTTGCATTAATTCATATCATAAGCAACTATATTGTACCAGCTTCTAGGATCACATCCATCATAAGGCATTTAATCCTTTCAGGAGTGTTAGAGGTCCCTAGTATGAGTTCAATCTTTGAATCATCCTTTTTTCCATCCAAAGATGGCTTAATTGGTGATCCATGATCAGCAAAGTTTCCTGAAAGCCAGCCACACTGCTCTTTTAAAGGAAAACCAAATAGATAACTTCTTAGATGTTATATTTTGTATTACTATTGATGTCTTAAAGGAAAACCTACATCCAAATCCTACATGCATCCCTAATCAGAATTATTTCTGATCTCAGTCTGCCTCTGAACTTTATTTTCTGGGACTGTTTCTGCTCTTATTCTAAGATATTTCATTGTATACCTCATGAGAAATAACAGCAAGCTCTGTATGTCACTTCCCAAAGAAAAACTCTTGAACACCTTTTTGTAAGGCAGTGCCTTACTAACAGACATCTGTGCAAATCAGTGCTGAACTTTAGAAGGACTGATTTGTTTTGTTTAATACAAACCCCTGTGGTTTGTGAAGGCTCAGCTTTTACAGACTTAGTTTGCACACCCTGTTCCTCTGAAGTAATCTGTAAGACTGCCCATTGATCTCTTGCTTTTTGTTACGATCACTAAAAGTTTTCCAGAGTGCATTGCAAGTCTTATTGCCGACTGATTTCTGCATAAAACAAAACTGCAGTGAGTTTGACCGTGAAAAAGAGAATAGGTGATAAAGAGAATATTATGTGGCATTAGATGGTAAGAAGATATGTCAGCTTCAAAGATTAAACCAAGATCATTATGTGAGCTTCTTTTGTTAAATAAATGATGTTTAAAAGAACAGAAAAGGGAAGCAAAATTTAGAAGTAGATACTCAAAAAACACAGTCATTTGTTACAAATATAGATTTGCATATTATTTATTTCTTTAAAAACTCAAACTGGGTAAATGCAATATTTTGGAAAAATAAATTGCACCTTCTAGATTGAAGTGCTACGTGCAGATTAATGGTCTTAGCCACAGCTTCTTTGATCTACCTTTATTCTCAGCCAGCAGCATCTTCGCCTTTTTTTTCCATCTGCTTCAGCTAAACTGACTGGCTATACTGCTGTATGGAATTTTAATTAAAAAAATAAAGTAAAAATTGCTTATGCAGATGTTTGCAAAATAACATACAATTTTAAGTTGATCTATTGCCAGTTTCCTCTCCTTCATTGTGTTGGAAAGATTCTGGCAGAGAGAGTAACTAAGGAAAGCAAAATGAAAGCATTTACATGTAGAACTAGAGGGGGCAAGTGACAGCCACCATAGCAGAAGAATGACAAGGCATCAGACTTCAAGAGATACAGTATTTGAAGTACACAATGAACAAGTATTTCTGTAAATGAACTTAAAGCACTGTACCAGGTTCATGGAGTTGGAAACAACATTTATTGTTCTATTTCAAAGACCTGCTTACGTTCTAGAACACTTTTAAAAGCATGGCCTTACTATCCAACTTTCTGCTGCCTATTCTGTCTTTTCATTAAAAGTTACTTTCTCTTATACCAATGGTAAAAGTATTTGTTATGCTTCCCTAATTTTATTTTTGCTGTGCCAACATTCGCAGAGGGAAAAAGAGCAGAAGGGCCTGAATTCTTTTTTTGTCATTGCAACAACAGCATATACTAAGTTTCACATATGAAGCAAGCCACAGGTAAGAGTGGTAGGAATGGTAAGAAGGGATGCCAGAAAGTGTGTCAGGTGAAGGCCATGGCATGCTGACCTGTGTGATCAGTAGACACTGGCACGACACACCTTTTGGGTGGTACCTTTTGGTGTGGTACCACCCAAAAGATGCTTAAAGTAAAATAAAAAAAAAAAAAAAAACAAAACAACAAAAAAACCACAAGAGCGCACCCTACCACTGTCACACTGTGATTGACTTTTGTTAAAATTAGTATAAGCAAGGCTTGTCTTACTTGTGCAGTGATAGTCATCTGCAGATTTCAGAATTAATTCTAATTTAGGGTCAGTGAGAAGGTAACTATAAGTGCTTCTGGTTTAAGTGAGAACCACACAACAAAATACCAAGAAACAGTCAGTAAAGACTGTGTATGTTATGTTGAAACTTAATATAGACACACTTCAAACAGGATGGAGCACATCCTTTGGTACATGTGTTCAGTTAGTAAATACTGCACTGGTCATTAAGAATTGCACCACACTATTCTGTCTGTGTATAACCTCACAAGTTGTTCTAGTAATTGCATAGTGCAGGTGTGGTGCGCTCTACGCTACCCCTTGGAGCGAGCAGTGGCACCTGTCTTCAGCTTCATGGCTGCCTGATTTCTGATGCTACCAATCTCTCATGTACTTATAGACATACATACATAGCTATCTAAATAAGTACAAAATTACAATAATCCTACGCAACTCAGTTTAGATATGCTGGAGAATTTGCAGGGGTTACTTTGTCTCCTGGTTGGTTTGGTTTGTCTGTCTGTTTTAAGGACATTCCTTGCGACTTCGATTCTAACAAAGATGAAATGAAGGCCTGGACACTAAACAAGCTGAATGGTTGAGACAGCATGTCTCAGTAGTATTTAAACATAGAGTGTTGGGATATAAGCCACATTCAGGAGACGGAAAGAGAATTCCTGGCAAAGGAACCAGAATTCAGAAGAAAATATACCACTCTGTCCATTAAAGAATCATGTTAGATCTACAGTAAGACACACAAGTCATAACGATCCAGCCTGTTTTCCAAAGATAATATATTCAAATGTCTAATATATTCAAGTGTATTTTTTATTTCAGTTTGATCCAACCCTACTCCAATGGAAATGGCTACTTGGTCCTTACACCTTCCAGTTTTCCCATGGGCAGAGGTTCCTCCTTCTTTTCTGGGTGAAGCTTCTCACGTACCCATAGTACGTCCAATTTCCTTTTCCTGGCAATGTCTGGCTATAAACATGATTGTTGGGAAGCCTCTGAATATGATAATTATTTTACTATATGTTTGGATATATTTCTTCCATTTGGAATTAAACCAAAATATTGCTTGCAGTCAAGGAACACTTACTAGGCAATCACTTTACAATTAAGATGTGTGCTATTACCACTTACTTGGTCTTCACACTAGCTAGAAAGACAGAACAAAAATAAACTGTCCATAAGGCCTATAGTACATGAAGTCACAACTTTCAGTTCATTTTGAACACTGTTGTTTTTCCTATCAATAAATTCTTAAATCAGGACAATCCAATGACAGCAGCGAGCTTGGAACTGATGTGGGTGGTAGATGAGGAGAAAGAAATACAGAATCCCTTTCTTAACCGTCAAGACAAGCTCTGACTGTGCTGATAGCACTTCTTGTCATGCCACGCCACAGTGCTGCTTCACCCACATTCGTTAGTGTGGACACAGACTGACAAGGTTTTCCAGTTCTAGAGCTAACGCAGTCAGTGGTAGCTTTGGGATCCCTGTACTTCATACAGAAATAGTAACCAACAGCTTTGACCTCCATAGAGACACTGCATTTTTTCTGAACTGGAATAAAGTAGCTGCCACAAAACCTGAGAGCAGTTCAAAATAGAAATAATAAAAAAATTCTGTGATTGTGGACAGAAAATCCTAAATGTTACTCAACATGTCAGAAAGAGGAAAAAAAAGAATCAGAAAGAATAAGACTTACCCATTGCTGGCACAATTTATTAATTATAGTTCCAAGGTGATAGTGCTACCTGTGGGAATTGCAGTAATTCCTTAGAACTAATAACAGGGAGAAGCAAACAAAAGATGTTGGGAATTCATAAGCGAGTAGCTTGTTTTAAGAAAATTTTCCTGTTTTCTTACCTATTTAGGTTGTACCCAGTGAATTCAGATCCAAATGTATTTATAAACAGTACAAAAATATTCTGCAAAAGTCAAAGTTCAGGTTAAAGATTGAACATAAGGAAGGCCATCATAGCCACATGGTTCTTTTAACAAAGCTTATTAACTAATAGCAAGCCTAACAAAACAAGTATGTATATAGTATATGCACATTGCTGTACATACCAACATACAGGTAAAAAAATAGAAATATTAAATAACAGATGAAAATACCACCTGGGCACTGAAATGTTTGATCTTCATTTAGATTAGAAGAAAGCCTGTTGTATGCATTCATTTCTAAAAGGAAATAAAAAATTGGTGTTTAAAATTCCAACAGTAATCGGAACTCCAGGATACTAAAGACAGAGCTGTGCAAACTACAGTATGGGGAAGGCAGCAACGCAATTCACTTAACCATACTGACAACAGCAACTTTTTTTTTTCTGCTAAGCCTTGTATGAGCTAGAAGGATGACAGTCTCCCCAATTAATTCTGTCCTTCTATTGCATTTCTTTCCCTGACAGAAGGTCCCAAGCTATCATTCCAGCTGATCAACTGCTGGATGTTCTGCATCAGAACTTGTAGCAGCCATTAGCATTATGGAGGCCCTCAAATAACTTTGGTCAATCAATGTAAAACACAACCAAATATTAATTACTGCATCTAGCCTGCCTAAAATGTACAAAGCTCTGAAAGAAAAGATTGTATTTTACTAGTATTATTGATGTGCTGGTTTAGAGTTCTCAAAGGCTAATGCAGTGATTTTAAAACCAGATTGAATTCTTGTACACAATACCACATCATTTTAAATGTCCCAGCTTTATCTTTTTGGAAAATGGATTCACCTAAAATATAGACCTAAAAATGTGCCCTCAATCACTTTAAAATTATTTTAAAAAGCATCTTGAAAAGGTTATAACATACCAGATTTCATATTAGAACAAAACCAAACTAAACCCCAGAAGTACAACAAAAATCAAAACAGGAATACACAAGCGTGTAGACAGATAGGGTTCAGTAGAGCAAAGCTTAATCTAAAGAAGTATATGTTTACCCTGACAATCTTTTTCTTCCCTTGCTATTTTTCCTTCTTTCCTCTATTTTTCTATTATTTTAGAAACTCTATCTTCCCTAGTCTTGTCAGAAAAATCACTCAAACATCGAAGATGTATTTCTATGCCAGTATATTGTTGTCTAGTTACATAAGGTACCTATCCATATGACAGCTTGTTTGTGTTTCATCATTATTAAAAATGTAATAAAACTTGTAAATAACTTTCTAATTAGGAGAATGGATTGTTGCTAAAATTAGGTATAACTTTTTGTTGTATTTGATCATCATACATCTCCAAAACCTAGCATCACCGTGCACTGAGGCTGGCAGCTGGAATAAGGGGATCACCTCTTCTCACCTTTGTACTAATTATCTTCTGTTTAATGCCATCTAATCTCTGGGAGGCTTTTTAATTGTTTCCTGTTTTATTTGGAGAGAGGTACAGGTAATTAGTAGTATAATTTTAGCCTGATTTCTTTTCCATATTTGCTAAAAATTCCAGAGAAAACACATACCAAAAAATGCATTATTTAAAAACAGGCAATTTCTGTTAGGTGGCAATATCCTGAGTAACTGTCCCAAATTATTCAGACCTTATTATCTACTGGACGTGGCTGAATCTAACTAAATGTTAAGGGGACAGACTGAATGTAAACCACGACAAAATGCAACAGACTGTCTGGCAGGAGGATTTTTTTTTTCTCCGATTCAAGATATGTAAGGGCAAGTTGTGTGAGTTTTTCTTGAAATGAGGAAAACAGCGGAAGGTGAAGCAGCTGAAACTATTCTGTATGCCAGCATACTCCTAAATACCACCCACCACCCACTGCAGCAAGCCAAATTCACTCTGGCTTGCTACCCTTGAACAATACGCATAACTGTAATACTGAAAAATCCACAAAATGTAACAAGGGCAACAGACCTACATTTGAAACATTTATCTACATGTGCCAGGGATTTAACAAAGTTGAAACAGACTGATAATCTGTAAAGAGTATTGCTTTCTGTTTGTGAAATATTCACAGATATCATGACAATTTTAAAACAACTTATCCTTACACAAAATTATTCAATAAAAATATGCTAGGCTTATTCTGTTTTGTGGGCTTGACTGTGTAGATACCGTAGGTTGTAAAAGGACCAAGCTGAATTCCTTGCTCCTCCCCAAACTCCCCATGTGGGGAAAAAAAAGAAGCCATAAAGGAGCTTAAAGCATTTAAAGGGTGACTCAGTTTGCTTTTAGGTATTTTAATTGTAATCCTTAAAACCATGCTCAGCAGCACATTAGCTCTCTAGACATCTCAAGTTTGTAAGTCATTTTCCTAGGAAACTACAGTTGTGCTCCTGCAGATACCTAAAAATATCTCAGTCTGGTAAGCACTTAGCTTCTCAGTTTATGCCAAATCCTTTCATGATACAGTCAGCTTGGCATCGCTGTGCCTAACCCAGCGGAGGGCCAAATGGCCATGCGTGCACTACTGCTACCTCTTCTGGGTCTTACTTTGCTGAAAACAGTGACTGTCTTCCAGTTGAGTTGGAGTTTGAACTGAATCTCAATTCTCACCTCTGCCTGGGTAAGTCAAACTTGCATCTTTCGATAAAAAAAATGACAGCGTGGAAGTTTTGCTTGTTATATCTGCTTTCACACACACACTTTTCTCCTAAGTTGAAAAATACTTTTGCATCCAAAGAAAAGCAACAAAATACTGGCGCAATAAATAATGCGTATAGCATTTACAGAGATGGTAAAGGTAGCTGATGAGTGTTCTTATCTCAGACTGAAGAAGGAAGCAGAAAGGGAATACTGTTCTAAGACAATCTAAGATGCTCTGTTCCACACATTACTTTGAAAATATTGAAAAAAACCTCAAGCACAAATTCATAGTATCCTTCACGCATTTCAAGAGAAGGATAAGGGGATATATTTGGTGTGCAGGCAGAAATTAGAAACACACCCTTACAAGGAACCCATGAGACTACTGTAATACAGAATTCCATTAAATCTTGCCCTTGAAAATTCATAGCAGACTTGTATAAGGAGTCATTAGTTTATTAAAAATTAGTCCACAGTCCAGTAGCTAAGAGAAATCATTAGGTAAACTGAGTTTCTATGCTTTTCAAAAGCCAAAGAAAAGAAAATCGCTTCTCATAAACAATTCAGCAAAAAAAGAATATTACCCTGTTGCCTCAAGTTACCAACAAACCAAAACCACGCTCTGACTTTTTTGACACATCTCTCAATTCTGGTGTTTGCCTTAAGAAAACAACAGATAAGATGCATATATATTTTTCAGAAGCTGAATCCTGTTATCATTTTTATAAGGTCACATACTGAACACAGGGAATTGAAAACCCTGTGGAGGAAAACTACTGTTGCAAATGTGCTGATTCCTAGGTAGGTTTTGGCATTTTTTTCATTTCTGAATTGATTTGACCTTCTCCTAATACTTTATTCTTGAAAACATAACCTTATTCTTTAGAGTTCTTACAGTTTGAATTGCTTGGTATTTTATAAACATACTTGGATTTGTTTCATCTGATGTTCAAATTCAAATAGAGAAAACATAAGACTCTCAGCCATATAACACCTCTGATACAAACAATCTTCATTTCTAAAATTAGATCAGATTTAAGATTGTAATTTTCTCCAAAGTTCATTAAAAGCTAAAGAATATTCTCATCTTTTTTTGACTTAGCCTTATTGTTTCACTGCTTCAAAAATTACTCTCCACTGTGATAGAACTTCAGTTTTCTACCAAATGGGTTTGCTAGATCTATTCTGCAAAACTATTTACATTTATCAAATCTACTCACTGATTATAAATGAGTGAGTTTCACTTACAGTCAAGCAAGAACCATGGATTTTCCCAAAAATAGTAATGGCTGTTTGAATATTTTTGTTAGTTCAAAAAATACGACTGAAATATGACTAACAAAAATGAACTCATGACTTTAACATATTTGAACGTGTATTAGTTACCAAAGGTGTAAGAACACACAGTTTGTAAAGCAAAACAAATTAGACAAACATCAATAATTTAACAGCTTTAACTTTCAATGGAGTGCTTGCTTTTCCTTTTACTTCTATAAATGTAAAATAATGTCTTTATAGAATGGAATATAATCTTTTCTTCTTGGGAATAGGCCTGGAGAGCGAAACTGGTATGCTTTTCCAACATCTAAAGAGACTGTAGGCAACCAAGCACATCCTATGTCACTTTCAAACAATAATGAAAAATTACTAAACCTAATTAAATGTCCATTTCTTGCTCCTCTCCATAGTTCTGTACAAGGAGTTTGAACAAACAAAAAGGTTACTTATAATAGATGATATCAAGTTATGATCAATGCTCATGTAAAATTTAGCATCTGATTTAAAACAGTTTGATACAATGCAAAAAACTTGAATAATATATGAAGTTCTTCCTCCATGAGTGCTGCTTCACACCATTTAAGATGTACAGGGTGTTCACTTAAAACATAACCCACAACTACTGCAAAATATTTTAGCCTTAGGGATTTCACATAAAGTTAGAAACCAGCTACCCCAGAAGCACAGTTAAAAGGAATAATTGGAATCTCGCACCGTACCACCTTCCGGAAGGAAAACTGTTTATGCTCTTCAATGATAAACCTTTGACAGGAGTGGTTTTAAATATATAACATGGGGACAGGCAGTACTGAGCACAGTAAGCATGTTATTCTGCAGGTTCTGAAATTATTAATGAGCTGCAGGACTCAGTCTTTTATTGAATTAATTATAATCAATCAAATTTGCCTGACTCCAGCAAAAGGCAACCAATAGCTGGATGGGCACAGTTGTTTATCACTTTGAGGTGCTGATTATTGGATTTGCTAGTCCTTTAGGATATTCATTACCCAATCTTAGTCAACTAACCATTAGATGTCTATTTTTAGGTATTTGTAGGTCTTCTCTGTAGTTACTGAAGAGGCACAAACATCTCTAGAAGCTAGTTTTTCTCTCTGCGTTAGATTTTTAATTTAGGATCCTTTGGGATGACTTATCTTCCAGATGTTCTTCTTATGTCTGCATTAGATACTGAGAGGGAGCTAAGGCAACTGTCTCAAACTAGTTTAGATGGTTTGTATTAGACAAGATAATAAAACTGGAGAGTGCTGGAGATCTGCTGTGGAAAAAACTGGATTTGTGGAGCTATTTTAAACGCAAGCTTTTGTAACACTTGAATTTCAACAATAAACTGCATTCTGTATAAATTCCACCATATTCACGCAATGTTAATTGTAAAATTCCAGTCATTTGTTTCACTTTTCACAGTCCTTTATAAATATCAGTCATTTGAAATACATAGGATATAAAAATAAAACAAATGAGACAATTAATAAGGGACCTAGTCTTAAGTTAGACACTGCCTTTGAGACAGCTTCTCAAGCAGTCAGAGACTATGTGTCAGAAAATATATCCTGCAAGTGGTTTTCAGGTTGGACAGAGTAAGTCCTTTTTATCCTTTCAATATAATGCTGTTTCTTCCAATAATGATAGCTGTGGCAATTTTTATCTTCCATTCTGTTATTGAAGGAGGATTAAGATATTTCTAATGTCATAAAAGTACTCTTTGGGAAAGAGTGATGGTTATTAAAAAAGTGCTCTAAAATTAGATGATTCAGAGGTGTCAGGATTCATGCCTAACAGACAAGTTTAGCAGGTAATGATTGGGGGACACAGAGATACTACTGGGCTAGACATCTCTTCAAATGGAAGCAATTTTCTTTGAGGACAGTAAAAAAAAATAATCATGGAACAAAAATACCAACGAATATTGACCTTCAGCTCTGTCAGGTTTGGTTGATTGGATGAATATAGACTAGGCAAGGTTTAACAATATCTTACAATCCCTCTTATTTACCATAGGGAAGACAGTGAAGAGGAGAGTGGTTACTTCACCGTTTTACCAAGATTTTCAGTTGTAATGAAAGACTGTTGTTTACTTTTTTGGTATGGAAATGGAGTGGGTTATGTTAGAGGGCTATTGATGTAGCACTTACAACACTGCTTTATAAAAAGAAGGCTACCAGATTTCAAAAATATCATATTTCAAACAATACCGTATGAAGGCTTTCCTCCACAGGTACTCTGGACAAAAGATAGAGTAAAATTAACTTAGAGACACGTTAATTCCATTTCTTTCCAGAAAGCTAGTTCTATTCTAGAGCTTTGAAATACAGTATAGGAGGTCCTATTCTTTTCTACATCACAAAATAAAGATGTATACTACTTCAGCAAGACAGAAACTGAGGGGTAGACAAAAGCTAATTTAGCAAACTGAGAAGCTGTTTATTCAACAAACGTGAACATGCACCATCATCTCTCCTGGAATAAAAGCCATGCAAAGAGAAAAAAATTAGAAAGAGTAAAGTTTGTGATATATAAAGACAGTTTTCCATAAATTCTTAGCTAGTCTTCACTTTCAGAAAACTACAACCTTGACATGAACCCATGGTTTCTACCTATACTCTATTCTTGCATTTTGTCCTGAGTGAGTGCCATCTAATACCAGGGATAAGAGAATTGCTCCTGCTCCCTCTCCCACTCTCCTCTTTTTTCCCAGTTCACATTTCCTCAGACCTATTCTCTATTTTTTAACATTGCTCTACGTGTTCAGGAGAAGTGCCAATCTGCTTGCCATTAAACCTCAAAAGCTAAAGTACACCCTGAAGCAAAGAGTGGCAAATCAGTGGTCTTCCCATTCTCCAAGATACTTCATCTCATTTCCCTGAGAGCATTTTGAAGTTGTTTAAATCTCTGCCCCTTTGCTGCTCAGACACTGTTTTTCCTTCACTTTTCCTTATATAATTGTTGGAATTACTCCTACTAATAATTTTTAAAATATTAGATTTGTTTACTTGAAGACTGGTATAACAACACTGGAATGTGTGGCTCTACATCACCACTCTCCTGTTACCACTCACAAACAAGACTGGACTCTGTGAGATATTAATTGTATAACGGGTTCCAGTTCTGGAAGTTTGTTGGTTTGGGGGGTTTTGGGGGGGTTTGGTTGCTGTTGTTGTTTGGGTTTTTTTTAAAAGTCTTTTTTTCTAATCCTTATCTATACTTTTAGAATACAGGGGGTGGGGCATTTGCATTTACAATTCTGATTCACTCTCTGCATGCAAGTGCGTGTGTATGTGTATAAAGTGCTTCCTATTTTCATGTTCACATTTTGCTCCTTACAGATTCAGCATGTTAAAATGAAAGCTGTTCAGTCTTCCTGGAGTTAGATATCAATACTATGACCTAAAAACTAAGTTGCTTGGTTACTTCAAACACTAAACAAACGGCATTTGTACGGCTGCAGTGAATGTTGAGGTAGGTCTGACGGGGTCACCATTCAGTTTTCATTAATGTAAATCATTGCTGAGAAATACAATTGTCTTCTAGAACCTGGGAGGTGCATCATGTAAAGGCAAAAATGACAAGGTTGTTGTCAATACACATTGAAAACACGTTTTGAAGAAAGTACTTCACCTAAGTCCAGAATGCAAAGCTATTGCCTTTTCCAAGTTTCAAAAGCTAAATAAGAAAGATAGAAGCATTCTTGTCATGTCTCCTTCCTAAGCTGAAAGTCAATAGTAGACAGACAGATGTGTGTGAACAGCTTAGTTCAGTGTGCTAAATAAAGAATCCTATGGCCATTATCAGATGCTAGTTTGCTTTTCATAAACTCAATTTGATTGTATGAGCGGATCAAGGGAGAGTTTCATGATGTCTCAAGGACAGTGTTTGTGATACACGTTTAACTATTTTTGGCTGAGCCTTGAAATTTCTAGTGAGGTATGATTCTCTTTGATCTCAGTGTCTTGAACAAGGACTCAGGACTGGAATCTTCAGTAGTATTGGTATTAAGCTATTATATCTGGAGCTTCTCTCTATCCTGCCTCAAAACAGCAGTGTGATTAATACAGTACACCATGACACAGTTTACATTTATAATAACTTAAGTTACCAATTGCCTTTAAAAAAAAAAAAAAAAAAAGGCAGCTGGTCATACAAAAGTTTTTAATCGCAGAACACCATCTAAAAATTCGTAGAAATTTCTGTTGCATGGGTACAGAATAATAGAAAAATCAACAGTCACATGATAAATACATGCATAAAGTTATTTTATCTTTTGTATACAGTGAGGCTTCATTATCTCACCACAAAATTTTGATGATCTAGTCTGACTAATGCATTTTTCTAGCAATACTGCATCATATTTGCATGCAGAAGTGTATGTGTGTTACAGAAGGAAAATCTCTCAGCCTTTTTCAAGTGCAACTTTCTAATAAGATGTCTAACAACAGAAGTGCTATAGGATTTTGGTGCTATAAACAAATGGGGATTTTTACTCAAGGCTTCTGGGTATGCACAGATCATACAGAGGTTTGGCTCTGCTTCTTACCGAAGGTCAGCTTTTTCTTGCGTTTTGCTAATTATCACCTGCAGGATCTGACTGAACTATAGTCCAGTTCAGCAAATCTGAAATGATCTAACAGCCTCTGCATCAAAATTTCAGTATAAACTAATGCACAGCTTACCAAAGTGTTAGTCAGACAACTGCACATGCATGTTTGAAGACACAAGCAATGCAAATACATTGACAAACTGCAGAACGCTGCAAGTGTGCTTTTGTACAGTGGTGTGTTAATTATGGAAGAAAGAACCATATGCAATGGTGATGTGGAGGCAAACAAGGAGGAAAGAAGGACTTTCTGTTTTCATTTAGAAAACAGCTTGAGAAAGGAAGGGATTTAGCCTCTGTTTTTCCTTAGACTAAGCTGCTATGAAAGGTACTCGGGGAGGAAGAATTCACAGGGGAGGGGGAACCCCAATAAACCACCAAACCAACCAACTAACCAAAAAAAACCAGACCCCAAGCAAAACAGTGGTGTGAAGCCTTGTTTGAAAAGGAAGACTATGTGGTTAGAACAACTATTAAATTTGAGGTCAACTTTCCCTTTCTCCCTGCAAACAGAAAATAGCAAACCTATCACAACCTTACACACAGACAGATGAGACATTCAGCTAGAGAGACTAATTGTGATGGGGCAAATTATTTAGATAAAATGAAATTTACAGAAGCATCCAAGCTTTTCTCTGTTTTACCAAACTCTCAAGTTTTCCCATTTCTGACCAAAGTTCCTCCCCATGCAAAAAGTACAGGCAGTGTTGACAAGGGATCTGGGTTTTGACAGAAGTAGATTTTGACAGATACAAAGTCCTGCCTTGGCTTTCTCCACCTATTTTTCTCCACAGTGGCTTCTCTCCTCCTTCGTATTCATTCAATTTCCTCGTTTGTTTTGTTAATCATAGCTCTTCATTGCGTTTTGCTTCCTTTTACCCTTCCAGCCAGACATTCTTAAGTCTCCAGATGTCCTTAACGTTTCTTCCTAACCAATTGTCCCTGCAATTTGATCATATGCAGACTCAAAGCGTTGAACCCACGTGTTTAATGCTAGCCAATAAATTCATTCTGATCATTCCTTTTTACTCCTCCTCCACTGAAATCAATCTGCATCACTCCAGAGCTCCTCTGTTTCTCTCACAAATAGAATTTTGCCCATTTCTTTTTTCCAGCTAAATTGGCATTTACTACTTGTTTCCTGTTTTTCAGATAACCACATGAAATGTGAAATTGGCTAATAAATAGTATTTGAACTTATGCTAAATAGGGGCAAAATACCTTGTATAAACAGTTGTTTTCTGCAGTGATTTGATGAGTTTGATTAGAACTATTTTGTCACACTGCAATAACGAGAATTCCTGAAAAATCGAACACTTTGCTTTATGAGACAGTTGTAAAAGTGGGCTTGATGATTTTGTCATATCTCCACGTATAACGTAGGAAGAACAGTACTCTCTAGATTTAATATAGATTACATTTTTAAAGGAGTTCTAGAGTGTTTACTGAATTGTAGCTTCTTACTCATCACAGTAAATCTCCTTTCACTGAGCAGTATTTGTTAATCAGTACAAATGAACATGGCAACATCATATGTTAAATCTCATTTTAAAAAAGGGAGTGTTTTCAAAACAATATTTGTTTTAGTAAGAGGGAGGGGCTTAATGAGTCAGTCAGGACTTTTACTGTGTAATCAGAATTCCAAGCAAAAGGAAGTAAGAACTAAAATTTAAAAGAAATGGTAGAAGAAAACTGTCATAGAAGAGTGTTTTATAAGATGTGAACATCACCTATTTTAGCCTACACAGCCATTTACTTGGGGTTAGGGCTATGCCCTACAGATTCCCCTGAAAGTGCTTCCACAAGTATTGTTCTTGAAAATTAAACTTTTAAGTATACCATTACTGATGTAAGAGCCGGGCAAACGACGGAAGCTTTTATGCAATATAAGAAATCTAAAGAGTGGTAATAAATAAGTACATAGGCAACGTATACTCCGAGTGTTACCGGTACCTAGCCAAAGAAACAGCTCCTACATTGGGCCTTCCAAGTTACTTGCTTGTATAAGAGAGTCTGCTATTATCAATACCTTATCTCCACTCAGGTGAAGCTAGCTAGTCACAGGCAGTAGGTGCGGATCACGCAGTACTCACAGAAGCAGCTATACTACACGAGAGAGGCCCGATTTGGATGTCTCAGAAACAGTAACAAATGAAGAATAAGAAAATGCCTGTCAACTCAGCAGGCAGCTCAGTGCAACTCTGTGTAGCAGGTAAAATAGCATTCAGTGCCTGAGCAATGAGATTTCCTTCACAGCAGGCCAGAGGAAGCTTCCATGGACAAATCAGCACATCAGCAAAAGGCCTTTCAAGGACTGCTTGTGCTGTGGGACCATCTATAATCTTTTCTTTCCCTGCCCTCCTCTTGCAGGGAAGAGTTCTGGCTGGAGGACAAGTGGAATGGAAGCAAGAGGCTTCAGAGAGCTCTCTGTTCCCTCCAAAATCTGTTCTGCTCTACATTTTCTTTGTTCTTTCATTCATCCTGCTCCCTTTCTCCCCTCAAGGGAGGAGCAACAAGCTGCAAGAACAGATGTTTCTAATTTCATTAGACACTTCATACTGATACACAGAGCTTTACTTCCTAGTTAAGCAACGACAAGACTCACTGTATCTCATAGGAGTAGCAAGATTCTCAAGAGGGCCTAATATATGTATGTATTTAACGGTCCAAAATTGAATTTCTTATGTCTATAATAAAACATTAAAAGCATTTTTACACACTTAGCAAAATCAGTGCCAAAGATCACTTAGTTAGAATATGTGGCTAAGTAACATATTTACGCATTATTTAAAAAAAAGTAATATCTAAACTTATTGTATGAAATGCATATGCAAAACCCTCACACAGTTTCAAAATATCTTTCTCCAAATTCCTAGAATTGCTTTTTTTTCAAAAAATGGATTTCCTAAAATGTTAAGTATAACATAAGTTCAATCCATAGATCCCATTTTTCCCATCATTGACCTTTCTTCACCTGCTTCTTTATTGCTCTTGATCCCAGTTAGTGAAACTTTCTAAAACTTGTTAATCCAGAAGAAGACACAAAACAAAACACACATCCTAAATTACTAAGGGCACCTTGCTGGAAATTTTCTGTTTTAAAAGATAAAAGCAAATCCAAAACCTAACATTCTGTTTTCCTCTAGGACTTAGCCTGTTCTACGCAGTGACAGGATTGCATAAACACAGCAGGATTCTGATCCTGGTTATTCAGCCCTGACAGAGAACAGTCACCTAGATTTCAAAATTCATCTTAAACAAAGAGGGCTTAAAGAAATCACAGTCTTAAAAGCTGGGAAACGCTCATTTTCTTATAAATCAGGCTTTCTGCAGCAGGATATGTTTTTGTTAATTTTAAATGGGAAAAAGAGCTCATTGTCCAGATCAGAATAAGTACCTGAATAAGGAACAGTGAAATCTTACTTGCCTGTATTGTAGCTGCAGGATGTCTTTCCCTTGCATGCTCCCTCCATCAGGGTTATATGGATTTGAGCAGGTGTTTGTAGTTGGGTTGGAGAAACTCAGCTGACATGAGTAGTGTTGCAAAACTAGTGTAATTGCAATCACTATGAGACTGTATGAATCTGGAGTTCCCAGAAATTGCAGTCTAAGAATTTTTGCATTAATGTAAGAATTTCAAATTAAGAAACATAAAAGTAATATTACACTGGCATATTTGTGTCATAGCGAAACTTTAGAAAAATCCTGTGTGGAGCTACTTTGAACATAGTCTTTTTTTTTACAAAGATCATTAGTACCTCCTGAATGTGAGAGCTCCTACAATGTCTAAAAGCATAGCAGTGGGTTCAATAAAGTGTACATATACAGAGTAAAATGCAATGTATACAAACTCTAAGGAGTCCTTCAGGAATGACTCTAGAGATCATTTGAGCTATAAGGAATACAGTCGTTAAAAAGAACAGAACAGAAATGTATAATTTGAAAATGCTGGAGGGATAGGAGGGGAGAGGAGAACCCACTTACCGTTTCTGTAAAAATAATAACATGACCAAAGTTGGGAACAAAAGATGGTGAGATAGAATAACCAAACCACCTTCAATAATAAAACAGATTTCTCCAAAAAATTTGCTAAGCCATCTAGCCTCCCTAGCTAACTTAACTGCTGGAGCAGCTATGGAGGAAGTTTATTAGAAGACTAAGCTAAAATTTTGTTGTAATATCTTGCTTTTTTTTTTTTAATCTAAACTTGTCTAGCTCTAAGAATGAATTCAGATGATAAAATGTATTTTTTTACTTCTTTGACAATATATCCAAAGGAAACAGATGAATATCCTAAAAATAAAATTTAAAAAAAATCAAAAAGCCTTGCCAACCATCTACAAATTGCTATAAGTACGTATCTCAGAAGCTGCAGTGAGCTTTCTGCTCTAAATTGAAAGATTTAGTTTTAGGGTTGGTATAGTCAAGCATCAGATCTCAGGGTAAAATCTGTTATGCGAGAGAGAATCTGGATCCCTTCTGACAAGGAACAAACAGCGTAGGGACAGAACATTGTATCAACTGTCCCAAAAGGATAACAATCTTATTCACTGTATATTTCCTTATTTACTTTAATTCTCTCAAAAAATGCAGTTTTCAAATCATTTATCCGAACAGACAAGTTAATGAAAAGCACTATAAAGAAAAAAAATAATAAAGCCTTTCTAGAAATCACCAAAAAAATCCATAATTTTATCTTGTATTTACTACTTTTTGTCTGTCAGAGAAAAGCAAGGGCGTACGTTCTGTGGAAAAAACAACAGCGTGAATAAAACATCTTGAATATGAGAAAAGGCCATTCAGCCTAAAAAGGATCGGCCTTCATAATACAGATATTCCCCTAGGATGGTATTGAATTGCTTCCTGAATGACTGCAACATTTGTTACAGCATCTTTACCCACTATGCCATTCAAACTATGCATTATAGCCAGAGTGAACCAGCCATGCTTTGTATGTTCTGAAACTGTGTTTCTTCAACTTACATCCTCCTCCCTATAGTTTTCATTATGGTTACAGTGGTAAAGGGTGTTGATTTTACAGACAGTACTTTGGATTTAATAAACTTCAGTTGTCTTTTTAGCATCTTTTTATTTTTTATTCAGCTCTACTGAAAGTTCATATTGTCATTATTTTTCCCTCTAAATTTTAACCATCTACTTGAATAATTAAATAAACTTCTGTATTCCTTAGTCATACTGTGCCTTGACTCATCTTCAGCTCTCCATAGGTGCTGCTGGAACAATAAAGCAGAATAATCCCACTGTCTGAGATTGTAATAAGAAATTAGGGATTATATTTAGTGTACTCTTGACTGAATGCCCCTAGGATCATAACACTGAAATGCAGTTAAAGCACAAGTTTTTAGCAGATATATTACTACAAGAAAAAAAAAAAAGCTGGTACATTTTCCCATCTTGGTGACATAAATTACTTTCTTCTGTATAAGCACATACTTGTTCAGCTTCTTCCTTACTTTATAATAACTAATTTGTAAAGCTAAGTCTAAAATGGTCATAACATTACACATATACATAAGGGAGATACATAAAATTACTTTCCCCTATCTGCTTCAGTCAGGAATTTCATGCCAATCTACTGCTAGCCAATATCCTTCCCCAGATTGCATTTGTAGTGAAGTGGATCTTATATTTCCACAGCTGCAATAAATTGGTTTTGTCCAAACCATTTTCTGTATCTTCAAACTCTCCCCAAACATCCCAAACAAACAACTACATCCTTGGTGTTCCTTTAAAATTAAAAAAAAAAGCAAACAAAAACAACTGAGTAACGTTTTGAACTAAAAAAAGTACTGAATTTTAATCTAGACAGGTGTTTTTTGAATTATAAATGTGTGAAAGAAAATTTAGCAATGTAATTAAAACCAAATTATCCAATTTCATGCCTATTAATACTATGAAGTCGAATTGTTTCTTAATCTACTTTGAAGGCTTGTTTTGATATTCAAATATCACTACAGAAAAAATGTGGGTGTTTAGTAAGATATCAAGTGGACTTCTACTGAGCTACCAGAATTCACAGTCATCTAGTTATTGTGAATGTAGAGCCTTACAATACCCAATATTTTGTAAAGAGCTTAGATTTCTGAAAATATGTCTCAGCTGATGACATGAGAATTTTATGAAAATAATAAATATTTAGAACATACGTATACAAAGAATTTTTTGAAATATAGCACAATGATTAAAGGCAAGATGTATACATTTATTTGACAACAGAAAATTTCATGCTATCTGTATAGCTTTTGGAAGTCTGACACATTTATAATAGCAATACTTACTGGAATAACTTATAAATAGCAGGGCGTAAACAGACTACAGAAGTCCTGAATGAAAGTTTGGTCATATTTTTAAATGTAAAAATGTAGTTTAAAAAAATGGCTTGAAAGAGAAGTTACTAGATAAAATTTGCTACTAGTTTTCTAGTGAAGGTCAGAAAGAAGACTTAATGACCTTTGACCATAATACATTAACTGTCTAATATTCAATGTAATGCAATCACACACTCCACCTGTGCAATCACAAGTATCCAAGGTACTAAAGGGTGCTCTGACGTAAGTGGGAACTCTGACCCCCTTTTAAGCTCAGTTATCCCTTCAATTGTTAAATTATTAAATTGTTTGCTTTCAAACATCTTGAAAATTCTGTGTAATGATTGCTTTATACCAACAATGCAGAATACCGATGTTGATTTGGTGCTGGCTTTACATAAGTATGTCAATATAAGTACAAATTTCTCTGTCCAGAAAATTCTAGATGTGTAATAAGACCCTGGCATATCAATTTTAATTGTTAAAAGCTGATTATTTTCTAAAGGGAAACCCATATTTCAGTGGTAAAACTGTTGGCTACAAATGAAGATTCTGCAAGAGTGACATCCATCATCTTGGTAAGCAAGAAGTTACATGTGACCAAGATTAACTTCTGAGTTAATTTAAGTTTTGCAGCTTGAGATAAGCACAATATCCCTTATCTGAAGGTGATATCTAATACTTTTATTAAAGAATCTGGTCAACTCAGCAGATCTTAAAACGTAAGCCAAAATCTACATTCTCAAATGGGGTATGTATTAGGAAAGCAAACATCTTTGCCTGAATAATTTGACTTTGTGTTCTTCATTTTTCAAGTCCAGAAGGTTATTCAAATTCTATTTATCCTAAGAATCTCCATCTAGATAAGTAAAATATAAACGTTTAATTTCTTGTGTTGTCACTCTATAATTGTACCAAAGTTGTTAGTACTGGAGAACCACAAGTTTGGAGCAAATGAGCAGGTAGGCAAAATAAAGATTTATTGCTCTCTAACAAAAGTGAGACTTATAGGGTTAAAAAAAAGAGGATAACGAATCAAGAAAAGAGACACAATAAGAAAAAATAGTTGCACAGTAAGTTTACAAAATACTCCAAAAGAGGTAAGGCCACGTCTTTTCATATTTCATTCCTAAATGTATATGTTGTTCGTTTATACTTAACCTGGAAGAATCATATGCAATTTACTGTGGATCCACCTCTGCCATTCGTACTCGCACAAAGACCACCACGGGATGTGTGACTGAGTGTAGAAGGCAGACTCATGATGGAAAGCCATACCTTTGCTCCTTCCCAGCATTTTGAATAACATCTACAGCAACAATTTTACAGATGGAGGGAAATAAGAGCACATGATCCTGCTGCTGCTTCTTACAACAGTGTTTCTGACGTGTAAATTCTCAGAGGACAACCTACTTACTTCTGATTTATAACTCTATATGAATTTGCTTCTGATTTACACCTAAACTGAAATTAATCATAACCCATATTCTTAGAAACTGCTTTGCTTGATAGCCAGAAAAAAGCCAACCTGATAACAGCCACTCGGTAGCGCAAGTGCTGCCACAAGAGATACCCATCATGGATAGGAAATTAAACAGAGTGACAGAGGGATGTACCACTCTTGTCAGGGTAGACTTAATATCTCCGTAATTGTTACTCCATTCCACTGACAAAGTAAGCCACCGTCATTGATATAATTTATAGCATTTGGACTATTTAACTCCTCCTATGAGTTACAGAGGCAGCCCAGCACCATTGTACATTAAACTAAATTAAGGTTTAGCTCTGTATTATCATTCTGATTTTTGGCTACAACAGAGGATAAAATACTGTCTCTGTGATTCTAAGATGCTTAGTAGGTTTTGGAAATCGCCCAGGTGCTGTTGAATTAAATGGGAGCTATGCACTTGCACGCATTTCCACAGAGGCACTTAGGAACCTCTATAAAATATGTTTTGAATGGAAACAAGATGCCCAAATGCCTTGTATAACTCAGTTGTAGGCATCTTTCATATTTGTAGGCTTCCAGCTACATCAAAACAATCTGTTAAAATTTACTGGTTCATGAACAATATTCACACCTTAGATGACATGTATTATTTCAAATTTCATAACTCTGTAAAGCGTATTGGGAGGGGGAGGACCTTCATGTAACCTTGACTGAATACAGTGTTTGTACATTATATGCAAACCCCAACCGGAGAAGTGAGGGTGAAGGCTATTGAACGCTGAATCTTTCTAGTGAATCATAATGCCAGAAGCACCTCTCCTGATTCATTCTGAGCGCAGTGTGCAGCATTCTCCACATTTCATCTTTCTTACCTGTATGGGAAGGTTTAATGGTTTTACATGACCTATGTTTCAACAAAAAAGAAGCTTCTGCGAAATAAACAAGTGAAGATCTACAGCATATTGTCTTGTACAAGATAAATTTCATTGAGCTTAGCAGACTTACAGCACTGCAGAGACCGAGGGAATATATTCAAATGTACTGCAGGTTATGTTATAAAAGCTAGATTTAAAATACTTCAGTGATGAAACTGTTCCTACTTAGCAAATAGCAGCTGCTCTAAATTAATCTATATTGATTTAATTTCCTCTTGCTTCACAAAAAATAGCTTTTAATTTAGAACATCACTATAACATCTCAATTGCAACAATTGCAAGATGAAAGCAACCGTATGATGTCAGCAAATATTATCACCTTCCTAAATCACACCGAAATTAGTCTTCCAGAAACCAAAAGGTTATCTCCCCATCACTTCCATCACTTCTTCTGGTGGCTCTCGGTATTCTCTGACCTATGTTTCCAAAGCAAAGTCTATTTTCAGTTTTGTCGTCCTAGCGATACACAACCCGCCTGGTCCACTTTTTGCCTTTTCCCTTTTCAGCACCCTGTTCTTCTTCCAGTTTGCTTTTTTAAGGTTCAAAAGAATGCACCAGATGAGTTGTGCCCGTCATAAATAATCAAAAGAATTATCCAGGATACAATCATAGAGGACACTGCAGGTAAGTGATGGATGTTGCTGCACACGCTCTGAGCTGGGAATGTGTCTAACAAGCTACAGACCCTCAGCAAGGGCTTCTGACTTTGGGCTAATACAGTCAGACACTTAGCATGCAGGGGCTGTTTGGATGTCCAGTCTAAACCGTTGGATAAAACACTTAGTAAACTGTCCCTAAGAGGAGATGTGTTTTGGTTTTAGAAGTTCTTTTAGCAACAACTTGAACAAAAAGTGCATCAGAAGCAGAAATTATTTTGACTGTACAATAATGAAAAGCTAACAGGTAATTGCTTATATATTCAAATATAGCTTTAAAAAGATATTTTGGACTTACTATATCTGTCTTGTTTAAATAGGACTGCTCACCTGAGTAAAACAAACAGGACTTGGCTACTTATTTTTTAGACCTTCAGTACGGCTTTGCAGCAAGATGAGCCTCCACTGTCCAAAGCTGAGATTTTTTTCATGAAGAATTGCGTTATCCTGTTCTTATAGTCACATTCATATGCTTTTGTTTACATATAATATAGCACTTTGAAATTAAGGATGTTGATTATTCCTTTTTTGCATTCAGATGTTCCTAATGTTTTATTTTGCAGTATCTTGGGTGAGTTGATGCATATATTCTAAGTGTGCTTTCTATCTTATATAAAATGAAATATATAAACAATTAGAAATGCAGAATTCTCTTTTTATTGCTTTGTGCTTTTATTTGTTAGTATTTTGTTGTGTATAATTCCGATTATCTGACACCAAACTGTACATGATGGCTCTTTGAAGCTTTAATTGTCAGCTTTTTCCCCTCCAGTTTTTCTGTACTTTTTAAGAGTTCATTTTTCTAAAACAGTAAGTCCCACTTGCTGAATTTAATATTGTTTTCTAGAAACATAAAATCATGTCCCAGTTACCCTTTTTCAACAATATACAGTGTTATTTTCCTATCATCTGCAATAAAACAGTGAGAGATAACACATAAATAACTATATTAACACTAAACATGTTCATTAAGTGCCTCGTTTTGAAAATGTGTTACAGCTGGCCACTTATACTTGGCTGGAAATCAAATAATACAGGACAAGCAGAAAATAAATAGCTGACTGTGATATGCTACTCGGATAAATAATTCCGGGCTAATCTATGGACCACTTATGTGAATGAGATGAGTAAGACAAAGTCCTTACTCACTGAACTCAACACCAGTGGAACCGAAGCCTCATTCCTGGAGTGTAAGTCAGCTACGTAGTGCAGAGTATTAAAAAGTTACGGAAAACGGTACAATCGGTACAGTGTTGGATGGTCAAAACATGGGAATAGCAGCATTTTCAGTATGTACTGTGATAGATGGCAGATCTGTATTACATATTGCCAGGTATCACTTTTCTTCCAGCTGAATTTTCTACCTAAAGTCAAGTGTTGACAAAAACCCATCCACTGTCACTCGGGCTGTTGGAGCAGCAGTGAAAATAGCTTGATGCTCCATAGTGTGACAATTTGTAACTTATTTACCTAAGACTTCACAGCTCAGTGTACTATTTTTGTTTTAAAACTAAGAGAACTTTGCGATGATTTTCCAGTTTGAGAGACCTATGGTAGAATAAGAATGTTTAAAGAAAAGGATAAATTCCAGAGAGAGAAACGGAGGAAGAACTATCTAAGGCTACCAAACCTCTGCTTGTAATATTTAGTTTGCTGATTTCTGACTTTTTTTGCAGGTACAATGCAGTCGGTAGTCAATACTATCGACACAGTCCTTAGATCACTTATTTCAACCAGTTCTTTTTCTAAACCCAGTCTACATTTTTTCTAATCACGCAGTGAAATCAGTTCTATGTTGTTAGTCCTGTTTTTCAGATTACAGTGCCGTAGTTCCTTCTTGGCCTAGTTATTAGTCAATTTGAATAATTTATTAGTTACTTCATTTTTTCAGAAGGCAGCAGAGTTCCAGTATAGGAGTGGAGCTTAAACTCTGAACATAAAGATCCAGGATAATTCTTACACATCTGGTTCAGGATAATTCTTACAGATTGGCCTTTATGCACTGTATGCTTTCATCTAATTGATGTTTCCATGGGTCTAGATTTATTTATAGCTTTCATGTGTTGCATAATTAGTAAATCGGGGCCTCATTTGTATTCATCTTACTCTAATTTTAGTATGATTTACTTCATTGGCATCAATGCTGTTAGTTCCTCACATATCAATATTAGACCCTCTATTATTAATACATATATAAATATTGCAAACACTATTTAATGCATCCTGAATTTATTTCAGATATGAGCTTCTCATTTGCATGACAGAAAAATCACTCCCAAAGTGTTTTCAGCATCTCTGTTTTTATTGCTTTAAGGTGAAATGTCTTTTTTGTGTTTGGGAGTTTATTTCTCTCCTTAACATGATCAGTTGGTATTAAAGAAATAAAATTAATAATTAAAAAACCAACTCAAATCTGTATTTCTTAAGGGGATAAATTCACATAAAGATAAACAATTTGTTTCATTAGGAATACCTGTGATTAGATCACTGGAGATATCAAAGCATCTAAATCAATTTCTTAAACAATTCCACATCCCATCGTCTTTCAAATGTTAGTGCTCTACTAAATTAACAATCTGAAAGCACAAAGCTGAGGGGTAGATTCAAACAACATACAAATGCTTCTGTAGTATGTTGCACTATCAATTTGTGTCTCCAGGGCTATGGCATTTTGTTTTCTGATTGGATTTGTTTACTGTATCTTTTTAGATATATAATCAGATAACTGCAGGTCAGATCTGCTGGTTACAATAGATAGCTTTATCAATGTTTTGTATAAAAATACTACCCTAAAAATAACAGCATATGAATAGACTTTTAATCTCTGCTGTAATGTTTGTACACACTTATCTTTCTTTTCTTTCATACTCCTAATTAGTTGCAGTTATCTTATATTCAGTAAGTAGACAAGTGATAATTATAAGAATTCATCACCTGATTCTAATCTAACATTTGTCAGCTTTACACCAGGTTGCATCACTGACTTTCCCAGCATTAATTTAGAAGACCAAAATCAGGATCTTACTGCTTAGTCTACTTCACTAGCTCTACTCTCACTTTCAAAATTTACAGATATTTCTTTGAACTAGACAGATGTGAAATCATCTTCTCTGTTTTAGAATATCTTCATTGTTCACTTTGTTGTTCAGCATTAGTTATGCTGATCATAACTAATGAGCTTTCAGTGTGTTCATGAGAAGTTCTCCTCTGTAATGTCTGTGCCAGTAAATTATCCAGTGCCAGGAAATGCTGTCCAGCCTTGAAGTCAAATGGCATGGCCTGTTTGTAAGTCTTTCCCCCTACCACTCCTCTAGGCGTGATCATATTCAAACTGATTTTGGAAACAAACTCTGGCCCTTGCTAATCCCCCAAATTGTACACAGGAGTTTTTTGAGAGTGCCAGTTGGTACAGGTCACCGTAGAACATGCTATTAAATCAGTGGTAAGCTGAACCTGTCATGGCAAAGGTTAGTTTATCACCACAGATATAAGATTCAAACTAAAAATTTAGGTGAAAAAACTCAAAGGGACTGGAGTCATAGAAAGATGTCAGAAATAGTCCCTAGTCCACACAAACAAAATAAAACTGAATTAATTCTAATCCAGCCCTAAGGATGATACAATTACTTGTATTTCCCAGAAAATTGAGGACTTCGTTTTTATTTCTTCCTTCTCATCCCCACACTTGTCCCTGAACTGTGACTAATGTGGTTTTGGCCCCTTCTGAACAACCTTGTATAAAGTAAAAGTCAAAAATAGATGCAAAGTCACTTCTTTCTTCACAGGGAACTTTGTGCATTAAGACCCATAGAGGGTATTGAACACTTCCTTGGTTAGCAAAGGTGCAATCGCCTTTCATATCAATTTTGGGCTATGCAGATATTCTTCAAGGCCTGTGTCACATCCTTTTTGGTGAGAGAGAGGCAAAGGAAGATGGCTGTGTTTCCAAGATCTGTGTTTATACTTGTCAAATTTCATCCTGGGATTGAGTCTTCCAACTCTGCGTTTTTGGTCTGCACTCCTTTTGACACCACTTTGTCTTCTGTCTGCAAGATTCAAACCTGCTTTTTGGTTTAAAAAAAAAAAAGAAAGAAAAAAGAAAGAAAAAGGTTCCCATTTTCCTCTCACCGGCACTGATTTAGCATGTCATAAGGGTTATTTTTTCTCACCTTTGGAAGAAAGCTGAATGACCAGAGATGAAGAAAAAGTCATTAATTCTTAAAGGCCAATCACCCTCTGGCAATTCCATCATTTATTGCTCTTTCTTATTTTTCTTTGCCCTGCCTTTTTTCCTGCTTCCTCTCTTGCTTTTCCACCTCCCTTCCTGTTCTTTGTTGTTTTTTTTAAAAAAAAACATGCATACAAAAGCTGTCTGGCTTCTGTAAAACACAAAGCTATATTTTATGCAGAATAAAATAATAGAAATTATATTATGTAAGAGAGCCCTCTAAGTACCTACAGGAAATTGAATTTTGTAGCAGCGCTGTCAGTGGAAATGGTGCTGCTCTTTGTCTTGTTTGAAACACGGCAAACCTGACACCTATTTAAACATGAATCATCGGCCTTTCTTTCAGGAACTGCATCATCTGATTTTGTGTCCCTAACAAGACCACAGTTTAGTCACGTTTCCCACAGCAAGTCCATCATTGCTCGCTAAATGTGAAGGCGTATGCAGAGGGTTGCTTGCCCCGACAGTGACTGGCCCTTTCTGATATGGGACAAATGTTGGTAATGCAGTAGCCAGTGCCAGCCCTTGAGGCTCTGTACTGTGACACCCCAACAATCATTACTCTAGTGTAATGCCATTGATTAGCTTAAGATTCCCATTTATGCTAAGCCAGAAGGACATACTTGTGCTTTTTCTGCCTTCCCTGGCCTATCACTGTTGGCATTAGCCCAGGATTGCCATCCTCTGGATTTAGATAAATCAGGGAAGCAAGCCTCTTTCACCAACTTTCTTCCTCCTTCCCTCCACACTGAAGATTATGGGATCAAAAACTTGTATACTTCTAAAATTTTATCCCAAGAAGAGCTGAAGTGTCACAGAGCAACAGGCAGAACAGGACTTGTGGTTTCAGATGGGTGTTCATGTTATCGGTTTTATCGATATTTTGCAAGGCTCCACTGGGTCATTCGTACTGGGATTAAGTGGTTTACAACACATTTAATCTTTTTTGAAAGATCATTTTCAACTTTGCTTAGCCCCATCACAGTCAACACAAACTCACACGCACCTAGGCTTGTGGCATTTTCCCATAGATGGATGGTCATCAGCTTCCAAGGGGTTTGTGTCCAGGATTTGTGTTATGAGCCAATGGTACCACCTACTGTAGGAACTGGTTATGTCCTTCACTGAGATAGCAGAGGAATATTTTTTTGTGTTCTCAGCAAATATTGCCAACTGATCAGACAAAAATCCTGTTCTGTTTGCCCTGTGGACCACTATGACAACTCACATACCTGGGAGAAAATCAGAGCCGTTTCTAGGTCAATTATATACTTTATGCTCCGTATTTTGTCCTGCTCTAATGAAGTACACACAAACAGGCAATTGCAACACTTGCTGAAACAATCCACAAAAGGCAGTTTTTATTCTTAAGCAAGTCTTAATACTGAAAGCATATACTAAAGGAAATTCAATATTTTCTTGAACAGAATTCCATTTAACAATTTCCTCCTGTCATTTAATATCAGGCAGTTCAAGTGCACTAATTAAATTGATATATATTTTTATTTTAGGATCTCCTAATGATTAATGGTCAGTGATGTATGTTCTATTGTCAGTTGAAAAACTTTTTATTGATATTAACATTCTATCGATAAAGTTTTAATCAATCACTCCTAACTCATATTTACCACTGTGAACAATTCCCAAGAACTTTTTAGAAGTTAAATGAGTTTCTACAATATAAAAAATACTCAGTAGCAAAATACTTCGTGGTTTTAACTTGCCCCGTTACCCACTAACCATTACAAGTTTAAGACTTCAGACTTTGTAATAGCTACAATATTCAACTCATCCTACATTTTTGTAAGGCATTCATTCTGTATCAGCTATCTGATAGACAATGTACATGTAAATCTATCATAACTGAAAAATACTTCATTTGTTCTACTTGCCAAGTGAACAAGAAGAATTATAAAACCATTCTCTAATTGTTATTGTTTAATCTATTAAAACTGCTGTATCAGGGTACTTCTTTTTTCCCCCAATAAGAAGATACATTGAAATATTGATACCTAGGTTACTTATCAGTGCATTGGCTTTCAGTAAAACATTTGGCATTTCTTCTGTTATTAAGGTGTAAATTCTGAAACAGGAGGGACTATTAATTATGCATTCATTTTATATCAGAATATGCATTTAACACTATTTTTTTGTGGAAAATCAAAAACTGGCAGACAAATAACTCATAAGTGACACTAATGAGCACTGGGAGATGGAGTGGAAAGGCTTTAAATGTGTCCCATTATTTAGCAGGATAATTAAGAGCACAGCTCTACCATGGCATTTTATTACAGAAATAGATAAGATCCCATCTTATTGCAAGCAGGTGTTGTAATGAAGCAAAGCGAGATCATTTTTATGAGGTTCTTCTGGTCCAAAAAAGATTGCAAATTTATTTTATGCTACCTTAATTTAAAAAGTAAGCACGCAGATCTTGGGAAACAAAGGGGACAGCAAAATACGACGTGTAAAACCACTTCCAATGCTGTTGATTCAGGTTATCCCCAGAGAAAAAAGAAAAGAACATTTCTTCTCTCACACCTTATAAATACAGTTTTCACATACATATTGTACAAATACAATATTCTCACAAATAATGTTTGGTTTAAGCAACTCAAACGGAACTCAGCATACACAAACGGCATCACAGTTTAATATAAACTAAAGTTCATACAGATTTTTACAGTAAAAATAGGCTTTCTGTTATTCCAATTCGTTATGAAGCTTTAATCCTTCATAAATATTGCCACTAAACTTTTGTAACATATCTGTAATGATTTTATGCTTTTTTCATTAGCATTTAATATCAAGTGCTGCAAAATACAGATAACACCACACGGTAATCTACAAAAGATCCAGCATTAAATTGAGCGATGCAATATTTACAATGGTGTTTTTGCAAGAAGATTCTGGGCTAATGTTTGCCAATTATAAACTTCAAGAGTATATACAGGACTTACAGGGAAGAAAACTGTAATATTTGATTACCTAGGCCACAAGCCATGATTCTTTTATATATCACTGCAGAAAAACATTACAGTGAAATGGAGAAGCTGGATTTTTGGAGGGCAGGTCTTTTTATTTTAAGATGAAGACAAAATGACATTTAAGGTTAAAATACGGGAATACAGATATGAAAAACTAACTTCTGTCTTTCAAATACAATATCTGGAAGAAAGTTATCCATGGAAATGAAAGCAAGTCTATGAAATTTGGACAGATACTATAGCCTGTGGAAGTCTAACAGCTAGAGGCAGATGGTAAGATTTTGACTCTATTACTAACTTCTTTTTAGATGGAAAAAAATCCTGATAAGATGGCCACTTCAAAGAAGAATAAATCTCATCAAAAATAGAAGGGCTATGCAGATGAAAAAAACATGGATGGAAGGTAGCATATGGGACAGACATACTTTCTAAGAAATAGATTACAGAGACTCTCACTGGAGCAATGACCTGGTGGTGGATGTATCGCACAACAAGCTGGGGTGTCTCATCCCCTTGGTCCAGTGCTGGCACAGTCTTAGCCTGAGGACAGCAGACTTCAGCTTCCACTTTGTGGGACTGGCCTTGCTCTGGGATCATAATATTGGTGAGATCATGCGTTTCAGTTTTAAAACCGCCTTGCGGACATTCTGTGTATCACCTATGTATTCCGGTTACCTGCAGACACAACTTTGACATTTCTTGTCTTAAAAAGACAGTGACAACTAAAAAGCCATTGCATAAATATTTCTGGGGAGACAGGAGAGCAACAGCATGCTTTTGAAAGCAGACAAAGTAATTTTCTTCTAATTTTGAACAAACATTTCTGTAATGATATTATAGGGCTTGCCTATTTCTGCACTTAATTAAAGCTTGGTTTCAGATATAAAACAAAAAGCATTCACAGTCCAAGCAACTTAAATCTTCATGGCTTCTCAAGTTATATCTACATGTGAAAACAATAATAATTATATTCAATCATACTGTTTTCCCTGCAATCAGAGGACAAGTCTGCTGTGATACAACATTTTGCCTGTAAATCCAGAAAATTCTCCAACTTTTTTTAAAAATAAGAGGTATTTTTATGTGACATACTGATGCCAGACCTCATCTTTCCCAGGTAGCTACCATCATCCCTTAGAATACACTGAAGTTTCGAGGTCAGTCTTAGTAACTTCACAAAAACAAGCTTGTCTCAGCCAACAGACACTAAACAATGCTTGTAAGATTTATGCCAACAGTTTTGGCTAAAATTATACATAAATACAAATGGTATAATCTGACTCAAGGTCTGTGGAGGGAAAGCACTTTGTACCCTGATGGTGGTAACAGTTTTACAAACCCTTTTGAGAAAGCAGAACCTGCACTCATTATCAGTTTATAGTTTTTGTAGTTTTCACTTCCACCGCTGTATTCTCTAGGGTCAGTAACCATTGATGGCTAGTGAAAAAGATGGATAGAGTACAGATAGCAGCTAATAACTAAAAAATGGCTGGATATCATCAAGCCCCAGAAAACTTTCTGAACCTGGGAAGCACAAATTCATAAGCTCGTGATAGTTTCCTCTTTTTCTATTTTCTTTTATTCACTGGAGTTTGAGATTCGTTACACTTAAAATCTGAGGAAGTTAGGTGGTGAGATGAAAAAAGGAGTGAGATACAGAACGAAAGAAGTGTGGAAATTGAAATTTAAAGCATAGCTAATGTCATTTGGCTGATTTTGCTGCAAACCTACCGGGGAAAGAAAAAAAGAGTAAAGTTCTGCAGCATGTCAGAAGCAGCTTCTTGAGATGGTCTAGATTTTCTACCACCCTACATGGTGAATGCTATATATTTGAAAGAGCTTGAAATTAATCATCTTTATACGGAGATTAAAGAAAAAGTGATGAAGCATGATAACCTACAACTTTTTACTTCTTACATTTAGGGGAATCTGTACCTCTACTACAAAGGATGCAGAGACGGGGGGAAAGCTCTAGCAGATCTGCTAACATCAAACGCTTACCCTTTCATCTTGCATTTCAAACAAATATTATGGTGTTATATTTGCTCACTTCTTTCTTTTTTGCTCATTGTGAATTTTTGTTCCCGATGGTCAGCTTAGTTTTTACTAACACTTTACAGGAAAAATTGCCGTTGGCTTGCGTATTTCAGATTTTGAATGCACATTGCCCTGAATTGGGGTGGAAAAGTCCCAATGATTTTCTTAAGTAAAAAGTTTCAGTAATTTTGAAACTATTTTATATTTTATGCCTCTTACAGACGTAACTTCTTGAAGTAATTTTAGCATAACAGATGCTGGTCTAAGAGATACTGTAAGAATTTTACATTTCTTTCATTTTTTCCACAAACCTTTTGTACGAGGTGTAGGTCTCCAGGTGTTGGGGGGGGGGGGGAGGGCAGCCCCTGGCTGCTTGCCCCCATGCCAGTCATAGCCAGTTCCAGCCGGTCTCACCAGAGGCCACAGCTGAGCCAGTCAGTGGAGTCACTGGGAAAGCATGTCTGAGGAAGGGCAAAATGCTGCCTGGCAGGGAGGGGCGAGGGGAAGAGTGTGGGAAAAGGCCCTGGGAACAGCAAGGCCAGGGAAGAAGGAGGGGGAAGAGGTGCTCTGGGCCCAGAGCAGGGATTCCTCTGCAGCCCGTGGAGAGACCGCAGAGGAGCAGGTATTTCCCTGCAGCCCATGGAGTCTGTGTTGCCTGTGATGGTAACTGGTAAGAACTGTTCCTGTCTTTATCTCGACCCATGAGCTTTTGGTTTTTCAGTTTCTTCCACCGTCCTGTTGAGAAGGGAGACTGAGAGCAGCTGGGTGGGCATCTGTCAGCCGCCCAAGGTCAACCCACCACACTTTTCTTTTCCTCTTCCTGACTGCTCTGGCAAACTGTTTCATCTTGATAAATTCACCTTTTTTTTTTAAGCCATAACCTTATTTTTCAATGAATAGTTCCCAATAAGCTCTTGCTTTCAGCTGTTTAGCGCTTGCAGACCCTCACACCATAAGGAGAAGCTTTCACCTGTTGAAGCTGAGAGAAAACCCAGGACCAAAGGTCTTAATTCTGCTTTGTCACTCACTACATAGAAATATTTCCTGTCTAAATTTTATGATTTTTTTTTTTTAACATATTGCTTCTGCTGCACAAACAGTTGCTGTGAGAATACGTTTCTAAGACTGCTTAGTCTTTGGGTGAGCTTTGGAGAACCTTGCACACTTAACTATTATTATAATATAAATTTAGGATGCCATGCCATTTAGAAGCTTGAAACTATAATAACTGAGGAGAAATTCCTCTATTTATTTGCAGTTAATGTTTTGCTTCACACTTTATTGCACACTGTCTTCTCTCTGGATCCATTAAACCTGTTGTGAGCCACAAAGAAAAGACCAATTTTTGTCTGTGGGGAATAAAGTAGTTTAAATTTTACATTTATTAAATTACTTCATATCCTGTGTGGTCATTCATTGTTAAAGTAATAGTTAGCAATAATGACTTTATACTAATAAACATCTAATGACGGCGTGAATTACAAAAGTATCCAAATTATCCGGCTTTGGTAGAACAGTAAATTTGCTGGAATGCATTAACTATTTAAAGCAGCAAAACATGATACAGAACTGACTGGCAGTTTCTGCAATCCCTCCTTTTTTAGGCTCTCTCCACTTGCAGTGGCACGAGTGTACTGAATTTTCTAACCTCTCTGTGGGAAGAATATTAGGGTTCTGACTTAGCCAGGTTTGTGTAAATTACCGAGAATTATTTGCTATATAAATTGCACATGATTTGTTTAATTGACAAAGTGTTTAACTGTTATTTCCTTATCAATAGTTTGCATTCTTCCAGTTCTTCTATTATAATGTCAAAATACACCAAAGGGGCAATTGTAGTCAGGATGGGTGTGTTACAAAATACTGAAACATTAAAAAGGTATTGCAAATATAAACTTGCACGTTACACACAAGGAACGCAAGGATGAAAACACTCATGGTCCACTTATACTGCAGTATATATTACTTAACTATTTTTAAAATAAAAAAATACATACCACAGAACCTTGAGGAAATCAAACAGCCAAAATTGACTCCCACTGACTGCTCACAGTTACTTAATATTAAGACCTATCCATTAGCAGGTTTCTCTCAGCTGTGGCTCATTTCAAACTTCTTTTTCTCCACATCCTCCTTCCATATCAATGACATTATTCCAGCTGATTTATGCACTGAGGAGACACACTTCATCAGGTTAGATTAATTCACTAACTCCTGGGTGCTATTATAGGCAGATTCTGGCTCTGTGCATATCAGCTAGCCAGCTAAGGTTAGCATTTGACATGACAGAGATTAAATTTCTGTACTTCAGCACACATTTTATTCGATGGCCAGAAGTAGAGAAAGAGCATATAGACCGAGTCATAAAACCCCAGGTCCTAAACTCACATAATCAAATCAGATTTTTTTTTTGTTTTAAGTTTAATGAGAATTAAAAGTTCTAGCCTTTATGAATAGAGAGGAAGGGAATAAAGGGAGTAAAAATGATTTCTCATGTTACCTCTGAAATCTACAACTACAATGAAGTAATACAGCTCTCAGGAGCCTGTGGGTTTATAAGGATGTACTATTGCATTAACCAGATGTAGCAAACCAATAACCTGATATGATATTACTGTACTGTAAACCTTTTGTTCAAAAATACCAGTAGTGTTTTTCCAAATTGCACAGCTCCATAAAAATAAAATGATCTTTTTTTAAAGGATACTTGATTTCAATATTGAGTCCTCAATAAGGTAATGAAAAGTTACAATAAAGACTTGTAAAGACATTAGCATTACTGTGTAATCACCATACCTCATGGAAGTTTAACTTTTAAGTTACTTCTTTCTCTACAAGGTCTTTAAGATCTCTTTCAAGCTTCTTAATGAAAACAATACAATAGAAACTAAAACGAATACCTGATTCAGTAACTCTACAAGTTGCTTTAGATATTAGAAGACAACACGTAGTAAGTTTCTGCTTCTAAATGGAATTACGGAATCTTGCTCATTCATATGCCTAAGGTAATTTTTTTTATCCTGATTTTGCATTAGCTTGCTCTAGAGTTGGCTTAATTCTTGATGTTTAAAAATTACAAATAATATGTTGTGTAATACTTAATTTCAGCTGTTCCTAGTTGTGTTTGTAGGATATGGATGAGTGCTACCAACGTGTTAAAAAAAAAGTTAACTTTGGAACCAGCAGAAATATGCTTTAAATCACTGAATTTCATTCTTTGGCTTCCTTGTCACAAGGGTGACCTTCTGGGAATATTTTAGGCAAATTCATGTTTTATTGAAACACTAACAGAACCTGCTGACATAGTTCAGTATTTCTAACAGCTTTGAACTCTGTTCTTATCTTTAGATTCCAGTACATCAACATCTTTGAGGTTAATAGATTTCCAAAATAAAATACTAAAATTGAAATTTGGTCTAATTCAGCCTGAGGTTATTAATTCTCCATTGAATTCCTCCATCTTTACTGATGTTTAAGAGCAGTGCAGCCCTATACAAATAAGGCCTACATCACACCAGTCCAAGGCTGCCATCCCAGGTGATTTGCATTTCAAACACATAACATTATGAAAGGCAGCTGGGAAGAAAAAAATGGGCAAAGAGCAATGTGAAAGACCTGCCAAAACCTGGAGAAGCCACCTAATCTGCTGAAAAACCCAGTAGTGTTTCACTTCCTCTTGGCAAATGAAAGTTTGCTTTAGTTCTGTTGGTTTGTTTTTTTTTTTTTAATAATGTTTTGGGGTTCTTACACAGCTGTAGAGATCTACTTCCTCTCTAAATACCAGGGAAGTAATCAAATGTATGTATTCTTCTCTTTCCATATGATGCTAGCTGTTGTGTTTTGCAGCTCTTTTCAAGACTCCTCCTTTACATTTGTGGATATTTTTTTTTAATGTATCAGATACTGTGGAGTTTGCATCTTAAAAGAATCAGTTACTGGAAGGCTCCCAATTCTTATGAACACATCTTTTATGAGGATAACAGCAACGCATCTGTATCCATGCTGACTTTATATTTGCAGAGCATGCACTCTTCATGAAACTAGTTACTAGTGCGAAGGCTGAAGATGAGTTAACTGCCTGCGTGTACCCCCTCAAATTTGATTTGGTTTTGTCTTTTGTACGTAAGATCAATGTGCACATTCTCAATGCTAAACAGTGACAATAAACTAAGGTTTCTTTCCTCAAAGTCTTTCAGAGACAAAACTAATCCTTCATTTCTCGACTTTCAGTTTATCTGTTGCACATTCTGACATTAATTTTCCCAATATCATGTACTATTTGAATGTTACTTCACCTGGGTTAGTTGCCTTGATCACTGTGCCTATAAAAAGTACTTTGGATTCGCACTGGAAATATATTCTGATGCAGAAAACCCCCACATTGTCTTGCATTCTTTGGAGTTTCAGCATAATGGCTATGTTTACTACAAACTTAATAAACAGCCTGATTTTCTTTCTTTAGTTTCCATAGATCTTTGACATTATCTTTTATCTGAAGAATTCTCTCTGGAATACTCACAAGTCAACAGTTAAAAGTCTACACCACATCTCCCCGCTTCTGTGACATTCTGTATTATTCTCATGTACATATATTTCATAGTTCCTTTTCCCACTTTGTCCTAATGATTCTCATTTTCACTGTTTCACAGGGGGTTCCTTTCCCCTACTATCTTTAGGAAATCTATTAAGTATTATCCAAGTAGATTCTTTGTGATTTCCATGATTATGCAAAGCTCATTTTCCAGTTTGTCCATGTTTCTTTAATATGCAGTACTGTTTGAGTCTTTTCCAGCATATTCAGTGTTTCTCTATCTTGCCAGGAGTGGTAGGGATTTGCCTGCAACTGCTTTTTTTCTCTGTATAGAACTTACAGCACTCCATGCCTTCTAACTCTTGATTAGCAAGGATGGTTTCACTATCATCCCTTTCAATTAACCATTAAAAACTGAATATGAGCAAGAAAATAGACATCTTTGCAATATTTACTGGTCAGACCATAATCTTTTACTTTGTGTTCTTTTCTTTTTTTTTTTTCTTGACTGTTACGCAGCACCTTAGGAAAAAGGTATGTATTTCTTTACAGATTTTAACATATTTTGTAGAAACCAGGGCTTGAAAGAAAGCTAACAAGCATAATAGGACCACTCTAGATGATGAGGAACTGAGAAAGAACTACCATAACTTAGAGGAATTTAGCCAAAACTAAAAGCAACTGAAGGATGCTTAAGAAGAAAACATGGCTGAAATTATTTTTAAACACTGCATTTTTTTGTGATTTGAGTAAGACAGAGTGTTTGGAAGATGGAGTTTTCTATGATCTCCTACTGGGAATAGTCTCATGCAAAGCTGCCTAGTGCTTTGTGAAGTATATAAATAGGGTGACAAGTTACAGCTAAATTTAAGAGAGAAAATGTCAACTTTAGCTTAATGCTTTAAATCTCGTTATTTACAAGATTCTTATATGATACATCTACAGCTGAGATCAATGGAAATTGAAAGTTCCCTCATTATAGAAGAGAAATTGTCCTTAGTATATCATTTTTCATTAAAATTTCCCTAAACTGGAGCATGTATCCTTCCCAACTGTTTTGCCAGAAAATTTATGACACTCTAGTTGAGCTATGGTCGTTGTTATTTTTGGCACACAAGGACTTGTGTTGAGAACAAAAAATGAGAAGTTAACAGTCTCCTGTGACTGTTTTCCCATAAATCTATTCAGTATTTAAGTTACAATTATATGAAAAAATAAGACAATTTGAGGGTATTCTTAAAATTGCAGATGATTCAACCTCAAGTTTTACATGAAGAGCATCTAAGTATCAGGGAAGCACAATGTACAAGAAAGTTACATTATACATGGATTTTTAACGGACAAGCCCATGAAAACAGAAACGCTGATCACTTCTCCCATTTCTAACAGACTGGGAGATGTTGACACTGGGTCAGCTTATATTTTCATATGTGCTAAATAAGAGGATTATAAATGTGCCTGGAGCACTGCATACACAAGATTGTTATAAATTAAAAAGTCTGTAAGTATAAAGTGTTTATCAGTTTTTACTGCTTGACAGCACAAGATTCTTTCTGGGATTTTCTAAATGAATTCTCTCACCTTCTCTGTTCCTAAAATAAACTGCTCTTTACACCTGCTAGACACTTTTCACTTCTCTTAAATAGTTTCACACACTGCCTATGCTTTCTGTCTTTGTCTACTAGCCTGTAAGTCAAGCCCTTTTCTCACTGTATTCAGTCACCGAGGTGGCTGAATCATCTGATAAAACCCTCCTCTTTCATTACTGGTATTTCACCAAGTAGGATGCATCACCAACCTTTGTAGTTTGTAATCCCCCATTTAATTGGCCTTGTTTCCAACATTTCTTGCCATCAGGACTCGGAACCTACCTAATTTCCCTGTTTATATTACCATAAATGCTTAAGAGCTCTAACCTGCTTGCCTTGTAGTCAGTCAACATTAACTGCAATCAGCAGTACAGTCTGTCTACACGTACTAATACCCATGGTATCTCATAAATAACACGGACCACAAGAACTCAGCCGTAGAGAGATCATTCATAGAAAACAACAATAATGGCACCTTGTGCTTGATTAACACAGATCTTCAAGATTTGAAAGTAACATTTACCCATAAAATTCTGAGCCCTCAAGCTGCTTCGTGATGACTGAACTCAGATACTTAACTTACTGTGCCAGTTTGTCTAGATTCCTCTGTATCATGGGCTTGACAATTGGAGACACAAGGTTTGATGCCTGAAGAAACAGAAGTGATGAGACCACTGCACTGCAAGCTTCGAAAGCGAGAAGTACTATTAAACAAAACAAACAAAAAACCCTAGTCTCAATTTATTAACATTAGGACAAAAACTGAGATCAAATCCAACTGGTATTTTTGTTTTCTTTGTTACAGACGTAAGAACTTCACAATTGGTTTGCAGATAGCTACCAGCTGTATTAGATCATTCTTATCTCCTACCTTTCTCTCACAGTACTCAGCTATTTTCATGTGGTATAGAGTGTGACAATCAAGTCTCTAGCAAATAAGTATTAGATAGATATGTGTAATATCGTTCACTTGTGTGAAGTCTTAGTTAAAAAGAAAAAAAAAAAAAGTCTTAATAAAATAATGGTGGGTCAGGAAGCAGATACCCAAGTAGGAAAGGAAGACATAAGGAAATGAAGACTTCTTAAACTAAATTTTGCTGCCAAAGACAATGTAAAATGTAACTAGACTCTGAGACAATTTCACCTATGGCTTGGCCCAGATTCTAGGTCAGTGCTGCGAAGAGAAACATTTAAGCCAGCCTATTTAAAACCTGTATCTCAATATTTTCCACAGAATTTAATCAAACAGTATCTGTAACTTCCTCTAGAAAACAGAAGTTTCACAATTGTTCATCATATTCTTTGCTCTATTCCTTTTTGTAATGAATAGGGCAAGGCTCAGGAAAGTGAATTGTTATATTAAAAGTTTTATGGAATTCCTGAAATGTTCTCAGAACTCTTCTCTCAAAATTTTTCTGCAGATCTCTGTGAAATGTCATGGTCAACTCCATCCACTGTGAATATACACTACCTACTCTTATCTTTCAACCCTTTCTACCCCTTCATTTAAGATTCTCCTTAAACCATGAGGGCTGCAGAACATGGGGCCACCCTTTGTACAGAAAAAGAAGGTATATTTGTGCTTGTCCTTAAGTACCAGTTCTCCTAGGTTTCCCTGAAATTTTGGAGAAGAGGGGTAAAAGCCCAAGAAACAAAACGGAGCACAGTATCTGTGGCCTGACACGATGGCATCATCATCATCATCATCATCATCATCATAATAGTCCCTATCTTGTTCTCTCTTTTTCCTAGGATTTGATTTTTGTTTGTTTGGCCCGGGCATTTAGTGAGTATTTTCACAGATGTGTTATTATTAATTGGTGAATGGTAAGTATAAAAACACTTTTTATTGTATATATAAACTTAGAATAGCTTTTTCTCACTAGGCATTTATCAACATTAAATTTTATCTCTCATTTTCTTGATCAGTTGGGTTTTTTACATTTCTTGATTAAAAATTCCCATTCAGCCAATTGAAGATCTTAAACACTACATGTCAATGACAAATTTAAAAAGGCAACCTTCTAAATTACTTTTAGATGCAATAAAAAATAAAAATTTCATGTTAAAGAAAGCAAAAGAAGGTTCTTCTTCAGCCAGTTGTGTGCTTCACTGAAGCACATTCCACTGAACGTGAATTTTATATTCTGTAGCACAAAGCTACGCAGCACTTCACAACTGGCCATTGCCTTTACTTTCACTGTATCATCAAAAAACTTTTGTATTCTCACTATTTGCACCTTTATTCTAAGTGATTTTTGGAATATGGATCCAACATAGGCACTCTCCATGTAAACTTGTAGTCACTTCCTCCACAAAGAATACCAAAAATTTACTTAGTATTTAACTTCCACGGTTTTTTTTTCATCCATGTGAAAAAATTCCAGTGTGTCACAGCAGCTTAACGTCTTTAAGAACTTTTGCTCATCAAAAGCAAGCATTCCAAGCAATCTGGAAATCTAAGAAAAGTGAATCAATGGCATCTCCCTTTTCTGCATGCACCTTGAGACCTGCAACAGCATAAAAACTCTTTTCCACTGTTTTTGATTTACCTTGGCCAAAACTTGTTGTCACTGAATCTAGTGGCAAACTTCATCATTGCACATGGCCTAATGAGTGAATTAGAAAAAAATCAAATAAGCATTTTTCATTTTAGCTTTTTTTTTTTGGCCTCTATTTGACAGACATTCATAAACTCCTAAAGTGCTATAGTGAGTTGTCTGTACTCCTTGCTGTACTGAGTTGTCTGTAGATACCGTACACTTATGCTTTATTTGTCCTCAGGCTTTTGACACTCTTTTCAGTACATTATAAAGAGTACATGAGCAAAAAGAAAGGAGGTGATATTTTAAATTTTTTTTTGTTAAAGCTTTCTGATCTTTTTTTCTATAAATACCTGTTTTGAAATTTCTGATCACTTTGACTTGTCTGTGTTAGCAAAATGTCTATTAACACATTTCCTTCAACAGAAAAAATACAGAACTTGTTTATTTTCTTCCAGTAGCTAACAAATCAGTTGACATATAAGGCAATAAAGGAACTCAAGGCTTTTTCAGGATCGTGTAATAACCTTTACAACTGAACACCCAAGCACCTTGCAGAGTACTATTCTATTACTCTTTGTGATGACAATTGCCAGATCTGTTAGCAATAATTACATGGTTACAGTGACATCATGGCCTTTAAAAACTGAGTGCTGAAGTTGTAAACAATAATAATCAAGTTGTAAATTACCTTTTTATTGCATCTGAATAACATGGATTTGGCAGTAGAATTTAAAAACTACATTAAAACTAAGCAGCTTTATCCAGGAAAAAAAATCTGAAATTTAAAAATTAAGAATTAATTCAAAACCAAAGCCTACAAAAAATGTCAAAATATTTCATCCAAATGGAATAATGAGACAGAAATAGAAAATAAAGCATGTATACAGACATGTGGGTGGGTACAAACATCCACCCCCACTTCCCATACACAAGCCCTCAAAAGCCTGACAACCTGATGCAACCCACAGTGAATCACTTGGTATCCTGCATCTCAGATTCTATCTAAGACCTGAAGAATCTCCCAGCTGTAGAAGTTTCCTCATTTTGATTATAAGATTTCTTTGTTGTTTTTTAAAAATGTGGTTTATTAATGAAGATTTAAATTCAATCTATTAAATCTTAAAACTAAAACCTTAATATAAAATTGTACTGTGTCTAATACTGTGTTTCATTCTTGGCACTGGCTGGCTAATTCCAAAAGTGAGGGTTACATCCTGGATGAGCACAGAACCACCTTTTAGATGTTCTGTGTAAATGTATCACTTGTGTGTTTCATTTATCTGCAGACATAACTTTTAAATTTCTGTTCTTAAAAAGCCATTGCACAAATATCTTTGGGGAGACAAGAGCGCCACAAAGTGCTTTCAAAAGTAGACAAAGTTATTTTGTTCTAATTTTAAACAAAAATGTAGATAGATGAAAACCACTTGAATAAACAGAGCTTCAATCGTACATAAGATCGCTATGAATTAGTACTTCAAACATTCTTTGATGAGTAAAAATTACAAAACATTTTATTTCTTAATTCTGCCTTTTTCAGGTCCTATGATTTGTGTAGAGTGGTTCAAGAAAGAATTTTTATCATCTTTACATTTCAAATGTTTTTCTAAAACCAAATTTTAGACAGAAAGTATTTCAAAAAATTTCAGAACTCAGAACAGTTTCATGTAAATACATTTCTCAAATTATCTTTGAAATTACATTTCAGTCTTGGTCATTTAAAGATATAAATTATTGTTGGTCAAGATAATAGTTTGCATTTCAAAAGGGAAGAGTCTATTCAAATCAGAACAACATAAAAGTTTTAAAGCAAACTATTTCTCAAACTATTTCTGAGTGTCAATATTCACCTTATTAAATCTCACGTTAAGGGTTCAATTTCAGTAAATCTATTTTTTTAATAATTAAAAGCAATAGCTTAATGGAAACTAATTTGAATTTCTAAAAATAACTGTTTCCATGAAATGACTATCAATCAATCAATCCCTTTGAGATAAGAGCCCTACTTTGTCCTGATAGCATTACTGGTTTTATGGTATCCTCAGCTGACTGATTTTGTTTCCTGCAAAAATAGACTTCCTTGAAGAGCTGCTGGCCAATTATGGAAAAATCTTCTAAAACCAATATGTTCAGTATATTGGCATGTTCAAAACATACCATGTTCAAATAGTTGTTTTTCACTTGTGATGGATTTATTTATAAGCATATTTACATGAAGGCACAAAAACCCTGACAGAATGGCCTGTCCCAAATTATTAACATTACAATTGCATCTTCTGTTTTGAAAGATCACAAATAATTTAATTTCTAGAAAAATCTGAGAATGATACCTTTATAGATAAAGTTTGAATATAATATTCAAACAAAAACTGCATTCTGTACCTACCGTAACAGGTTACTTAATTTGCCTTTCCTGTTACATATTCTTGTGGAATGGAAGAAAGTTGTCCTCATTTTACTTAGATAGCAATTATTAATTTCCACAAAAGTACCTATAGGTCACAGCTAGCCAATCTGATGACAAGCGCATTGGAAGAGTTAGCTAAGCGATCCTCAGAAAGAACTTAACCGGGCGTAAAAATCTTGCAGAAGGTACCGTGTATCTTAGATAACCACTCTTTTCTTCAGAGAAGTGAAAAGGGCATTTGCCAGGGTTTCAGCTGTCCAGTTATAACTGCAGGCCTGCTGTTTGTGATATCCATTGCTGTAAATGGAGTATATCTTATTTTAATATTCATATCTGAAAATTTAACGGGTTGGGGGGGGAGGAGGGGATCTTCCTTTCAGATGTTTTTTGGATCTGGATATTAATTACCTGCTAGAATTAAATGGCATTCACTTTACTGTCTTCATTTTACTGTTTAAGTTTCAGTAGAGGGGAGAGTTTTACCCTGTCTGGGGCAGAAGGGACTGACCTCAGTGAGTGATTTGGTATTTTAGAGTATGATTTACACAGAGTGACGTCTGAGGCAAATCAAAGTAATTATTTCATACCCAAATGGCCTCAGAAAAGATTAGGAAAGAGTCATAGACAAAGCTATGAAACTCAGGATTTCACTTCACAGATGGGTACTTATTTAGGTGAATGTCCAACAGCAAGGATCCAGCCCAGGTGTCCATATGTGTGCAGCAGACAGCCAGGAGAGGGCCGGCAGGGTCACCACTGAAGGAGAAGCCATACCTCAACTCAGTTTCAGAATGGAGTTGCACAGCGATAACAATGATTTCCTGCAACTTTCTAAAATCTTTTGTTGTTAAAGGCTTCTCAAAATCACGTTAAGGATCCTCATAATGTAAGGTTCTCCCACGAGAAGACATAAATGTGCTTAATTGTATGTCAAATACATGCCTGTATCAGAGGCAACTCTGCAAAGTGATGGCGAAGATCAAAGAGATCTGACCTGCCATCTATACGGAGCGGATGAGAGAGGGTGGGTTTGCTCTAAAACTTTTACCTTCTGAAATTCAACTTCTGGACATGGATTTTTATGAATCCAAATAAATTTTTAATTTTTAATTTCTCAGAATTAAAAAGAAGTTCACATAATCACAATGGGGAATAATCAGACACAGATAGAAATTGAATGCTTTACACTAACGTGGGAATCCCAACAGTTATTAAAGTTTCTCAGTACTGGAGTCAGTTCACTCCATCCTTTGATACGAGTATGGTAACTACGTGTTGGTACAGACAAGACTATTATGTTTCAAGTGCACAATATTTATTCTAATCAACATCAGCAGCCACATATTATTAAAGTGTTCTGGAGTTAAACTGAATTCATTTGCCTAAAGCATCTTTTCCAAACAAAATATGCTTAAAATGAGTATTTGGCTTTGGGCTTTGTGTTTGGAAGACTGCCAGAGACGGTAAAAAGGATTGCAGAATTTTCCATTTCATTTCCTTACCTCTAAATAGTATTTAAGGCTAGCTTCAAAATAAGGCATGAGATTTGGAAGGAAAGTAATTTACTTTTATTTTTTAATTATGTTAAATCAAGGGCATACCTATTATTTAGGGTTTGCAAATAGTCTTTAGGGTCATTAAATAGCTTAATTACAAGACAGAATTGCTGAGGACATACTTGACTAAGAACAGACATGTTTGGCGTGAGAAAAAGGTTGTGACTTTATGGCATGTAATAGCTCAAATGGAATAAAAACCAGAACAGCGCAGCGCAAGTGAAAGCAGCTCTTGGAGCCTGACTACTAGCTAGCTAGATGCCACAAAAGTACAAAACCACAGGGGCCATCTTCAAGATCCCACCATAAATGTTCTGAAATCTCTGGAAAGATTGACTACATCAGGCCTTTAATGTACAGTGCTTAATTTTTGTACAGAAAGACTATCTCTTTTTGCTGAGAAATATTCATCTGATTTGGACCAAATTGTCTGGTGTTACTCAGAGGTCAAATGCTTCATTATATTCCTAATTTCTCCCTTGATCCTGAAAAACTTAAGAACGTTCCTCTCCCTACACACTGCTGCTCTGCAGCTCTCGTGTTTTCTGCATATAGAGTGAACTAGATGCTCCAGACATACCAGTCCAGAACAATTCACAGAATCGACACAGATTAAAAGCCAAATGAACGCCATAAATAATGCATGCAACACTAAGTGCTCTCCACCCTGTTCCTGGATGTGTGTATCTTGTATGATCTGCTTCTGCATCTTGCATACAAATGTATATTAGCCAGTTTTATAGGACAAATTGGAACGTATTCCTGATGACATCTCTAAGACTGTTATCAAACTCAAAGTTGTCATAATGAGATTCAGTTTGAGAAAACAGAAAAGAATAAAAATCTCGTTCCTTGCAGTTACATTTATTAGAATCATTTCTGTTCCTAACTCTGATGACTAAACACCTCATGCAGTTATTTTACATAATACTAGCAAGATTTTAATAATAATACTAATTTACTCATGTTAGGTAACATCCTTTTGGTTCTATAATAAGCAGGTAGTATCAGACATCAGGTATTAAATCTGGGTAAATTTTAATATAGTAGTAATATTAGCTATTACTGTCATGTATAGAATAACCTTTGTTTCATTCTGACTCTCTACTGCCAGTTGGAAGATGTCAGCTTTTTGTTTTAAAGAAAAAAAGCTTCAGAAATAATTTGATATCTGATACTACAGTCAACATTTGTGAAAGGACAGAGAATGCGAAAGTTTTATTTCTGAAGCAAGCAAGTTCACTCAGACTAGAACAAAAAATGACTTCTTGGTGGTGCTCACCTTAATTCTTATCTGTCAGGAGAACTATCTTCTCACTTTCTCTCACTGTCTTTTCCTAAAGACACAATGATGACAAATGGCAGAGAAAGTGAAGGGAAATTCATCTTCATTTTATGTGCACTGTATACTGGTGACTTGGTGGTATCCTAAAAGATATCACCAGCAGCCAACTTCCAACAACCTCCAGAGGGCTTCACTTACTGCCTTCTACTTGTTCAGTTCTCACGCATGTGTAAAATACCTAGTGTACAGGGTAGCTCTGTTGGGTATTTTTGTCCAAACGGAGACAATGAAGTAAAGGAAATATATTGATGCTGAAGACAAAAAAGATAGGCACGAGACAAAAGTCTGCAAAGTAAAGAAGTTGTCCTTGATAACGGTAGTTTACATGCTACTTGATGGGCTTCTGTTGGCTGAGGCCAAGGAAGGGTCAGTGTTAATTTAGCTTCTATGGATTAATTTAGTTGACAGGATTTGTGTGTGATTTCAGAATGGAGCACAGAAATGGCAGGTTGCCTGCTTTAAGCACCCCAAGTTAGAGCAGGTAAAGAGCTAGAGGAAGGTACGAGTCTAAGTAAATGAGTTTCATATGTCCATCTTTCCCTTCTCTGGATTTTCAACCCCATTTTTTTGCTTGTTTGGGGTTTGTTTTGTTTTGGGTTTGTTGCGGGTTTTTTGCAAGTATTCAGGACCCAGTAGTAAGTCTCATACACAGAGCCAAATAGTCATACTAAAAATCAGACGAAAGATCTCTCTCCTGATTTACAGAATACTACAAAGGGTCATTTCTTCCTCTGTAATAATAATCATTCACCTGCAGGGAAAATTTCCTCATATAATCAAAGCAGTTGACTGAAGAGCACTAGTAAATACGCATTTCTCATGGGCAAGATCTCGGATGTCTTTTTCCCTGTCCTCTCACTGGTAATAGTAAGAACTCCATGTACTTCAACAAAGCTGAAATGAGACTATTTCAAGGAGATAATTAGCTGCCCTGTATTACTTTTGAGAGATCATTAGAGACCTTTAATATCCTCAAGAACAAAAATTCAATAGATTCTCTCTAAGGAAAAACCACATTGTTCCCAAATACAGTTTGTAGTGGTAGAATATCTAATCCACTTTCTTGCAGCAATTAGAAGGTAGATGCATACAATATGGAGACTTGCAACTGCAAACTTGGGGAGTTTTCATGATCCAGCAGACTTGTATGCCATTAACCATTTTTAGATAAGTACAGCTTCCAGATCATTTACCCACTTCAGATTTAAAAAAAATGTGAGTTATAACCAAACACCAGAGCATAAATGGAACTTATTCTACAAAACATGAACATTAAGAAGGCCCCTTGGAGATGTAGCTCTTCTCATTGAAGAACTGCAAATATATAATTATATAGTATTATTTATTGGGTTCAGAGAATCTTTTACTATAAGATAAAAGGCTATATAAGAAATACTGATAGCTAAAAGATTAAGTAACTCGCTAGACTCTCATCTTTCAGAGTCCAAGATTTCTTGGTAGAAACACCATTCTTCTTGTTTGCAGGAAAAAAAAAATAATAAAAAAAAAAATCTTTCTTTCCCTTTTCTTAAATAAGGTAGCCAGAGAAACAGATGGGGAAAGAGAAAAAAAAAAAAAGGCAATAAAACTGAGAAATTCTGCCTTCTGTAGAAGTTGGAAGGAATCTCTGGAATAACCCAAGAAACTATCAAAGAGGAGGAAAGCCAAAGGGAAAGTTGTCCTGTAGGGATTCATGTCACACTGTGGTAAGAGTAGAATCATGCAGAAGAGGATATGTTCTTTTCTTTGAGGATGATACATACACGATGGTATATGTATGCTTCCATTTTCACCTGCTTCTGAAGTAGACTGTTTTATTTACATGAAACTTTAGTAGAGGAACATCAGGCTACCAACTTTATATAATAGTAAAATATATAATAGTATATAATAGCAAAAGTATACAATAGTTCTAAAGAAAAATGCTGTTGATTCTAAACTACTTTTTTCAGTTTTCATTAGATGCATTTGATTACAAAAGAAAATATTAATTTAGCACTCAAAATGCCACTACGTGTCCGTGCAGAAAATGTAGCTGGAATTTAGTTTGCCTCTTTGGATGAAGTAGTCTAGCAAGTTCAAAAACAGAATAACTTTTGGAATTTAAAGTGGAAAAAGGTGACATTATTATAAGCAATGTTGAATCCCACTTACATGTTTGTAGAGCTTAATTTGTTTATGACCTGGAGATGAAAGTTTGTGATGCTTCTAACTTGAATGATCAAACAAGTTTGTAAGAGGTTGGAGGGGGATTGAGAAGGGAAAAGAGAGAAAGAGAGATCAAGGAGCTCTTCATTCTTCTTTTTTTTTTTTTTGGTTCTATCACCATTCAGTCTGACAGATTTAGGAAGGAGAAGTATTATTTTCCTAAAAAATTCTCATAACTGTTGATGAAGCTGGAAGCCTAAATATCGGTACTATCCTCAGTGACAAAGGAGAAGGGGGTGTTTGGTTTATTCTCTTTGGTGCAGTTTCACATCAGAATTCTAGCATAGATCTGTAATTTCCAAAGGTGCCTCTGTCGTATTATGCTAGACAATGTTGAGTAACACCAAACACAGACTCGTGTAGACGTTAGATAGTTGTCTAGTTGAGACAGAAATTCAGAACATTACTTTATATGCCCCTGAAAAATAAAGGTAAGAATAAAGGTTTTAATGAAACCCTAATTCTCTTCTATACCATAAATGTTTTGACAAAACCCTAGTTCTCTGCTATAGCAGGTAGCATCCTAACATGATTATCTGATCCCAGGAATAATACAATACTATAAAGTGGATCCTAAACCCTGCGCTTCTTCAAGCAATGAGATCCCTGTCAATACAGCAGTAAATAGAAAGTGTTGCAATAGGAGAAAAATCATTCCAGTTTTACAGTGGGATTTTTAACATGCATACAGGACAAACATGGGCAACACCTCACTGGGGCAACTTCCTGATGTTACTAGTGACTGATACAGAAAATAAGAGAGGAGGGGGAAAGAAAAAAAAAAAACTCAGATTACTGAATCTACTTCTATTCACCAAGGGAAGAAATGCATTCAGGCCCTTCTAAACAAGCAGTAAAAACTCCGAAAGTGGAAACAATACAGTACAAATACAGTGCAAATCCACTCTAGCACAAAGCACTGCAACCTACTTCGTCTGCCCAGTAGCTAGTTCAGAGCATCTATTAGTTTTGATTTATTTTTTAAGGAAGATTACTTCAGGGTTCTGACTGTCAACACAAAGTTAGGACATTTGGAAGAAAGAAACAGAAATGATCAAGAAGAATGTAGTAGAAGAAAATCCTAAATCTGCTGCTGTGTTTTATTTCCTTCTGTTTCAGCAATGCCGGTGGTGAGGGAACCGGAACAATGGTATCTGAGGGGAATGTGGAGGTGCACCATGGAAGGATCTGAAATGAAACTGGGTGCTCATTACTGACAATCACTTTGCATGGGCAGATGCTGAGGAATGAAGAGGTTCTCAGAAATAAGTTTCTAGAAAATGAAAGAGCAATGGGGATAATACTGAGTAAAGTAGGGCCTGAAATCAAAAGTGGACATATTATGTTGGTAAGAGCTATGCGGTGTAAAAGAAAAAAAAAAAAAGATGCAAATAGTTATGGGTTTCTAGCATCTGGTTCTCCCTCTCCAGTTCATTCTTTCACTTTGGGAAATACAGGTGTTTGTTTACCTTCACCTTTTTCCTTGGAATTACTGAGTCACAAGAATCAATGCAACAAAAATTCATAAGGTAATGACAATTTATGAATTCAGACCAAAAAGCCACCTTGTAAGTGACAAAGAAGAAAAATGTCCTTTCTGGAAAAAGTCATCAACCTTCTACTTAAGTGTCTTCTGCCAGGGAAAATACCATGCTCTCTCCTTATAATTCTTCACCACTGCAACTTTACTTCTAAAAGTCAAAAATTTCATGTGTGAAACAATGATGAAACACTGCACGGTAATGATTAGCAGGGACCAAAATAGATTTTCTGTCATCTATTCTTTTCTTTCTTTTGCAACTCTATTGAACCCTCTAATATTTGCTTCAAGACTGAAAAGTTTCAAGAGCTCTAGGAAAAAGAAATTATACAATCTTAGAGCATTAAATTTACTCTCATACTACTGGTTACATGAATTTAGAACATACATGATCATATACTGATATTTTCAAAGAACTCCCTACTACAAAAACACCAGGCTAAAGTAGTATATACACGTGTTACTTTTATCTCCCACTCTTATTTTGCACTACTGAAAAACTGCAAAAACCACTGTCTCTCGTTACAATTGGAACTTTAATTCCTTTCTTTCAGTTGTCTTCAAATTTCTCTAAGACACTTTATTCAGAAAAGTCTTCCTTCTAAGGTCTTCAACCAACAGGTTTCCAGAGCATGGTGTTTACACAGGCTTATCATTACAGGTAACTTACAACACTTGATTCAGTCCTTACCAAGATTGAGCCTTTGCAGTGGCTTAGAGAAGTCATTACCTTGTTTATTCCAGGATAATCTCAAAAACTCTAGAAGGTATCATTTTCTCCTGATCCTAAATTACTAATAATGAATCAAGTACAACTAAACAGCTCTCTTAAAGCGGCCATTGCAGGTCACGGTACTTAAGCCCTACCATTCAACAGATTCCATTAAAAAGATTAAAGCTGACAGGCTTCATCCCCTCCCCTGCCTCTCCCTCAACTGCTCGTTACCAATAATTCCTGGAAACGTGAAGTTGTATATGGCTCTTCTCACATCGCTGGCAATAAAGCCCTTTATAGTTGTGTCACGAGACGTCACGAGACCATTATTGCAAAACATGAGAAAATAAGTTTGGGGAAAACAATACGAATTATGAAGAAAAGAAGATGATCAAAATAAGTATAAGAAATTTTGATAAGGTTTCAGGGGCTGAGCTTGTGTGGTTGCTGACAATAACAGAAGAACAAATTGTAAAACTGCCAGGGGCATTTCTAGTACTGTGTTAATGCAGAAGCAATAAGGGATGTAAGCCACTTTTTCTTACCTGGGCTGACTAACAACAGAGGAAATCATGTGATCAGCTGTGAAACTGAACACAAAAAAGGGGCAAACTAAGAGAGTGGCATTTTTATAATGACATACCACCAATGACTGTAATTAGAAAGAAGATAGCAAAGTTTGTGTTTATAATTTAAAAAAAAAAAAAAGTCTTTGTGCATTGTTTTAAAAAGTAATTAAAGTTGTACTTCTCACTATTTACCTGATGGCCTTTGAAAGATGAGACTCTCATTTCTTTGCAAAGAACGTTATCATATAGAGAACTGTAGACCTGAGTGAACCTTGCACAGTTTTGATGATGTAAACCTCTATCTTACTTTACTAATTATCTGCAAAAGGTTTTTTATTTAACTAACACGCTGTTCATGAGTATCTAGTGAATCATACTAATGTGTTATATTAAATGGAAAATTAAAGTTTTGACACTAGTCTGGGAAACATCTCAACAAAAAGTGTGCACATGCATTGGAAAGGTGTCCTGATTGGCTCTATAAAAACTGGTAGAAAAGAGGAAGAAAGAGATGTCTAGAAGTCAAAAGAAACACCATTAGTTATTTTTTGAGCAATGTTCTCAAGTTTTTCTAAATTACTTTTAACTTAGCTGCTCTGTTGCCAGTTACTCTTGAAGGGATTTTTTTTTCATGGCATCACTAACACCACACCCTTTTAACTACATCTGTGAAAACTAGGGAGTTGTAGATGTTATGAAATACATTTTGTTCTTCTTTTGGAGTACGTGCAAATTCAAAGCCTGTCCTTTCTCTCTCAGCTTCATAATCTTTGCAAGTAGTTTATGACTTCTAAACACTGAATACAGTGCCCCGTTTCCTAGAGATGGGTCCGATCCCACGGATCTGTTGCAACAAGACTCCCACTGATCTTCGTGGCCTTCATTCATACAACCAAAGCCAGTACATTACAACAGGAGTACTTACTCCTTATTAACCTGTCCATAAATCTGATGTAAAAACCATGGCGCTAAGGACAGCACAGAACTGGCTCTCAGTGGGGAGCTGTGTGAGAATCCCAAGGTCACTTCCCAGCTCTCCCAAGTGTGATAACACAGTGCACTTTCAGCACAGCAAATGGACCTACTCACGCTTTAGTTTTAAGAAATACTTTTTTAAGCTAGCAATATATTTCAGCTGTTTAAAACCTAATAAAAATACAGCATAAGTCATTTATTATCTGTCACTTCCATATAAGTAATTCTCATAAAAAGTCAAATTTAAGATACTCTGCAAAAGAGTTCTTTCAGACTCTACAGTTTTGTTTTAAAATTTAAATGACGTATTCAGAGACATTCAATGTTGAATACCTTGTATCAAAAGCAATAATGCAATGGAAGTAAAATCCAGTGATTAAAAAAAAAAAAAAAACAACAGAAAATCAAGTCCAGCTGTCAATACTTTTCAATAGAAATTTACACCAAGGCACTTTAAACTCCTCTCATAATTCTTCCAGCACTCTGTTATAAATCAGATCAAGATGTATTCCTAGTCAAGTCTCCTTTTTCTTATAACATTTGATGTGTGTCTGTTGGATGAATTTCAAAAATTACTTACATAAAGTACTCCACGACCGTGAGACTGAAAAATAGAAGAACAATGTAGAATACACTAAACCTACGAACTACTACCCAGGTGGGTCATCTCCTTATCCATTAATTTATTTCCTTGGTAGAATAGGAAACGTTTTGTTGGAAAGTATTATTAGAGAATGAACTCAATCAGTTGGCAGATCACTTCTCACAAGCTTTACCAGACTACAAATTGGTTTGTATAAAATGATTTGGATTCCGGGGTGGTGAACAGAAAAATTTTTCCAATGCCAGACCACAATGCGGGGTTCATCTGATTTCCCAGACTGATTTAGAGGGAAGGCTCTGATGAGAGATCGTGAGGGCCAAGAGAATGTTTTATGGTTTTGACTTAGTAGTTCCTCCAACAAGAATTCCCAGAATAAGCTGGCTTTGTGTGATGATTTTTAAATGAACCAGGGAGAATCTGCAGAAAACAAGTAAGAACTGTTTTATTATTAAGTAAAAATAAACTTGGGGGGGGGGGGGAAACACCCCAAACCAATCAAACTGGCTCATTACAAACCCTAGAGTCCACTTGTGTGGACTGAGCTGGGTTGGGGAATGATACAAGTCGATGTTTCTAGCACAACTCCAGATCTAAGGTGCACATCCACAGCAGATTTGCATCTGTCGTATACAAAAGAGAGAGTGAATGAGGATTTTTTGTATGTTTATCTGAGATATCTCTATGGTACCATAAAGGTACGGTTTGGGAAGGAGCATATTTTTAAATAATGAGGGAGTTAGTTTATTCTTGTGTGAAGAAGAGTCTCTCATTCTATCCCTATCCTAGTAGTCATTGCAGTAAAAGTGTATCCTAAAATATTCCTTGTATCTCTGTAGGTTTCTTTAAATAAGAGGATTCTTTCACATGAGGCAATATATCCTTTGGAAATGAAGTCAGCTTTAGATATTAGATAGTGGGGCCTGATGGGACAAGTTTCATCGTTTCAGAGTACTATTTATTTCTCCTGAAAAATGATGCCACCGGGTACTGCACCTGCTCCTTGCATTTTGATAAACTGTTTAGCATTGCATGTGTAGGCAGAAATACTATTTCTGTTAGTAGGAAAATGGGAGGAGGTAAGGAAGATGTGCAACTAACAGTGTCTTCTATATGAAATCTCAGTATCTTCAAAATGCAGTGCATTTGTTGTATCAAAACCACATATTTAAGCAGTTGATCTTTCTGGGCTTCAAGTCAAAAAAAAAAAAAACAAACACCTTCTCCAAATAAATCAGGTAGGTATTTCTGCTAATATAATTTAAGACAAAAGAGTTGTAAAGTTTCCCCTACTGGAGCCTTGAAATCCATTTTCATTTCCGTTTTGGCAAAAGACCACTCTCCTTCTGGTAGGAGATCAAGCTTGGTAAGTGAAGATAGCTTATTTTGCATGCACATCTGTGCAGAGAGGCAAGCAATTCTTTGGTTCAGGTGGATAAATTGCCAGCTTTCATATATGACAGATAGTTTAATGCATAGTGAAACAACTACTATGGCTATTCATTGCTGCTAAACGTGACGGCAAAAACTGTCTATGACAGAAAAGCAGTAAAGAAATATACTATAGTGTGGGCAGGTGTCCACAGTGCATTAAAAACAAATCTGTGTCCTCTTAGATTTAAGCAAACAACTGTATTCATATGATTTGCTGTAATTTATCTGATTCTTAGCAAGTTCTATCTTAATAATGCTCATATAATAACAGATGCATATGTATTCTTTCTCATGCTTTAAGAGTCCATTTAACTTTTGCATGAAGGAAAGAGCACTTAGAGGAGCAGTCACTGATGACAGACTATTGTTAAAAAGCCATCATATATTCAGATCCATCTGGTGCTATCCTGGGAGCAATGTGTTACAAACTAATAAAATTACTGCAGAGGTAGGGAAGCCAGCAAAGACAATCTAAAAAGAATAGCCATTTGTTTTATAGACAGAAGAATTACATTGGTTTATGTCATGCAAAACACTTTTTAAAATATCATTTTGGCAAAATGATCTTCATTTCAAAATGCTTCAGTCATATCCAGATTCGTATTAGTAATTCTTCAAATTCTCCGTAAATAATGATTACATAAAAATATCTGTTATACAATGCTTAGACATTTCTGAAGTGTGAGAATAAGCCTGAAATAAGTTTTCGCATTTCTGAAATGTAAACCAATAATAAAAATTATATAAATATGAGTTTAGTCATATTATTAGGACAGTGAATACATTTAAAATATTCTGACTGGTTGTAATTATTTATTCATCCTATCATCTCTTAAATACTGCATAATTTTTTAATACTTCCTTAGCCCCTTCAACTGCAGTATTAAATAAAAAAGAATCACAGTAAGTACGAGTCTGTTTTGTTGTGGTGTCTTTTCTGTGCTGTTGACAGACAGGAGCATGAATTCCAACAGTTCTTATAAATGACTTCAAAAATCTTTTTCTAGCTCCAAGTTTTCCCAGTCATAAGTGCTTATTCTTCCCAGTAAAGAGAAGCAATCATGGAGAAAACGTACAGCAAAATGTGACTCTAGCCACATAAAGCTTTGTTTTCATTGCGTTTGTCTGAATGGTTTATATTTAATTGATGAAGCTCCGTGTTTGTGTCTGAATGACTTTCAGTCCCCCAGTGTCTCAATCAGCGCAGTGCAGACACACAAACCGCAGGCGAGCTTCCTCACACTGTTATGCTGATGTAGCTTCCCTCTTCATCTTCAATGACCACCTGAGCTGAATGTGACAGACATTTTTATCTAGGAGTTTATGCAGTCTTTGGCCTTTTCTGAGGCAGACTATCAATTTCCTCCGGATGCACCACATACAATTCACAAAGAGCACAATTTTGAAGTGTAATTCTTATTTATTTAGTTCCTTTTTTTGCACCGATTAAGGACAGGTTCATACCTGAGCTCTAAGAAAAGGAAACTCTAAACATGAAAAATGTAATATAAAAGTGAAAGGGCATGGATGTTAGCTGCCGAGACATATGGCTGGTAAAAAAATAAGAATGCATTAACACAGTTTTTATGTAACTACTCCTTTTAAAGATGGTCTTATTACAGAATACACAAGGGCATTTGTGTTAGTTACTGAGAGGCATATGGCTGGTAAAAAAATATAAACGCATTAACAGATTTTTGTATGTAATTTCACTCTTATTTAAAAATGGTCTTATACCAGAAAACATGATATCTTTCTTTTATTCTTTTCAGAGCAGTGATCAGAGGGAAAGGAGATTCACTAATATACACATTAGCATTAACGGGCAGAGAATGCAATCATTAGTGTCATGGCTCAGGTGTTTTGTGAATGCAACTGTAGGATCAAATCATATCACGCTAATGTAAATTGCAGTGAAGCTCTCTACCAGATTTTCCTATTATTTGAGTGTTAAACCTGTTTTGTCACAGATCTATGAAGGACACTGACAATAGTAAACTAACCTTCATTATCATCACAATTTTTTTTATTTTTTTTTTAAATCAGTAATCAAGCTGTCATAGTCTATTTTCTGCTGGTTACCCTTTCTGGTTCTGGTAGAGTGGATAGATGCTTTACAAGTCAGAGCTGTAAAAAAGGCATTTGACAGAAGTATTAACTACTTGGGATTTTCTAGTAAAGCCAAGGGTAATGATTCAACAGTGTGTCCAAAAACAGGGATAAAAATATTACATCCTTATTAGTGTACAAACAAAATAACGTTCTGTAGACAGAATGATAAAAAAATGACCTTAACTGACTTCAGAGTGAAATCTCACAGTTTTATGCTTAGAAAGGTATTGAGTATTTCTGGCTTAGTATAGTTTGTGTTTGTTTCTGTGCTTGCTTTTACTTGCTATTTAACTAAAAGCTATTTAATGAAATCATAAATTAATAAATAGAATCACACTATTTATGATGAATATGTACATTCTACAATAAAACTAGGAGGAAGAATCATTTTAAAAGGTCCACAGAAATGGACACCACTCTTTAGAGCCAATGGTGTTATATTTATATTGTAAGCTGATTAAAACTAAATTTAGAGCCACAAACCTTCTATTTAGGAAGGCAGGCTTTCCCTGCAAAGCAAGCCTTATCCTCCAGCATGGTTCCCAAGCATGCTGTTTCTTTTCATATTTCAGCTGGTTCAACCACAGGATGCCTCTCGAAAGGAAGCTATCTTGGCAAACCCCTCGGGTCCGGTGAGGCTGCTCTGGCACCGGATCGAACAACTGTGCAATTGCACAGTGAGTTAGATCAGCTCTTTGGTCTGACACAACTATCTTTAGTGTTAACTTTCTAGTGGATGTGTGAGCTGAACCAGCTTCCCTTGCACTCACTCGCTTGTTAGAGCCAGTACAGAAGCTGGGATCTTTCTTGATAGAAAAAGTCTGTTCTGCAATTAAAATTTCTTTTCCACTAGCCCGACTTTTTTCATTCTCAGTCCAAATTTCCAGATACTCTTGGTGGTAGTTCCAATCAAAATTGGTACTAAACTTGCTTCCAGTGTTTAAAAAGATATCTTAGTGAAATTTCACTTGGTATAGTGTGAAAACTCATATCAAATTGCCCTTGAAGTTTAAATGACCTCATTTACACATCTTGTTCTGACAGAATTATGTATTATCATTCTGTCCCCTGGAGGGAAAGCAGATCACAACTTTGTCACTTGCATATATAAAATTAGCATACCAAAGGTTTACTCACAATATGAAAAGACTTCTGTGGTTTTAGACCCTTCTGTTGAATGCAAAGTGTCTTAGTAAATGGTTACCTGTACCCAATCATTTACATGGCGATGAATCCATACTTCAAAATTCTTGACATACAATACCCTGTGCTGTTTTGAGTGACTATATTGGCATATGTCACGTAAAAGTTACCAAACCTAAAAATTCAGAATTCCCGTTAGTGTTGAAGAAAAATTCAGACATAGATAGACTGACTGAGAGCTGCTGAAATTCAGAAGTAGTCATCTGTCATGACTACTAATCAGAGATCTGGACTGGAAGAAGTCTGTACGGAGCTGAACCAAAATTTAATGCGGCTCAGAAAGGCTCAAAGAAACATAATTTTTCAGAAATGTTTGGCAGGAAGTATTCAAACAAGCTGGAAGGCTACTGCTGTGTAACTCCCTTCAGAGGTGATAAAATAAAATATTAGAGTGTTCTTTCCAAGTCAGGCCATTTTATCTTCTATCATACTACTGGCTGGGATCAACAGCAGATAAGAGCATAATAATAAGAGAAGCATACACATTCCCCACATGTACTTTCCTACTTTCAGCCCTGTCTGGCTCTAGAACTGCCTGCAATGGCAGCAGTTTCTGCATATTCAATAAGTTTTCCCTTCCCCACCATGCACACTTAGAGGCTCTCCTTGTAGAATTTTCTTCATCCAGAAATTTAAAATAATTTCTCTAAGCAATTTTTCTAAACTACATTCAACTTTGTATTATAATGGTTCAGAATGAACCAAAATGTGATTGACTTTTTCATTTGTAATCCTGTCGGGCTTCTCTTTTTCCAAACAAAATAACACCCCACAGGAATGTGTTTTAGGGTTTGTTTTATGAAAGCAAAATTGCACAGAAAGTTTCTTAAATCACGTAAGACCGAAAATTTAAGAATAAAATGTCAGCCATATTCTTGAAAGCCTGAACACCAGCACAGTGTAAAGAGAGAAAGAGTGCTTAAACTGAGAACCATTTCTCCTGCAAAATTTGGTTGCCAGAGGTAGTAAGTTGTGGTAGCCTCAAGATGTCTGCACCCAATATTTGCCCTTATGAACTTACAGGATCATTATATACCTGGAAGTCAGTGAGTCACATCAACCGCACACCCAAGTCCCTGTCTGGTTCTGATTTTTGGGTTATTTCTCCCCACAACAGGAGTCTGACTTGCCCTGGAAAAGCAGGTTGCCATTTCGTTTGCCCCTATTTCTCAGAAAATATTATCAGAGGGGAGATTAGCGGAGTTGCTCTCAGTCCTTCACATTGAATCTTTCCCCAAACTCTCTAGGCCAGAAAGACACAACTGAAGTCACCCAACAGCCCAATGGTTATGGCACTCCCCTGGAGAGGAACAGATACAAATTCCGTTCCCTGTTCTACTGAATACTTAATGCAATATATAAAACATTCAGTGTGGTAAGGACAGAAGTGTCTAGTTTTTTAATCCCAGTGAGGCTTAGAGTTGAGGTAAGAACTGATCTGCTCAAGGCTGCGGGAGTAAAATACTTCCTAGCATGTACAGAAGCAAAACTTCATATAAGAAATCCTAGAGAGTCAATGAAATCATCAATATTAATAAGGATTATACAAGGGAGACCTATGTGTTTGGTAGCATAGAATTAAGGCCATCAAAAACTTGATAGGCACCCTAGCATCACTGATTAGCGATCTCTGACAACCATCAACCCAGAGAACTACATCAAGTCAATTCTATGAGCAAAAATGTTTGCACACTGCCCAGGCAGGAATGAAAACAAATGTTAACACAAAAGTGCTGCAGAAAATGATGAGAAAGATGGGAAACTTTCTAAGAAATCTTCTGAAAACACAGTGGTGAGAAATAGTAAGAGCACTAACTCTGTAACACAAACCACTTGATATCAGCCTTTGTGGGTTGTGAAGTAACAATTACATTAACAGAGATTATGCAGTAAAATAAAAAATGCCTAAGTGCAATGAAACTTGCCATCAAACAGATCTGAGAGAGGGCTAACAAATGGTCTGCATTTATTTAGTATCTCATAGGAAGTCTAGAGACATTTCAAGCTCACAGATACAGTGCCATTTACCAATGTTGTCTGTTGAGGGAAATCCTGGATCTCAAAAGAGCTTTCATTTCAGCCAACGATCGCTGTAATAAAGCTCCAGCATACTGAATATATGCTTTCCCCAAGCAAATTTTCACACTCTAATCATTATGGAAGGTTCTGTTAGTGTTTTGATATTTAAATGATACTAATGTTGCAAAAACAAAATCTGAAGACTTTACAATTAGATATGATGTTTTATATTATTGAAGACTAGCTATATGCATGAAAATGACTCTTCACTTTTATTGTTCTTATCAATAAACTCATGAGCAGCTGGACCAAAAAAGTATCCTCAGAATACAAGAAGTGTATTGGTGAATTTTTCAACAAGGTTGTTTTTCTTAAACTTTTAGCCTGCCTTCTTCAGAAAAAACGGTACATTATCTGTTAATCTGTCAGCACTTCCTAACAATTTCTGAATATATTGACATATTTTAGGCAGATATGTCAGAAAAGTATGAGTCTTAAAGACACTAAAGTTCTAAAAGTTTCTTGAAAATTGGAGGCTGCATAGAGAAAAACAGTTAAATTGAAATAATCAAACCAGGAAAAGGCTATAATGTATAGTCAGTAGTAATCTGTGCTGTTATATCTGCTCGCTTACTAATGGTCATATGTAATTGGCTGCCCAGTTAGCGGACACAGCTTGGAACCAGCTGGACTACATACCACCTCGTGTAGTCAGTGCATATGGAGCAAAAATAATGAAGGGAGTAAGACCACAGGAAAAGCTGGATGCCTCTCTGCTGAGGAGAGGGAGTAGAGAGCATAAGCCACTTGTAATTAACCAACTTTCACTATTTCCTATTCATTTCCTATTTTTTCATTATTTTCTTCATGCTTTTTTTCCCCCCAGTAAATAGTAGCACAGATATTTAAAAAGTGAAGAAACATTTTAAGCTAAACTGACCTTATACTAATTATCGCACAGACTTAGGGGAAAAAACTATTTTAAATATAAAAGGTATTGGAGAAAAATCTGCAAAACTGTCATAAAGGTAACTTCAGTAGTAACGATACCTTTAAGGAACATACAGCAGTCTAACTATCGGTGACATTTCCATTTGAATACGACTGGTTTAGCATATATTAACAACTTAGTATAGTAATATGTAGCTTATTTCACAACAGCAATTCCAAAATTAGAAGGGCGTATGAGAATTTGCAGAAGTGGTCTTTATTTGTTATGACACTTGCAGTAAACTGTACCTTGGAAGTATCAGGTACTCGGGTACAGCATTTAATGTGCGTTATCTGTCACTGAATTGTAACTGTTAGAGACGAGTGCTCTTTCTTTTTGTATCTGGAAGTTACTCACTGACAGACTGACTCATTTCTCTTGGAAGCAGTACTGGGTTCTTACTATTCTTGATAATATTTTCAAATATTTGTATTAAAAATGCCCCACTAACCATTTCATACTTTCCCAAGTTTTGCCTTTGCCTACCGTTATCCTGAGATCTCAACAAACTGGAGTGTCAGATTCTCTTAATTTGGAAGGCTGATGTTTTTGCTTTATGTTTAATTGTTATTTAAATCAAATAATATCCTAAGAAAAGATATCAGACATTTCCTTTAAAGTAGCACAGCTTCTGCCTGCCTCAGTTTTCTTGAGTTAAACTCCGCACTCTGGGAAAGCTGGAATGATATAGGATAGTGTTATCCATGCTTTTTCCAGTGTTTATTGAACTTTTGAGGAATTAGCATTTTCCTTACATCTACAGAGAGGATGAAGTTATGCATATAATCCAGATCTTTTTCTCCTCCTATTATTCTTTCAGAGGGGCACTGGAGTGGTATGTACATGTATCTTTTGAGGTTTCAGTTAAAAGTTGGAATTGGCTGGCTCATCTTACTATCCATGAAATAAGAGAATGTGTTCATTTGAAAAAAAAAAAAAAATTAAAAAAATCAACTGCAACTTAGTTTCCATGAAAACAGTCTTCGCAGCTTAGAGCTTTGGCATTTCATCAGTGAACGACATTCTTATATGTGAAATGAAAACCAATTCTTAAAAAGTACATGCATTGAATTAAAATGATCTATCAAAGGAACTGTCTAGTTCCCTAGCAGGATGTGACATAGGAATTTGTCTTTGGACGCAAGAGGTTCTGAGCTCAACCATCTCATCTGGCAGTTACTCTTGCTACAGTAAAGTCAAGTTTAGTTTTTTTAATTCAGAGTTATAGAGTGAATTCATTTGTCAAAAATGTGTTGCTGAGAGTGTGAACAACAATTGAAAACACATAAATGAAAAAGGAGAGCCAAAGTAATAAAATCTAACCCTGAAATACCAACAAGTTAACCATGGTCACATCAATTCTGACATGATCTTTCCCTCACAGATGTGGTATTCTGCATCCTGCGATACAAGCCTTACACCACCTCTGCCAGCTCAGACAGATCATTTTTCTCTTCTGAAGACAGAAGAGAAGGAAAGGGTTGGTCTGGCAGTGACCATGCTGGGCAGACTTTCAGGAGGATGGGGTTCATGTGCTGGAAAAGTAACTGAACTTTTTAAAAAAGTGATTAATTTCTGTGTCTCTTTTCTCTAGCTACAAGTTGTGCCTAATCTTTTTCTGCGTGTTCTGTGCAGTAAGAGCCATCTAATAATGCATCTTTGGAAACTGCATAACATGACAGAGCTCAGATGCCAGGAAGAGCTTCTAGCACAAAATAAATAGTAAGTAATCATTTTCCTTTGCCTTTCATCAGAAAAGTATGGTCCTGTATTAAATATGCATCCAAATATAAAATCTATTCTCAATTACAGATCAAATCTTAGAAGAGGTTATTAATATGCATATGATATTGTTACAGTAATATTTTGGGGTATAAATAATAGAAAAGCAATAAGTCAGTGTATACTGAAATTATGAAAGTACTTTTTTAAATCCTGTTGAAAGGCACTACAAGGTTTCTACAGCTATCTTTTTGCCTCTGCACAGCACGCTCATGACCATGTTGTCAGAGACACAATAGGTCATCTACAGCAGTTCCGTTGATGCAAGATATTGCCAGATAGTTCATTTAATTGTGCTTCATTCTGTCTACATACATTGAAAGCTTTAGCATTTTTGCCTCTTGCTATAAAATTTATTTCAGAGTTTAAAGCAGCTCTGCAGCTGGAGTGTACAGTTCTTTGGGCTCCAGTCCAAGTGTCAGAACTGTGAGCTACACCACTCCAGTACCTCCCTGGAAAGGATTTTAGGAGGAGGAACAGGATTAGCTTCTTCAGAGAAAACAGGACAACAGTAAGTACACAGCAGTAGATTCCCTGGTCTTGTTCCCTCCCTCCGTATCTTCTGATTCTTTATTATTCTCAACAAAGCTGCACCCAAGGAGTGGGGCACGGAACTGTACTCATTTCCGACTAAATTTCCCATCTACATTTTCCCAGATACAATAGCAGTATCATAAAGGAGTAACCTCTTTAGCTGAAAAACTCTGCGGTAAGGTTTAGTGGACTTACTATCCCAACACATTTTTTAACAGACATTCAGTAAAATATCCATGTTTAAAATGAATCGACTTAGATATCATGTAACCAAGGAAACAGCGTCAAAAAATAGATAAAATCATGGCTGATCCAAGAAGTCTGAAGTTTGGGGGGTTTGTTTTGTTTTAAATAATCATTTTTATACACACGCCTTCAATATAGGCAATCCAAAATAAAAAGCAGCACAGCAGCAAATAGAAAGTGCTAACATGTTTCTTGTTACCTAGAACAGGCAGCAAGAGAGTACAGCCCACATCATAAGTCCATAAATTCTACTTAGTTTGTATTATCCTCTGGCCACTCTGGGAATTGTAAAAAGCAGGCAATACTGTAACTACAACTAAAGTAATCTCAATGCTTGAATTAAGCCACTTTTGAAAATAAATCTTTCCTTGGGAAGGCTACTCAGCTGATCCTTTGCACAAGAAAAAGGTGAAGCTTATAAGGGTGGAGCCTTTACATCAGCTCTGGCATCTTACGTGTGTGAACGTAAGATTTGTTCTGAATGTATGCATGATAATGAATGTAGAATGTAACTTTAAAAAGGGTTATCTTTCCCTGAACGTGCCAAGGCTTTCTACCTCCTTAGGTCACAGACATGGATCTGCTTTGTATTTAGCATAAATAAGGAAATAGATTACCACTATGCTGTCAGTATCGCTTAATACACAGAGAAATTTCAAAACTACATAAAGAGGAACTAAACATTGTTTAGGAGAAAGGCATTCCAGAATCTGATTTAACAACAGCATCAGTACTTAACAGGGTCAGGATTACATAATCATTCCCAAGATAACACAAAAAAATCCAGTCTTTAAGAATTTTTTACCTTCATGTAGGCAATCAACGGGTAACAACCAAACCAAGCAACGAATTAATAGATGAGATGTTTATACAGTAAATAGGCAAATAAAAAAAGGCAAATACGGCTTGTAAGTAATGGTTAAATATAGAGCTTTTACCTATCCTGGCAAAGATGGGTAAAATGTTTTTGAAGAAGCTGTTTCAAGAGTTTTTAACACAACATCCCTTTTTACAACCTTCCAGCAATATACTGCAATTAGAAGATTAATTTTATTAGAGTGCTTTGTTTAATGCTTTTGGGGAAAATGAGGTACTATCAAAGACCAAGGACAACATTGTCCTAGATGTGAATAGGTTATCACTTGTGTCCTCGGGATAATTCATTATTTGCTATTTGTGGCAAAGAAGTAGGCAGAAATGAGTTCTGAGCTGTCCCAGGCTGATGAGTAGTTAAAAAAAACCCCAAACCCACAAAATCCTTGCTTACTGGATGATTAAAGCAATGCCCTTCTGTGCTGCTCAGTAGCACAATAAGGTGTTTCCAGGAAAGGGAACAAGTGTTGAAGTTTGCCAATTTTATAAGCAGGTTTGTTAGTAAAGGTCAACGTAAGGCTAATCAGTACTTAATTATTTTAATCTCTTCATTGAAACTGAAAACAAAGGGAGAATTTTTACCTTCTATAAAACACTCAGTAAAGGCTCATAAATAATTAAATCTAAAGAAGCTGGTTTACAAACTGTTCCAGATGTGATAATGAAAATGAAAGAAAAGAAATAGCTTCTTTTTCCTCATTCAAATCAAGTAACAGTATTTTGGTGGTCATGCCAGAAGGTCCAAATCACAGGCCAAATGCAAACCTTCTTCACTGTAGGAACTGATTTGGTGAAAATGTCGTTTTTCTGACAGATTTATATCCCTAGCCCTGATACCACTGTAACTGGAGTTGAAATTGCCATGCCTTGCTTTGCCTAAGCTGGGAGGAGAGTCCCTCTGTGACACTGCCACGTTACTCCTGGCATGCTGGGGGTGGTGATGCAGCCCCCCAGAGCACTGTCTAAAAGGTGTCGTGGCACAGCTGTTTCTTCCTCTGGCCACTGAAGGAATCTAAAAGACTGGCTTAGACAAGACACCCAGCTTTTAAACAACTCTCACAAATTTATTTCTCCCCAGAAGACTTTCAGTTACTGTTTAACTGAAATGGCTTCCTGGCATAAGACTTCACCAGTGCTTGGTAGTGGGACAGAGATTGTATATTCTCTGCAGCTTAATATTTTAATACCATTGTTGTAAAAATATGTGGATAGAAGGTTTTCTAGATGTCATTTCCATTGCTAAGATAAACCATAACACTACTCTAACCTTCTGACTTCTTTAAGCCCATCTGCAAATATCGAAATATCAATCAAGGGGAGAGAGGGGAGTAACTGCGGGGGTTTCTTTGTTTGGGGGGGGGGCAGGCGTGTTGTTTGTTTTGTTGGGGTTTTTTAAAGTAACAGTGGGGCAAATGTAGGATTAAAC
>JAVKLA010000039.1:20037046-20074119 GCA_034782735.1 Sagittarius serpentarius | reverse complement strand
CTCTGAAGGAACTGGGGGGGGGGGGGGGGGCTGTGTTTATTATCCCTTACAAATAACAAGCATCTATTCCTGTAACTCACAGTAGGCCAGGGATAATGTTTCGTAAGATAGGAATTCTATCACACAGTGTTTCTGCAAGTAATATTGCTCTCTTTTCTCACATTCGTCTCATGTTCAGACAAATTCAGATGAGGGCTGGCTGGGCTAAACCCCTTTTCTAGGTGGCGAACAGTGGACGTAATAAACAGTTTTGCCTTTTTTAAGTGATTAAAAATAGCCATAGGAATATCTTCTAAAAAGTCAAACAATTCTTCTTCTTTATTTTCAATCCTTATAACTTGAAAATAATTATCCAGCTTTTCATCAACACTGGTTTTGGATTGAGATGCAGACTGGAAACTTTTGCTTCGGAGTTCATACTGCTTCTGAATTATAAGCAGTTACAGTAGATATTCTGAGCCAGTCCTGGCAGTAGTGGCAGAGAAAATACTGCAGTATTAGATTTCTGTAGCAATCAATGGGAAAGCACTGGCAGAATCTACCCTAAGGTAGCTTTCTTACCTAGCATAATAATTAAAGCTGTATTTTTAAAGCGCTAACCCAGGACAATGCTTTCTGGAACTATAAAATGACTGCAATCAGTACACCTAATTAACCCTCTCCCATTTCCCAAAAGAATTTTTCATGTTATTTTTGCTCCATTTTTTCTTCTCATTAAGTGTTGTCCTGACCTTTCAGTCTGTAAAAATCAACAAAAGGCATTTCCTTTTTTATTAAAAGATTGATTGCAGGAAGCCTGGGACCACAATGAAAAGAAAAGGAGAAATAATCTATGCTCAAAACACATCAAGTTTCTTAGACAGCCAGTGACATTTGGCCCAATAGTAATAGCAGTACACACCTGGTTTTCAGATGCAACAAAGCAAAATAAGCCAAAGGAACATTAATAAATAAATAAATGAATCATGCTGTAAATCAGAAAGAAATATATGCACTGTGAGAGAAAATTTTCTATAATTCTATTTAGACATGAACATACAGCCGTAAGAAGCTACTAAAACATAGATTATAGGTGGCTACTATAGTCCTACTTGAGAAGACAGGCAAAAACGTTTCAATATATAGGAATATGGACACCAATATACCTAAAGCTGAATATATTTTTAAAGCAACAGCACCTTGCCTCTAGAGGCACACAACTCTTTACCAGGGTTTATGGCAACCTCATCTGGTGGGACATTACCTGGTCAAATAAGTAGCTTCCAAAATTTTTCCTTACCTAGGGTTCTGAGAATAATACAGATGAACAAGTACAATAAAAAAATCAGTTTGAAACACCATGAATTTATCACTGTCCCCAACTGATACGAAGTTAGGCCTTTTTGATCTTATAAATATTTATTTACACAGGGACTTACCCACAAATGATCCATTAGAAACCTGATTTGACTCCGAATCTTATTTGTGATACACTCTTGTCCTGCTACTTCAACTGATCTACACACTATTTATGAAACCTATCTGAAAACCACCAAACCAATTTAATTATTGTAATAGGTTATGACCAACTGCTGTTGATGGTCAGGGCACTTGAATAACATAGTATTAGGCCATGGCTCTATTTCATATTGTTATACATTTATTTCTGAAGGTCTAAGGTATCGTATACTTGTCAATAGTCATAAATAAAATGAAAAGAAAGGAAGTGGTCCATAATGTAACTATCCTTATTTTAATTCTTCTCATTAATCTAGCTTATTGGTTGTGGCATGCACTTGTTCTACCCAGTGAAGGTTTAGTAGCCCTGTTTCTTCTACCATCATCCATACACAAGCCTGTCAATCAATGATAATTATTACTTAATGAACACATAATGACGGGTAAGCTCAGGGAGAAGGGAACAAATAAATCACTCATTATAGTCTTGATTGCAAGCTAGCACTGTCTCTTGTCAAAGTGATACGTTGTGCAGGTTTGTTTAGCCAACACCTTCAGGAGTAATCAGCACGATCAGGTGCTTCAAAGTGCTAGAAATCTTCAATGACCTAAAGTATATGCAGCTTCAAAAGGAGATGCACACAAAAGGGTTTTCACCTTAATTGAACACTCTTCTGAGTAGTTCTTTTAAAAAAAGCTCACAGAGCTGTTTGTTTCTTCCTGATTTTTCTAAACAGTTTTTTTTCTTCTTAAATATGAGCAAAGTTGCATTCTTATTCCAGTTTAAATAATAAAACCTTTCCAGAAGCTTTAATGTGCAATCCACAGTGACTAAGCGTTATTTTAACAGTGTTTGATGTTCATGAAACATTGCACAGCCTAAGGAACTAGACTGCTATGTTCATAAACCTAAGACAGCAAGGAGTCATGGTCAGGTAACATCAGATCAATCTCGTGCCAGTAAAACAGGTTATACGTTTACGAAAATGATGCAGGTATTTGCTTTTGTGATGCTAATTCCTGCTCATTAAGCTCTGAAGTGAAACGCTCAAATATTTTGTATCCTAGTAGCAATCACCAAAATATCTTAGTCTGGCTTACACATCAATTTCTTATTTTTCTGTTAATTAGACAACTCTACCAACATTAAAATGATGTGAGAAACGAAATCAGCTTCTAACTGGTAATTCATGGGAAAGTCAGATCAACTATTTCTGGTAACAGAACTATGAATTAGAGATGTGCAGAAGCATATTGAGGTAAATTCTACAGAATTTTTCCCCCCCTTTTTTTTACTTTGGTGTAATATGACACCAAATGTCCTGTTTCTTAAACTGACGTTTTGGCTTTTTCAAATAACAGATACAACAACAAGATTTAAATTAAGTTATCTAGAACTTCAAACTCAAAATAGGATGTCATCATAGGATATCATTATTTCTGTGGGATGGAAATAAGCTATCACCATTGAAAAAAGTCCAAATGAAATTTTAATGTGAAATGTCTTCAAGAAATACTAGTTTCCAACATAAACATCTGTAGTTTAGCAAAATGTTTCTTTCTGAGGAAATATCTTTCCACAAGACAGTTTCTGTACAGTTCTCCAAATTCTTCATGTTAACAATCCTTTATTTGCAAAATAGCCTTTCTAAAAATGCATAAGGATGCCCAGTTTTATTTAAAGTTAGCAACTTTCCAGAAAATAATTCGCAGAAGAGTATAAAGCTTATAGAAACTCCCTGTGCAAATTTAAACAAGATGAATCTAGTAAAAAAGACAGGAGAAGGGCTACTTCTTCATGTAAGGAAGACTTATTCTCTGTGTTTTGTAGTCAGTTATTTACTTTCAACCTCAAAAGAAATACTTATACAAAATTTAAGAGAACATTTTAGCTATCCAAAATTTCCTCCTAATCTGATGTACCATTTGCCAAGCATAAAAGACTGTTAGACATTCAAATAACAGGTTATCTGTAAAGTACTGAAAAAAAACGCACTTTGTGTTTTCAAACATATCATTAAAGGAGTGGCTTCTCTGGGGGGAGAAGAAAAAAAAAAAGGAAAAGAAAACCCCACAGATTTCAAAAGCTTTTCTGCCTTTAAAAAGTAAGGAGGGAAAAAAAAAAGAAAGAAAAAGAACTGTTTCAAGTCAAAGCAGGTAACTGTTCTAGGGCAATGCTGTGTTGGAAAAGAATTTAAATACTTAATTGTAATTCCTAGCAAGAGAAAAATTCATAATCATTCTTATCTCCTAAAATAGCTTGTCAAACGTGAAAAAAGCTTATTGCTGAAACAGCCTGTATCTGGGTAAGAATCATAAGCAGAAAATACTTTAATTACCTTTTCCAATATCTTCAACTAAAAGTTAATTTTAATGAGACAAATTGTTTATATGATATTTATTCTTTTCTATCTGACGTGAGTTTGGGTTTTGTTCATTGTTTTGGGTCAGGCGGATAAAGATTGGCAAATTAATCTCAAAAAACTATCAGAAGAACACAGGACAGTTTAAATGTTAGAGGTGTTCCCTTTTTGAATGTCTTTTCCAGCTTGTACTAAGAAATGTGAAGAAAGCCATTTTAATTCAGTATTACACAGCCAGAAATTTGGAATGATGGTATGGGCATTTCATAACTAATGTGCTGGCTTCATAAACTATCATCGTCAATGGAGAAAGATGGATTCCTTAAAAGTCTTTCCACAGTTACTGTATTGACTACATCATCTTTGAGGGCACCTAACTTGGATTTACCTAATAACAAAATTTAAACTGAGTTTAACAGATGGTATTTACCATCTTTTTTTTTTTAAGCAGAAAAGAGCTGCAAGCACAAGGATATGCATCTTACTCATGCTACCATAGAGAATCAAGGAAAGCATTCCACCTTTAACGTAGTCACTGAGGTGGTGAATGAGCTCTTGAGCCAGTCCCAACTGTAAATACTGGTATTAAGAACAGAAAACAAATATTTATTTGTTAAGAACCAGGATACCGTATTACTCACTTATTTCAAAGAAACTAGAGAGTAACTTGATTTCATTTTGTTGTCTAAGTTAGTAAAACCAAAACACAAACCTTATAATCAATCAGGACAAAAGGAAGGTGCCTAAATGCTCACAATCCAATGTAGAAACGTTCAAGAATGACACTTCTGACTAGCAGAAATAATACCACTTATCAAAACTTGGAAGGAAATCCTCAAAAGAATGCATAAAAAAAAGAATCCCGCTCTCAGATCTCATGGCTGATTCAGACTTTGACAGCCTGGCTTTGTCTAAATACACAGGATGCCCACTGACATTAATCTATGTATTTCTGAGGGCCAGTAAGCACATGTTGCTGAGAATGGAGCTGTTTAAGACGTAAGTACAGCATTAAAAGTCTGTTGTTTCTTATTTGTTTGAAGTTTGAAGCCAGCAGTGCTGGGAGAAGCCAGAGGAACAAGGTAGTACCTCTCAGTGAAGGTTGCTTTTGTCTTGTTGGATTTTGATACTCTTTACTACTCACAGGTAGTGGGGGGAGGGGGGTTTCTGCCAATACCCCAGCTGATCTTAATGGAATAATTATCAGAGTCCTCCTCAGGTGTACATTAGCAGGGTGATCAGAAAGACTGCACTTGAGTAGAACCAGATTCTTTTTCATTTTCAAAAATAGATCTAAGACTCATGATTTCTCTTTGTATTCTGTGACACCACTTCTTTTTTTAAATATCTGATTCTATTATACTGGAATGAAGAACAATTTTGATGATGAGCAACAAAAAAAAAAATTAGCACACTTTAATGCCTTTGAAAGGCAGTCTCAGGGGGACACGAAAATTGCCAGATGAGTGAAATGTCTTATATTAAACATATAGATCTTTGATAGCTTTTAAAGAAACATATCCGGGTGTTAAAAAATACCATTTATCCTATTTATTCCCATTCATATTTTCCACTGTTACTTTCTTTTTTTATTTTTTTCCTTACGTAAGTATATTTGAGATTGCATAAAGATGTCATATGATTTGCTACATATATATCTTTTGAGGCTTTTCTGGGTGTACAAAAGAAAGACAGCAAACAAAAAAAATTAAATCTTTAAATAGTCAAGGACAAAGAAGATAGGCTATGTATTACCCCAGCTGTCTCAAATCACGGCAGGGCACTAAAAATGCCAGCCAGTTACATATGCCACATGGCTCTCTACTATATAAATCCTTACCACTGTTATGTTCCTTTCCTATTGGATGTAGAAGTATTAGCTGTAATTTGTCACTGTGGTATGTCAAGGAAGGAAGGTTTGCTCTTAAAATGCCACTTGGAGAGTAAACAGCAGCCTGCAGAGCAGGATTTGTTTATATCACTTTTGGTACGATGAATAACACACTTAGAAAGATATACTGAATATGAAACATGGAAGTGTAAAAGCTGTGACTTGTGTTAAATATTCACTGCCATTTCTGCCAGTACTAGTATATGAAGCTCATGTATTTCAGGCAAAGCCAATATAGGTCATTACTATATACCCCAACTAAAACCTTTTGCACATAACTTGTCGTGTTCTCTTCTTTCTTCACTTTCCACTCATCTAATATTTCTGTCCGCTACCTAAGAGTCACCACATCTCATCTAAGGGCTGGCTGCATTTCAATGATTAAGAGAAGTGATTCCTGCTATATGCATATGTATTTATACACATGTGTATAGGTACACCCACGCTGCAAGGTCTGAGGCAGCATGGACTGCTGAAGAAGAGAATTCTGCACAGATGATGAGTTACATTAACAGAGCCTACTCTCCACCCACCCACACAAAAAAAAAAAGAAAAGAAAAAAGACAAGTGAGCATTAGTGAGTGTTAACACTGATTGTTAGGCTGCTGGTAACTAACATGAGAATGAAAATATTCAAGATACACAAAACAGTTTCCCTCTAAGGAAGCAAGAAATCACACAATGTGTCTTCTAGCGCATAGCACAGGTGCCCTGGGATGTGACTGGAGACATCTCTGGAAGCACCAGAGTGGAAGAAGTTCCTCTAATGATGCAGTAAAACTACAGCTGTACCGCACTGTAGTCAGTAATTACTGTCGTCTAAGGCTACAGAGGAATTTACTACGGATTCATACATATGTGAGGAAAAGCTATTTAATCCATGGAAACATAATAGCTCCACTGACCTTTACACACCGCTCCCTCACCTTCACAGGCTATTGCAGATCCACATGTCTGTGAGCAGAACTGAGACCAGCTGCTCCCACACCCACCTTAACGGCATTTAAAGAGGCACAGAGCCTCTGGGCAGACCCTCCGACCTGGGTTTCCTAATTACCTAGGGGAGGCTGCAGCCAGCTCTCCTTTCCTTGGAGCCAATGAGACTGTGCTTCATGCCAAAAAAACCCCAGTGTGTTCAAGTCTGAAATTTGGCCCAAACTCTGGTCTTCTCCCAGAACAGTGTTGAGATGAAGCTCAAACCTTTAGTCAGAAGCTGGGAAGTGTTCCTGTACGCTGAAGTTCAGATATAGCCTTGTTATTTTTAAAGTTTTTCCTGCCTATAGCACGTCTGTGTGATTGTCCCTGAAGTGTTCTTTGTAATGTAAGTTATCCATGAATACAAAGGCTGCTAGTATGCAGAATCCTAGCAAAGCTTTTTCAAACCAGTGTTGCCAATTCAGTTGTTTACATTTGCTGTAAGATTCAATCTGCAGCTCAAGGGCAGTAATTTGTACATTATACTAAGGTACTCAATTCACAAAGCTCATGGGACGATTATGTCGCTGACAGCAGAAAGCCAGGGGAAGAGAAATGAAGGATACAATATAATAACAGAAGAAAGCATCTTAAACATTATAAAATGCATTGCATAATGTGTTACTCTACAAAACGACAGCTCTGACTACTGCCTGATGGTTACCTCTGCTGAAGCAGACTCGAAGCAGTTGCTGTCATATTCTGTGCACCTCTGCAACACATAACAGTCCTTCCCTTCTAAGCTGGGTGCTGCACAATACTTTTAAACTTATAAATTACATTAAAATATCTACAATACACTGAAATATGATTATTGTTAGGAAAATAGCTAAGTGCTACTATAGCTAAGAGTTATTACCTTATCTAATGTAAATTATGTTTTGCAGGGCTTTATAGTGCATGAAAAACAGATGCAGATTTTGTTTCAAATTTAGTCATGTGTCTACCTGCAAGAATCATTTTTAGTGAGTCATTTGGCAAAGACTAATTGAGCTAATTTACATTACACAAGAGCAAAACCCAAATACAATCTAATTTAAGATGTGTTGCTGTGTATATTGTAACTCAAAACATCTTAGACACTGATAATTCATTAATGGGATTTAAACATTCAGATTTTAGAGCTACTGGTTAGAGCTCAACAAAGGAAACTGCAGCATGCAAATCCTAGGAGTAGCTAGTTTTGCAACATTATTCTGCTAACACGTTTTACACAAGATTAATTGTATGTCTTACTTCTTCCAAGCAACAAATATAAACTCAGTCCCAAACCCACTGGAGTAAGCTTTAATAGAGAAAGGGCCTGTCGAATGTAAATGTAGTTCACAGGTTAAATTCTAAGGTCTAAGTGTACCACTGCTGTTCTCAGCCAAGTTTATTATTTTATTATACTTTCTATTGATTGCCATCATCGCCCTATTGACTGGCTGTGTACGGTGCATGAGACAGTTCAGAAGAATCAATAAAGCTGTGGGTAAACTGTGGGGATCTTGGTGGGGAACAGGATGAATTGCCTAATGATGCCTACAAAAATATTTTTGCTTTGTTTTCCACTTAGAAATAAATAAATAACAGGAGAAAAGCAGATCTAGGTGTCTTCTGAACTTCTGAAAACTTACTTATACCACATTAGAAAGATATACTTGACAATTCATCATTTCACAAAGCAAAATAAGCACTTAAGGGATATATCTTTAAATACGCTAACGGTTCCATATAGCTTAGCATCCTTGCTGTAAGGGCTTCAGAAAGCAGTGGATGCTACGGTCAGGGAATGGAGCTCCTCTCCAAAAATACAACTCATCTTGGAAATCATCCTGTGAATAGCTTGCTCTGCTTTATCCTGCATGGCTTTTACGTTGGTCAGTATGGACCACATGATGCAGCGCTGCAGATCGGCAGTGGATGTCACAGACTCACAGAAAGTTTGTGGTTGGAAGGGACCTCTGGAGGTCATCTTGTCCAGCCCAGGGCCACCTACAGCCAGTTGCCCAGGACCATGTCCAGACAGCTTTTTAATATCTCCAAGGTTGAAGACTCCACAACCTCTCTGGGCAATCTGTGCTAGTGCTTCGTCACCCTCACAGTGAAAAAGTGTTTCCCGATGATTTAATGGAAGCTCCCGTGTTTCAGTTTGATCCCATTGCCTTTTATCCTGTCACTGGGAACCACTGAAAGGAGCCTGCCTCCATCCTCTTTGCACCCTCCTTTCAGCCATTTATAAACATTGACAAGATTTCCGCTAATGTCTCCTAAACTAGGAAAAAGATTAACTGAAACATTATTTTTCTAATATAAGGTCTACCATGAGACTGCATAGTGTAAGAATATAACCCATATTAATATTCCGCAATGCTGTAGCTCATTCTTATGACAAAGATTTTAATGTGAACAGAAAAGAAATCCAGCTAAATCACTGTTATAACAGTGCTTTAACTAAGACAGGTCCTTTTTTTTAACAGAAGACTACATGTCTAAGCTTTAAGACTTAACTTTTTAAATATAAACCTGCAAAAGATTATCTAATTATTAATGATTGTTTATTAATTATTAACTACATTATTAATATTTGATTGATATTAATTAGTTTTACAGTTTCTGGATTTATCCTACATAAATGTAATTTACCTAAATGCTCCTGTGTCAGACTTTACCTTTTTTTCCTTTTCTTGTCATGATGCAATATAAACATTTGAAGAAATAATTCCTAAATCTCTTCTAACTGAATTCACACTATATCGAGGTGCCCCACAGTATGGCTTAGACTACCGATTCCTAAGCCGTGCACTGAAACCGTGTCCAGTAAAGATCAGGCTGTAAATCACTCCATTATAAATCTAGGATTCCTTCCAAAGGAGCTGGTCAGAGCCTGCGTGGGTGCTCTCAACCCCTCCAATCTGGGCAAAGGAATTAGTTATGTTGTAGCTCAAGTGTGCAGTCTGAGTCCACTATGGCAGGGGACCATGTAATGGTATTTTATAGCCTCAGACAAATTTATCCATATGAAAGATTTAACAGTCTTCATGACCTGATACACTTATCAAGTTTTGTTCCATTCACTAGCCTGCCCAGGTCAAGGCACACCTACTGATTTAATACAACACACCCAGCAAGGGAGATCATGTCCCATAAAGAGGAGACTGTAGTGTCAGGTAGCATGAAGAGCGCTGATCAGCAGAACAGAGCCTTTCAAACCTACTCTGTATGCTATTAAAATCAAACTTAAAAACGAGGAGTTTTTATCGTTATTCAACCTACAGTACTACCTTAAAATAGAATCTAATTCTGGCTGGTATAAAATATTTTAACATTAAAAGTTCTATTAATACCATTCAATAATATATGCCTTTTTAAAATATAAGACATAGGTCAATTTTTGATTAAAACTTCTCTATGAAAAATTACTTCATTATGCCCTCTGATTAATATAAGTCTATTTTTTGTACGTTTAAATAAATAAGTACGAGAGTGTATCAAAGAGGCAAGTGTAACAAAGAAGACTATGCAAATATATTGCTCATGGATGTCCATCAAACTTAAGCTGCAATTCCCGCAGTGTTGCTACTGCGTTGCTGGAGCAATATAGAAACCAATACAGGCACAGATTCTTCCCTATGAAAACCTTGCTCTGCCCAAGCAGAATGTCAAAATTTCCATTCACATTTTTAACACTACAGCTACATTTTCTACTTAGAAGAAAATTACCATACAGTTCCGCATTTATCATTTCATGGTGTTCTTCACATTTTTGATTCAGCATTTATAAGCTTGCTTTTAGCTAGGAGTTTATTATTATCCATTTATAGGAAGCCAACAAAATAGTAAATTATGTATTTGAAAGCCCTGCTGGCTGACATTTTTAAAGTTCATTGGACTTTTTTTTTTTTTTACAGAGTAGAAATTTGTTGCAAACACTCAAGATCTGATAACGGATTCCCATTTAGATGTCATTGAGACATAAGTGCAATGTATTTTCATTAATATTTCATTGTGTAAGTGTTCCTTGCTTTGACATTGCCATCTTGTAGTTGTTTGTCCTACATCTAAAGAGCAGCTTGTAATCAGATAGGTATATTGGACTTCATTATCTGTCACCACACATTCTTAGCATAGAGAATGTTATTAAGTTATAATTGCTTCTGTTTTTTCCCCTGAGGAAAGATGAAGAACAATATATAACAATATATGGACTCATTAAAGAACAAAAAAAAAGGTTGACAATAAGCATAAAACTGCCAAATGCATCAAGGTTCTGGATTCAGAACTTTTGTTTCCGCTAAATACAGCCCATGTTTAACTCATAAATGAATACAAACTACATTTTAAATGTAACAGAATATTTTGGGATTAATTTGTGATTGTATGTCAAAATACTCGGTTTTTTTTTAAAAACAAATTTGACAACAGGAGATGCATGTTAATTAAATATACACAAGCCAATGTCTTTTTCCAAAAGAAATGTTCTTCTTGGTTTCACTTTTTGAATCGGCATCACTATAAAAAATAGAAAATAAATGGCACTATCAGGTACTTCAGGTGAGATTACTTCAATGTGTAATATAACTAATTGTGTAAATTATAAGTTCCTAAACAGTTGCAATAATTAGGAGTATAACTTGTAGATGCAGATGTAGTGTTACGTTTTTTCCCATCCTCCATAAGATGAAGTTTTGCTCTGTGTTACCTTAGGGTAAATTAAAGACGTAATCCACAGTTCATTCAGAAAGAAGAATCTCACTTTAAATAATGGAAATGGAAAGTAATACTTAAGAAGGTTTATCAATAAAATGTTTATATTCATCTACCATTAAGTTCTTCATAGGTAAATAGAGAGAACCTCTTACATTTCATCATATGTAGGGCTGATACTGTTCATTAAAGTTCTCAGTGAACTAGCAATTTGGTAGCAGGTGAAGGAAATTCTGAAGCTAAGCAACTAGAAGAAAACACTGATGCTGCACATCTTCCATGTCTTCCATTTCCATATTCAGGGTGATCTTTAGCTAATGTCCCTGTTGCAGAAGCTGAGGAGGAGAGCAGGTGACTCTGCAGCATCCTCCTCCCATTGTGAGCAATGCAGAGCACAATAATCAGGGTTTCCAGGGGCAGTCGGAGTCTGGATCGTGCCCCTCGTTTCCCTTCCCGCCTCCACTCAGGTCGCTCCCTCTGTGAAGGGGAAGCGAATGTCATAAAGCAAGTTATGCTGAAATTTTAGATTTGCCATACAAATCCTGAACTGTTCCTGTATGGCCTCCTTAAGGCTTCATAGAGTTATCTAGCCATTAAATACATTGTATTATATTTCCACTTCACAGTGTGCTATAGATTTTTTGTATTAGCAATAACTAACTGCATTGTGGAAGTTATTGAGGGAACAGCTGCAGAATTTGAATCCTGTGTAGGAACGAATTGGTCCTTCTGGCACAGGGGAAGGAATAAAAAGTGTTTGGGGCCTCTGGGAAGTTTCTGCTGAAAGAACAACACTAAAATAATTTCAGTTGTTACCTTTAGTTTTCAGTCCCAAGCCCAAGCTTCCCTCCTCTGAAGCGATGCTCCACATTGTCTGCAGACTCCAACTGCTCCCTCACTGAGGCTATATTTGCTCTGTTCTGATTTTTCCACCCCCTAAGGATCTGTACTAGATACTGCACAGATAGCTGGTGAGGCACTGGGCTGGATGGCCTTTGTTATAACACAGTTCTGCTTAATCAGATGTGGACAGGAAACATCACGTCAATTATCTTCTTTTCATTTATTCTTGTAACCATAGCAGGTTTGTACACACTGTGGCTCATATGATAAATGTCCCAACATACTTGTAGGGTAAAAAATAGTCTGTGACAAATGGAAAGGCAAACCAGTGGTGAGTCATGTTGCAGAAGCAAGTAGCAAATATAATAGAAAATATTACTGTGTTTCATAGAAAGTAAATGGTGTTCAGCTGTAATCGTCATGAAGGCTGATTTCACCTTTACCAGCTTAAATCAGAACCCACTCCATTGAAATGAGTGACGTGATCAACATTAAAGTAGAGCCAGCATGAATGATAAGCATATCCACACAGTCTGAAACTGAGGTTTGACTCTGTGCACAGAGAAGTATACCATTAATTTTACTACCATATATTGAAAAAAAGAAATATGCACCAGTAGTCAGAGTACCTAGTGTTTTGTCCTGTCACCAATAACCAACACACACAATTACAGTCCGAATTGTGCCTACAGAGTCAGTGGGACTGTATGCATATGTAATTACTGTTTTCTGTAATGACTGTGAGTTTCCTTTTGTTTTCCTTCTGGGAACAGTATGCCTCACTGTCCGCTCTTCAATTTTATGTTTACTTATATTTGGCTATATTCTTGTATAAGATCTCTTTGAGAAAGATGATTTTTCGTCCTTGTATCCTTTTTCTTAAAGAGATCTTATACAAGAATATAACCAAATACAAATATTATAAATAGCAAATATAAACAAAATTAAGAATTATTTTAAATAATTTTTTAAATGAAAGACTTTGAAGGATATTTCCAAGTACACTGCCTTTATTATACCTCAGTTCTTCCTCTTCCTGTTTTTAAGATTCTTATTTTGATAGGAAAATGCCTCAGAAAGGACCAGAGATTTTCAGCTTTTTATCAGGTTATTTTCTGCATAGAGCAGAAATGCCCATCCGAGGTTTCTCAGAAGGTGCAGAGTACTTTGAACTGCTGATTGTACAGCAGGTGGTTAACGATGTTGTGCTCCTTACTGGTACTGTTCACTCTTTTGTCAAGCTCAGTACAGAAAAGGAGAAAGCAGATCCAAGGTACCACCTTTAACAATTTCAAGTATCAGTTTTCAGACATTCTAGATAACACTTTTTTTAATTCGGGAAGGGACATAGCCAACCAATGATTCAGCTGGAGCTGAGCCACCTTCATAATTATAAGACAAAACATCTCAAAACAATTGGCATTTCACTGTAGCAAAATCCCAATTCTAGCCTTCTGGAATGTTTCCTCGGAAATTGAATAGAATACTTCTGGGATCTGTTTATTAAATTTGTCCCACATAGACTCTGACCTTTCAAAACATAGAAAAGATCGTGTGGCAAACTACTCCCGGGAGTGATTTTTATTTTGGCTCTGACCTCTCCCTCTGACCTTGGGAGAAATGCTTTACGTATACATAGCAGAACAACTATATTTCTTTTATTCTTTGAAACAGGAGAAACAATCACTTTTTGAATATTCATACAGTTCTTTTAAAATATATATGCACAGCAGACTATTGCACGAGACTTCTATAATTCTTGATCATTTAACATATAGGCCAGTAGAAAACATTCATAATTTAGATCCAATTTCCATCTTTGCAAGCCCAGAGAACACAACTGACACTGACTTGTATTAAAAAAAGTAGAATATGAGATACTATTGTTCATTTATAGGGCAGCAATTATGCATGGAGCTATTTCACTGGAATTCTACATTTATAACCTCTGCTTTCCTTATCTTTAAATGTATTGATTTTATCGAGTATTACAAATGGGCCCGACAGACCGCTATGGTTAGGGCTATAGGGTTACTAGTGTGAGTTCTTTTGGATTCCTTGTAATGGTTAAATTTTAATTATTTAATTAAATATTATTATAAATAATTAAATAATTATTATTCATATGTACTATTTATATATACTAAATAATAAAATAAAAGTATAATGTGACATAATAACATAATAATAAATAATGAAACAAATAAATTATTTTATCTAATAAATAATAATTATTGTTTAATTATTAATTATATATCTCTCCCATGTTTTTGGAAAGTCTGGGTTGATCAGTTTCCAGCAATGCAAACAGGAAATAGCAACACTGAGCTGATTATATTACTTCTTTCAGCACATATGCAAGGTTTTCCCTCGGCCCTTGCTTTGAAACAGAATTGGAAATTTGTCAGGGGGAATTGTAGTGCAATGAAAGATGCCTGAATTTGTCCTTATGAGAAGACATTAAAATTTGACATAGTTACAAACCTCTAAAAATCACCATTTGTACACAATTGCTGATCTTCCCTTTGGAGTTTCCTGGTAACATTTCAAGCACTCTGTCTACACCGAGCATGACCCAGAAAGCCAGATTTCAATCACACTCACAGGCCCGCAAAACATGCAAGGCAGAACATAAACAGATACACACATCTACCAAGGTAATCACGTACATAAATCTTGAGATTCTTGCAATGATTTTAGAAAACCAAGTATATTAAAGAACAATTTCAACAGCAAAAAATAAGGCCTAGGAAGATTAACAAAGCATACGGGTTGTTTTGGTGTAAGCACTGAAAAGGAATTGTAAAATCATGAGATGGGGTCAAAAAAGACAATTTATTCCAGGTATCAGAAGCTACCAAAAAACAAAATCTTGCACCACCAGTCAGATTTCTGTTGCTGCCAATTTATCTGGAAAGCATTGGCAGTGAGAAAGACCGAGCCATGGGCACACTGGAATTTAGAGACTGGAGGCTCCACCATTTCAGTGGCAACAATCTGGCGTAAGTTTTAACTACGTAATGCCGATCAGACCTACTTTTCTTAGTATGGCTGGATCCTTGACAATGAAAATCGTGTTCTATTTGTAGAGGAGAGGTGAAGACAAGCATGCCCTGACTAGGAGTAGGTACACTGGCTGGGATTTGGATGCCACAGTGAAAAGGTGCAGACTGCTCTAGGCTGTATCAGCCTTTGGGCTCTATTCGATGTACTGGACCCTGGAGCTGCTTGAAGTTCTGTTGTCCCTACGCCAGTCTTTGATCTTTGTCCTTCCTTCAGGTGTTTTCCCCATTCTACTTTTCAGGTGGCTAGTTTGCTATTTTCATTTACTTTTCAAAGCAGGTATCTCCCTTTGGGTAATACAGAGCTTATCTTACATGTTTGAAACAATACAGTTTTACAATCTCAGATAGATTTTCAAGAACACAAAAGGTGAGCAAGAAATAAATAACACTTAAATAGTTGAATATTCTGTATTTTTAGCTGATTCACTGCCAAATTAACTACAGGTCTTAAACAAAATTCTTGTATTACTTTGTCACTCAGAGGCAGAATTAGATCAGGTACAGATGTCGAAATTTAAGAGCAGATCTAAGGCATCTCTCTTGGCAGATCAGTAGTATTAAAAAAAAAAAAAAAAGAAAAAAAAGCCCAGCTCCTACTCTGCTTTCTGGCTCACAACATCTATATGCACTGCTGCACAGTTTGAAGAGTAAATCTTACCTTGTTTTAATCCCAGAAATGGAAGCTACTAATTTTTAATAGTTCAATGCACCATGGGAAAATAACACAGTAAGTCAGCTGCACTTTCCTTTGCATCAGCCTTTCAAGTCTGCATGTAGCACAGGTGTGTCTGGTTTTTCACTGACTGCTACACTCATTTTGTTCTGCCATTTTTAAGTGTGTTAACAATAAGGTAATGGGAAATGGAAAGTTGTTCTAACATGAGCAAAATTTTCTGAAGATACGTTCAAGAGTGTCCACTGAAAACACAGAAAGCGAGTGAGAGAATGAATCAGTACAACACATGCAGAAAAACTTATTCTTTGCTCGTCCTCATAGAAACCTCTTGCCTCTGCTAAGGTGTACATGTACAGAATGCAAACCTGACAAAAGAACTGGAAAGGAGCCATTCAAGGGTGAAGATCAGTAAAAATCAGCTATTTTTATTGTGTCTGCTGCTTTGCCACCAGAATTTATGGAGGACTTGGAGTCATACCATCCATCACAGACAAATGCGGAGAAGACAGAAGGAAGAACTGTGCTGCTCTGGAAAAGCAAACATTCAAGCACACCAGGTGAACTCTTTTTGCACACAGCTATTTTTGCTTTTCCTTCCTTCATTATAACGATAATAATCTGTAGCTCCTTATTCCTATGTCTTCAAATCCTGATTTTTAAAGGTTCCTTAACGTGGCAATCGGTTACACAAATACATACAGACCCACTCTTCTTTCATTGCGTCTGATCCAGCCAAGAGACTAATCATATGCATCCTAGAAGCCCACAAATAATCTCATTAATATATGTGAGTCTTCTCATAAACCTGTATGTACAGTTATGCTTTTAGACTTCGCAGGGTCATTAATGACCAGATCAGACATTGCTTAGCAACACTGCGAGGGTCAGATTTTATTTTTCCTTGGGAAAAACTGTCATACTGATAACCACACAGACTGCAGACTGAACCAAGCACGCACATCTGATTACTGAATTGCTGGTGATAAGAAATCACACTAGACATTTGTTTGATGGATAAATTCAAATATACTGGGAAAATGAACACTGTGAGCACGTTTCATTTGACCGTTTCCATCACACTCAGTGCCTTTTAATTAGGGGATGCCTGAACAAACAAAGCAATGTTTGCTGGAGCTGATAAAAAAGATAGCTCTACCTAATATAAAATACTACATCAACTAATACTAGTGAAAAGCAAACATCCAAGCCTCTTTCTGTCTCTGCAATCAGCTTGTTAGAAGATGGAATTATGACTGTCACAATCTCCACTTCAAGGAGAGAAGGAGAATAGGAGTGGCACCTCCTGAGCCCCCACAGCTGCTAATACCGCCTTTGCTACCACCTACATGTGGACTGAACAGTCCTGTACAACAGCCTGGTTAAGTTAAGCCTTGGCTCCAACCCACTTACGTGCAAGACTGGACAAGTCAGGAGAGCCTGAGATGGAGAAAAAGTCCTGCTTAATACTACGTAAATTGAAATTCCTAACTGGTGCTACCTGGACATACAGGCAAGTACATCCTTCAACATTAAACCTGAAACAAACATGGTAACATGATAAAAGATTTGAGAACAATGGGGCTGAATAACAGCAGAAATAGATAGAAGTCAGTATGACTTACGAAGAAACACACCCAAGAAACACTATGCCAAAACCTCGGGTAAGATTGGTAACATGACCAGATAAGTAACTTCATTTAACTGTCCTCTTTATAAAAGGACCAAGCATGTAGCTAAATACATTAGGGAGCTATTGCTGAAGGTTAACTAACAAATAAGGCTAATGGGAGTAGATATTTGAAATGGTTTGTTATTAAAAAAAAAAAAGACTGGAGGAAAAATAATGGAGAACCACACTGCTGCTCTTGGACTTCCCGTTTATAGATCTTATGTGCATGTAATTAGTCAAGAAGAGACAAGGAGAAAATAGCACTTTTTAGCAAAGATATTCAGTATTTTGATCAATAAGCATGGAAAATGACATAATGATAAAAAGGGCTATCTTCTCATATCACTAATATATACTGTTATTGAACAGCTCTATTTTCCATGTATGAACTTTAAAACGTAGCAAAGTAGGCACCACTTATTACGCTATCAGGCTTTAAATCAAATTTGAAAGCACTGGTTTGAATCCACTAAGAGCTATATGGAATAGTGTAAACTGCTACTTATGTTTCTTAAATCTAATTTCATCGTGTCAGTGCTTAGACACTGAGAAGCAGATAGATAAACTTCCAACTTTGAAGCTACTTATGCATGTAGTATAAACATGACAAGAAAAACAGCATGTAGGATGTACATACACATGGCTCATGTAGCCCTCTTTTTTCCTGTGTTCCTCCGGAAGTATCCCATTAACAGTATTACCTTTTTTCTTTTTTTTTCAGGGGGGGAAGTAGACACAAATTAAATATTTGTTCTTTTACTCACATTATGACAGTTTTTCTACTGGTTTCTTGCTCATTCTGTAATGTTCTCATTCTAGACTCTGCCCATACCACAAGACAATCGAAGGCCAACCAGCCCCATGAACATGCCCACACACAGCTTCATGGCTTCATGCTGCAAACTTGCACCTTTATAGGTCATAAATTATCTTAGCAGGGGAATATAAACAACCTTGGACTTTGAGCATTATAGGACAAATAGTCTTTAAATCAAGATATCATGTCAAATGATGCACATTTTTCTAAGACTTCTACTCTCTAGGCCGTCAGATTTGCACTTTACTTTCTATTATTACTTTTTTATTAAGGAAACTTAAATCCTGTTGAGAAGAGCTTATTTAGGTTGAGCTGTCACCTTTAGCTTCAGAACATTAAGTCTTGACAAATGCTTCTTTTGAAGTCTGACACCTGTTTCTTTGGCATTTCCCACCGTCAGGAACTCACTAGACTATAATAATACTCAGCACAGCAGAAGTAAAGAGAATGAATTAAAGCAGAAACGCTTTCAGACGTGAAAGAGCAGTACAAAAGAGCATCCCTTTGCTCAGGTTTCCTCAGTAGTTTAGATAGGACCTCAGGAGAGCTCATCTCAAAGCTGTATGTTTTTTCTTTAATAGGAATCTAATGCCCATGAAACAAGCCAGATTAGCAGCCCCAGAGACCAGACAATTCTATCTTAAAACAGACAGAGATCAGCAGGAGAAACCAAGTTTCTTTGCAGATCCTTTCAGAAGTACAGGGAAACATCCTTAATATTAGACCTTCTCTTAGGCCAAATATCAGGTATCTGCTCTTTCTGTAACTGAAATGCTTGAGGGGAATGTTTCTAACAAACTCTGAGACGTGATTCTGTTAGATTGTCCTTTATATTTGGCTTCGCAGAGATTTTGATGATAAATTTCTTCAAATATTTATTTATCGGTTTGGGGGGTCTGCATCTAGAAGGGAATCCATAACCCACTTAAATCAATGAAAACAACTCTCAAGAACTCTCTCTAAGCTTAGAGTAGACCTACAGGACCAGATCCACAGTTTATTTATCTCTGCCATGTATTTGGACACCACAGCTATCTTTTTTCACTTTATTCCCTAAGGTTTCAGGTATGAATTTCCAACAGAGACTGAGGAATATACTCATTAGGAACTGGGTACTTGAATTAATTTCTTTGAAAAATCCACCTCTTCTGGATATTTCAAAGCCTACTTTTAGTCTTACAAAATAGATTCTATACAGAGTATGCTTTTTCTATGGCCAACAACAAATTCAGTCTCTTTTTGTGAAAGATTCACCATGATGGAATATATATTCAATCGTACGTCGAAAACTGGAAGAACCTTAAACAAAACCTGTTACATTTATTTTATTGAAGAAAAGGTTGTCAAAAACCCTTTCAAAACTAGATTACAGACAGCATTGTAATGATCCTTGAATTCTATCCTAAATATCTACTAAAATGTATAAACAACCTTTTAAAACAGTTTCATACAGCGGCAATCTTGCTAATCAAAGTGACCATCCTTCAGGACTGTATTTTACAGCGATTTTAAGCAGTGCTTATATCTGCTGGGGATTTTGTTAGCAGGGCTGACAGTATTACCTTTTTTAAGAGTACTTGGCACATTCTTTATAACACTGTTTTAATATTCTCCCAAATTTGCTAATATTTAGCCAACCTGGCTGAAATATTCCATACAAGGCTCTGCCTTAGAATGACATCCTGGCAAAGACTTAGCTCCAACATTTCAGGCAATTCTGAAAACAAGATTAAAGAGCAAATGAATTTGTGAAAAAGACATACATGTATTCAATTAAAAGGTGCAGAGCAGGTCTTCCCGGCTGGCTGTTTCAGAGGCAGCTCAGAGAAAACACGGAACTCCTCACCGGCAAGAGCACAGGAGATGCAGTGCGGCAGCGGTTGCTCACACCCAGCAGCAGCCAACGGGACTGCTCACTGTCATAAGCTCCACAGTGTTTGCATTGCGGGTCGTTTAGTTACGCATCGTCAATCAACCAGGTTGTGCAGAAGGAAAGAAACCTTTTCCCCATGCAACTTTATGACAGCCATTGAGGCTGCCAGAGAATTGGGCCGTTCCCTTGCCCCACAGCCACGATGCACCGACGGCAGTGGGGTTTCTGGTCTCCCTCGGTGCAGTATGATGCATGGGGGTGTAGCTCTGTTGAGTGTATGTTCACACACGGGATCCCGAACAAATCACCTCTGAGCCTGTTGGTGGGTCACCTAGTTGCTCCTAGCAGGCCGTATGTCACAGATTACCATCTCAAGACTCCCACTCTACCACCTTTGAATGTTAATTTTTCAGTCCTAAGTTTTCATGCATATATATTTATATACACGGAGAGGTCACTGTTCTTATTTATGTGGGTAGAAGTGAAATGTAAATTTTTGCAGTTGGCAGATGCATACATTACAAAACCCGAGCACATTAAAAAAAGCTAACGATTAGAAAATTATACAAACATATACACAGATATATACACTCAGTGTATATATTTATAAAATAAGTTAAGCATCAAATCTCCTATTAAGATACCCGAAGACTTTATGTAAATAAAATATATTATAGCATGCAAACTTAGGACACACTGAAAAAAATTTCATCATCTATAAACCAGTTATATTTTTAATGTTTATTGTTTTCTAAACTCAGTATTTTTCTATATTTAATAGACTAAACGAGGTGTTGCGTGTTAAATGTGAAAGTACATGTGACAATAATTCTGTTTGGGTATGGCTGCTGTAGCTATTATACAAGGCTGATGGATAGCTATGCAATTGAGTTGCAATTTTGCTCATATATCATTAGAAGGTAAGTTAAGTGTAGCGTAAGTGCTGCTACTGCTTGGGGTCGTAACAGAACAACTCAAACCCCATGCGTTACCACTGTATTTCTAGAGGCAAACAAGGTCTGTGGTCTTACAAACTAGGTCGTTAAATGTATTCAAATATTTTTTGTTATCTTTTCAGGCATACATTCTTAAAAATTGTGTCCCTCCTTTTAAAATTGTTGTATAAATTTCCTTCACGTGTCCACAGCCATACGCATCACGGCTAAGCACTGTTGCCACCGTGGTGTTGCAGGCAGGGCTGTTAGGCCAATTTCATTATACAGCTGTGTGCTTCCCACTTTGTCGTAACATTGCCAGTTCTTAACTGGTGGGCTTAGACTTACCTTGCTGGACAGATGATTTAAAGAAAAGTACATGCCTTCTTAATTAGCTGAATGACCTACAATGCATTTCATGCCTGAACAAATATAATTGAAACAATTGCAACCATATTAGCCATGCAGAAAATAATCAAACTACTGGCTTAGCTCTTGGTGAGAACTGGTCGCTTTTCTAATTTTGCAATGAAAATGAAAAACCAGCAATGCTGTAAAGCATTAACACCAGCGTTGGTGTATTTACAGCCCAAATTACTATTCTGTTTTAAGCTATGCCCAAAATTATACTCAAAGCAACCAGCAGTCGTAACTAAGACAGGCATTTCTCATACCCAGCCCTTATCAGAAGAGTTTGGAATACAAAACTAATAATCAAACATTAATCTTTTCTAGAGGAAAAAAAGACTGTGAATAAAAAAAAATCCAGAAGCAAGTGAACAAATTAATCTCAAGTTTATGTTATTCTGCAAAGGATAAAATAATGAAATATGGATTGAAGAACTGCTATCTCTGTGTCACAGTCAGGGTATGCAAAACATCTTTTCCTTACCAGAAGGTTTTGGTACCTGCACACTTATTTTTTTGTACCTGCATACTTATATCTTTTGATATCCATAAAGATGTATATAAAGCATACCGACATAGCACTCAAAAATGCTGTTTTGAATCGCTAGGGAGCATGATAGGCTGTGGAGGTAGCATGCGCCCAATAAGGCTTGGAAGTTATAAAAGCATGAGGAAGCTGCAGCCATAAAATGTTCGAAGCGGAGAGGGAAGAAGGGTGGGCACAGAGCCGAAGAGCATGGGAGCCAGAAGCAGGTCCTGACACAGAAGCAGGGCACTCTCTGCGACTCTCGCCCTAGCAAGTTGTGAGCTTCAGACTCACGTCTGAAGGCAGTGGGTTACTCATCACACACATAAATAGGTTTTGTATTGGTGTCAGTGTTGGACAGTGGCTCCCGGGCTGTTTGAAGGAGGCCCCGGTGCCCGATGACCCTTGCCCTGTCCGCTGCCGGCCAGCTCTGGCTCAGGCTCTGCGGAGCTCCCGGGGTCCACTCCAAGGAGCTGCGGTTTGCTGCACCAAGTAACTTCCCCCGTCACTCAGCGGGAGCAGAAGCTGCTGCTTTGTGGTAAGCAGCTGATTAGCTGTGTCTCGCTTTTGTGTGAAGCAGTAGCTTCCGCTGAATTCCTACAGGGCATTCAAAATACAGTCATTTGCCTAATGATTTGGCAATGGCTTGGAACTGCTTCATAGGAAAGAGAAGAGGCATGGCGTATTGTGATATATTGCCTCCCTCAGCGCTCAGGAAAAGTGCAGGCAGAAAGACAGCTGTCGGGGACATCAGAGCTGGAGCTGGACCTTATCGACCCTTGAAGACATGGGCGGAGAGGCAGGGGGGGCCAGAAGGGCTCCAGGCAAAGGCAAGACGTTGAATAAGATGAGGTGGAAAGCAGAAAAAGCCAATGCAGATGTTGGGAGACCGGAGAACATTTGCTGGTGATAATGATCGCAAATAGACATATTTGCTAGTGGGGGAGTTGGAGTATATTTGAAAATACTTTTGGAGCTGACGGTATCTGAGAGGGCTAATGGACAAGACAGAAAGGGGACTCGAAGAAGTAGCAACACTTTTATCTCCTATGACAAATCCGTTTGAAGATTTTTATAAACAAACATGTCAATTTGGGGGGGGGAGGGGTGGGTTGTACCTGTACACTATTTTTCAAGAATTTAAGTCTACGCAGCTTCTAAATATGCTACTGTTCACATGCATTATTCATATTTACAGTCATATGTATCATTATTTCAGTGTATATGAGTTGTACAACTAGCATTAACTTTGCAGAGGACATTCTGAACTGATAGAAATGCTACTTACAAATACAAATAACAGCAATAAATCCACTTTGTATTATAGAAGGTTTAAAATATGACACTGGTGCTAAAGAACTTTGTATTAGTAAATGTGGATTACCACAACATATATCCAAAGGGAAATAGAAAACTTAAAAAAATATATTGTGTGAAACTATTTATGAAATCTAAACCAATGTCATACACAAGAAGCCACAGAAGTTCAAATAAATCATTCAAAAAATAGCTGAAAATCAGTGTCATATTTTGCCTATCATGATCATTCTGCTGCATTCTTAGTTCTATAGCAGTATTTGGATGACACATAACTAGAGCTGAGTACTTTGTAATGAATAATTTATTTCACCAATTTTGCCTCTTTTTTTCTGTGACATATCCATGAATAAACAGATCATGATTTTCTTTATTTGTAATTCAAAGTTCTCTGACAGTCCTTGCTCAACTCGCTTCCCTTTACAGTGTTTATATTGCTTACATGGATATTCCAGATTTTCAAGTTGGGAAGGGTTAGAATCAGAGCTATGTAGTTTAGTTGTGCGTGGCCATACACCATTGTTTCTATTCCCCAGTTGGACTCTTCTGAAGTAATTGGGTGTGAATGTTCAGGGAGAATAAATTAGACTTTGCTTTTTGTGATCCTGAATGTAAAACTAACTCTCTCTGTGCATTGGCACCAATAAAACGCAGAAGAAAATCCACAGAAAGCTGACACACAAAAGGCATGAGCACAGCTGAAAGGAATTCATTTAAAAATTCATATGAATATTCATAGGGATTTTTTTGCAGTATGTTCTCAAATTAAACGCTACGAAAACAACTTTTTCCTTAGCAGATTCAACTTTGGTCTGTTCACCTGCTCTTGATGAGGCCAACGGGAACACTTTAGTGGAAGGACAAGCTTGAGGCTCTTGTCAGTCTAGAGTTCAGTCAGTCTTTTTTTGGACCCAAGCCTGAAGGCATCTCTTTTCTATATCGTACTTGGGCTCTTCAATCAAAGACAGCAGTGAAAATTTTGGAAGGCTCAAGCTGAAAGGTAAAGCACGGCTGTTTTCTGGGTAGGCTTACAGAGAGGAGGAAGGGAACACCCTTCCTTGTGCGAAGTAACATTAAGGCAGCAATTTGCTGCTGCGGAATAATCAGTCACTTAATATTTTGATGGCAATTTTGTATTATGAGTGAAGCACAGATTTCTACATGCCACATCAGGAGGTAGTGCAGAAATACATCATTCACATTAGTCAAATGGAGGCACTATGCATTCCCCGTATGCCTTGCTATCTCTGCTCGGTAGGTGCCGAAGGGAAGAGAGACAGCCCTAGATTTCTTTTAACAGTTATCACACTTCAGGTAGATTTCTAAGGGACTACAAGCTTACAAAAGCCAAAATCCATTCCAAGAGAGGTCTATACTACTAAATATAATATTCTCTTAGCACAAAGTTTAAAGATAGACAAAATAAAACAGCTGGGATAAAAATTTAAGTCAGAAGTTACGTTCCACGAGCAGAAGTAATGCTTAAGGCTGTTTTGCATTTGCACATTTGAAGCACATTGTTTCCTAATCTATTTCAAAGAAATGTTTAGGGATTTTATTAACATAAAACAAGATAGTGAGAGCAAATTTGATATCAATTAACATACTAATTAAATGTCACTTAGTAGTTTTAGCAATTACTTGATATTTAATTAACCACTTGAATACCTTGGGAGATCCAGATTACTGTACATGTAATCAAAGGGCAATTCTTCTGACCCTGTGAGTATATGCTGCATGTCTAGACAATCTGTAGGTAGCAACAAAAAATAAGTGTATGTACCGTGACCCCAGGTATGCTGAGTTGCTCTGTACCCAAGAGATTAATTTACTAATTTGAATGCACTAAGTATCAGTTAAAAAGCTTAAACATACCTCAAGTGATTAGGGACCTACATAAACAACACGAACATCCTACAAAATATCAACGATTTTGGTTCAAGCCACATTTTAAATTCATACTGCAAAATTGTCTTGGCATTTGTGAAACTTGTATTCACTGTCAGGTCCTTTTATTTTTAGCAAAGAGGCACAAGGATTGGAGAGTAAGGAAACAAATATCTCATGGAAAAAATTACTTAAGGAGAGCAAATATGTACCTGAAGTCTTCTGGACGATAGTCACAAAGGGGCACCAACTTTTGTATAAGGGAGATTTCCTGGTGGACCATTTCTGTACTGTTTTCAGGAAAAAAAAGTCTTAATCACTCACAAAACAGGCATGATCTCTGCCTGTTGAGCTGCCCTCTCCTACAGATAAGTCTCCTCCCTCCCACTTCTTTTGGAGCTGTGTCTATGTCATTCGGCTCATGCTGTCATATTGCACCATGCTGCCAATGACTACTCATGACAACCTGTAGTAGTCTCATGACTACTACAGCTACAGTATTGCAGATTCACTCTTCTTCATTTCTGCCACTTTTCTAAATGGACATTAACAACTCCTAACTCTCATTTTTATTCTCATGCTTGTAAACCCAGCACCATTCCCACTGCTTTTGATTATCTTCTCAATTGCTGTGTTATTTATGTTTCTGCTTCTCCCTGTGTATGTCAACATGGAGAAACTGGGCAAAGTAACCTTTCTGTTCCATTTGTAGCTCTTTCCCATTTGCCATACAAGAAAAGAGAACTTTACTCATCTCTAAAAAAACCACATCCTTTGCCATATTTGTGTTTTCAGTTATTTTTTCACTTCTTGTCTCTGTCTCATTTCTATACTCATTAAAGCTTTTTATTTATAATGTATCTTCAGATCTCTCTGTCAAATCAGATACCCATCCCCCTCACTCCACCGAAGCCAATCTAAGTCTCTAATGATCCCTTTGAAGTGGAAATAGAGAATGAATGCTCCTTCCTCCTCCCTGTACACCTATCAGCCACCTTAAGCAGCTAGTGACATGCCATTTACTTAAAATCTTTTCCCCCTTTTGCTTTTGTGTCTCTGTTCTCCCTTGGCTCTCCTGAAACACCTCTAATTTATCCTTCGGAGGATATTTATCAGTCTTGTTTCATTTACAGGTGGGGGCTGCACGGATTTCTTTCAAATTCCTATGGGGTCCTCTCTTGACATACCAAGGAGATTGAAAAGTGCTTGAATTCTTCAACCTTTAAAAGGATTTACTTGTAATTTTAAGTGTATGAAGTGAGCTGATCTCATTCACAGTTTATAAAGGCTGTTCATGTCTTAACTATAGTTTCTCAACCAAAGTAGATTTAAAGGAAATAGAAAGGATGGATTCGCATTTTCTGAGTTGCATTTCCCCCCTGGAATTTAAAAAGAAAAAAACAAACCCAAAAACATTCAAATCTTTATGTTCAATGAGACCATATCAATGTCAATGAAATTCTCTTTCAAGGATAAAAAAAGAATAATCCAAGCCATATTTTTGTATTAAGTAAAAGTTCCACAGTAGTACAGCACAAGCTAGTCAAGCATTTTGAGGTTTTAAGCATAAATTACTTTCTTTTTTCATGTAGTTTTGTGATACACAGATTAAAAAAAATTAATCTGCCAACTCCAAAATGCGGATTTTTAAGCTTTGTTTCATACAAAATTTAAATTTGCTTTGGTTTTACCCCAGTCTGAAATGGGAATGATTTTTCATCCTGCGGAAAGGAACAGTGCTCTATTACATGTTAGGTAGTGCACTGACCAGGAGGCTGAATTTCATTTCCTTGCGAAGCAGAGAGATTTACACCTTTAAAATATAAATGTAACGCTGGTACAGCATGAAGAAGAGAATAAACTTCTTGTAGAGCAAAGGTATGAACTAATTGAGAAACTGTATCCATTGCTTAGCTTGATTTGGTTTTACTTGTCTAATTTTCTCTCGAGGGGATCCTGAGACTACTGCTGTAAGAGGAATGACAAAAGTCCTGATGAACTGTCGTCTCGGGAGAGCTTCACACAGATCAGCAAACACAAACCTAACCTAGCAGACAGCATCGCACTAATAGACTGCTGGCAGAGCAGTTAAGACCACCTGCTTTCAGAAGGATCCCGTTCTCCTAGTTTAAATTAAGGCTGTATCTGCTCTCCACTGTCGAACAGCAGATATCGCAAGCTTAAAATATCCAGTAATATCCCGGACTAATACTGCTTTACATTAGCATCTGAAAATTATTTGTTTCAATAAAGAAGATGACTGGGGAACACATTTCCCCACTACCAACAACCTTGCAAAATAGAAGCAAAAACAGGAATTGGAAGGAAAAACATAATCAGAAGAAAACAATATTTTACGTTAATGAAATAAACACCTCATTCTTCTACGGCACTTTTTATCTTTACATTTCAAACTACTTTACGAACAAGAACACTATGACAGTTGACAGTTTTCTTGTGTGACTCTCTTGGCATATACACAGATGCTGTAAACGTAGCCAAGCTTTAACAGTTTCTCTTCTGTGATGCAAAGGCACAGCAAATGTTAGTATTTGCCTGGAATTTGTGGCCACTCAAATCTTATCCCTATTTTATTGTGCACACATCATGCCACCAAAACTTTAACTCCTTCTTTATTCAGCATCGACAAGCATTTTTACATATCTTAAAAATATTAATTATAACAACTGGCTATTTACTTCATAAACTGAAAAAAGAAAACTTGCACACTATTCAGGGACTCATCTTTTTGCACTTCACCCTCAAAGCAATGTTTATAGATAATAAGATCATTCTAATGATTATTTATCCAGATACCTCTCTATATTATTTAAACCTATATTTACCAGTATGCTTATACTTTAATAATACCCTGAGAAAGAAAAAAAAAAAATAAAACTCACATTAAAATTACCACAGGGGTTGAGGATTTTGCCTGGAAGAAAGAAAAACTAGTCTTTAATCAAAAAAGACACTGTTACAAAAGGATTAATTTTGGATCAGAACATATCATGAGTTAGATGTTTTTCTGTCCCAGCTGAGAGCAGTAATTGGAAAATCATGGTTTACACAAAAAAATAATTATTTTCTTATGATCTGCCTTTCTTTCATGAAGCCTTGCATCTTCATCACTCAATTACAATCTGAGAGATCAGGGGGACTCAATATATACTAGATTAAAGGTCACCTATTATTACAGACAAGATTTAATTGCAATATTTACATAAATTCCTTACCAACCACAGGATTTAAGCTGCTTGTACATATTCAGCATACTAAAAAGGGACAGGCTATTCATTGGTTGTTCTATGGGAAAAAGTACAGCAGGAACCTAAGAACAGAGCAAAACTCTGTCCTATAGCTTTTTTAAAACAAGAAAATGAGGAAATGTCGGTGGTTGAAAAATCGTAGATTAAATCTTATTCCATTACAGAGAGTAAAAGTTAGCTTGATTGCACTGCTGTAAGAACTTCCTAGGGGAAATTAAACTTGATAATCTCAAGGTGTTTCCCAAAAGACGCCATGCATTTGGTAATGTTCATTATAGTTTGCAGAATACCAGATAGAATTTAAAGTGAAGACTCCTAAGGTTTAATCAATACAGACATTCTAAATTGTTCACAGTACAAAGCCCTGATTATGAAACAAAGATGCGGTTAAAAGGGAAGTCATAGTACTTTAGGCGGATTTTGTTTCCTGAATAAACTGGTTGGTTCACAGCTAAAGTGAATAGCAACTGCCAATCTCCAAAACAATTTTTGTAGCAGCATCACAGAGTGCTTCATTAAAATCCTGGGACTTCTACAGCACTGCCTGTTTTCGGTGAATGATTCTTAAAACCAGGTAGCAAATATTTTGGAGATTATTTTTTACAAGATTTAAAACCTACACTATTTACTATTATAAATTGTGAAGAGGCTAACTATTACTGAATAGATTTTAAATGCTTCCTTTGGAAGATCATGAAGAGTATGAAGATTTCAGTTTGAAAAAAAAAAGAAAAAAATTAGCTGTCTTCTACTTGTTCAAGTTTTAAAGCAAGAAATAAAAGAATATACAGCATACACTGATATTGGTGTTTGTTATCATCTGGTGATACACTCATAGGACAATCAGCAAAGGACTGAAATGACACATTAGCAGTTCAAAGCACAAAGAAAATGAATCTTCAATTTTGATTAAATGAGTTTGCAGCATCTGTGGCATCTTTGGATAAAAGTAGTTGCCAAATTGCTAATTGCAAAACTAATCCAGAGTAGCAGGTTTCAGTGCTGGTAAGAAAAAGCTGCCTAAGAACAAATGATTTCAGCTAAAGCCAAAGAGGATACTGACCCTCTCAAATCTTCAGTAGCTTGGACAAAGATCAAAGGCGGGGGGCGGGGGGGGGGAGGTTAGGACTAAGAGAAGGACCTGGAATTTCAAACAAAATGTGGATGGAAACATTTTTTGGAGTGAGCCAGGACTGGATTTATGGTTCTGCTCCATCTGGTGCTGGCTAGATGACATCTATTCAGCACAAAAGAGAGATGATGCCCCCTCATTTTATATCAGTACATATGTCTTCCTATTCCTTTGATATACAAGGGATAATAAAGCTTGAAGATTCAAACAACTCTATCAGTAAGGGGCCTGTGAGATGGATATAAATGAAATAAAAATTCTGGAAAGCATTTTGGAAAAAAAATTATGGTTTAGAGCCATAAGCTCTTTGAGGTAACTGGGATCTGATGGGGACCAGGCTCTGCAGGGTTCATCCTATTTCAAAAAATAATCACACTTCTCTGTTGTGCATCTGTTCTCCACAATTCGGGTCTTTCCCTGCCTCCTTGAGAAGGAGCTGCAAGGTTCATTCTTCATTGGTCTGCAGACCATGAGGAGACTCCCCACTGTCTTCCTATGTGCTGGAAATAGAAGGGGTCCCTCCCTGCAACTTCTTTCTTTTCCACTCCCAGGTCCATGGGAAAGCTTCTGTTGTAACAAGAAATTAGCTCCTCCAAGCAGTTTCTGTGACACCGATAGGTTGGCACAGGAGAACCTGAAATGGCGCTGCAGAAGCAATGAAGAAAAAAATGCACTTTTCAATAGCTTTAAATTTCCTTAAAAGAACACAGCTACCTCCCTCATTGCTCACAAATTCATGGCAGAAGTGTGACCTGAAGCATCTGTTCATTAGGTGGTAAAATAATTTGGAAATAAATTTTTCCTTTTATACTAAATGACATTTATTGGGGTGCTTTTCCTGGATCTTTAAAGGTAATTGAGTAAACTGAGTTTTATTGACTACATTACTCCTATTTTCCGTAGGAGTAACTTTTTTTTTTTTTTCATTTTTAGGTAAAAGATCTAGTGAAGAGGGTTTGTTTACCACAGCATTCCATGGCAGGGAGCGGGGGAGGAAGACAAACGAAAATGTATACTAAAACTTTACTGTGTTTGGATGAAGCTGACATTAATAATTTCTCAGACCTAGTCCTCGCTTGTCCTTTTCCGGTGACTTTGGATCAGAAAATGATGACTTCCTTAATTAAAAAGTCTGAGGTGCTTCAGAAAAGAAAGTACAAAATGTTCTGCTGAATCTTTCTTAGACAGAACAGTTGAAACTGTAGGTCATTTTGTTCAAGAGAAAATAAATTCTGCTGAGCTAAACTTAAGAATAAGAAAATTACTAACTGAACTTCAAGATCAGATGGTAATGCTAGTTCTTGAACAGAGAAATAGATTGCTACTTCAGTGAAAAGAGGCCACTTCATTTGGCAATTAGAACTTGGCAATTTGGCAATTTCTCATCAATGCTGACCAACACTTTGATTCCACTCAAAGAAAACAGAGCTTACACTTACATGATGTGCACATCAGAATCAATACAACAAAATTTTATAAGAAAATATTAAGTCTCTATTAATTAGAGAAAACACCCACCTTTATTTAAGTTATGGTAAAACTGACAAAAGAAAAAAAAAATCCAAGCTAGTATCAGCCTTTTCCATAACTCATTTTCCATGCACGGATTCCGTAGCTCTCTTGTAATTGTAACCTGATCCGACATCTCAAAGGAATTTATAGTAAAACAGATTAAAACGATGTGGCAGCCTTATTTCTCTGTTTCTCTGCTTTTCTCCTGTTGCCATTGCACCTAGAATATTATTTAAACACACTCTCTTAGCACATTATCTTGTTTCTTAAATAGGTGTATGCAAACAGATTATAAACAGTGACAGGTTATTTAAAAAATGAATGCAGTGAATTATAAACATACTTTATGATGACTGGCTTAGACATGGTCTTAGAGACTTTACATACAATTACTAAGTTAGGGAATTACTCTTTTCAATCACTTTTAAGAATTGCTTGCCAACTTGAAAAGCACTATAAACTGTAGTATCATACTCAACCAGCGTCTCATTGTGGATTTTGAAGCTACAAAGGAAGCACTTACAAGCTTATATGTATGAAACAGTTAAAATCAGTATCAGAATTAACCTACTTACTTAAAATGAATATTTTATTCCATTTCCTTTCCAGATGGAGCTGTTAATACAGTCACTGTAAAATGAAGTGGACATTGCCAGCATCTAGAAACAACTGGAATCTGAAATCTCCATAATCTCTACCATCGTGTACTGTAAGAGTTAGTTTAGATAACATCTGATATTTTTTCTTGTAGAAATTTCAGAATGTTCTGTTTCAAAGTCTTTTATCCAGTTAGAAGTTCCAAGATTAAAACTTCTACATTTATTTGGCCAGTTTTTAAATGGGAGCTATAGATATACTCTGATATTCCTTTTACCAGTTCATTCCAATGAATGGGAGGAGGTTCTAGTGTTCTGTAGATCTCAGTGGAGAAAGTATTATCAAGTGTGCCAGTTGCTGAAGCCTGTTACAGGAAAAACAGACAATTTGCGGTTCTTAAGTCAAAAGAACGACACTGTAAATATATTTAGATAAACTGTTTATGTATTTATTATATAAATCCTACATACATAAGTGTACCATATATAAGATATTACTATTTATATATAGATGTATATAAATATACTCACATTTACTTATACGCAAATATACTTAAATATAAATATATAAATATATTATTTTACAATTGCCTTGTAGGACTTTTGCTAAAAGAAACAGCTTAGCCATCATATCTTTGATTCCTTCATCATAATACATGTCTGCACCAGAGCTGTGATTGGATTCTAAATAAGAGGTTGGCTTCCTTTTGACTGGTAGGTAGATGACTGAACAAATAATTCATATTGAATTTTCTTCATGTTTGTGGGTATTGCTTGATCAGATTATAATGAATTGCGAGTGTTCATTATATAGTGACCAAGAAAGACAGGTTCCAGTAGCCCTGTGCAGAGAACATGTGGTCATGCATAGTTTCAAAATTCCATTATTTGCACTGAGCTTACACAAAATATTTTCAAATTACCATATGGCTCCTTGTAATGAACACACAATCAAAGTGGCCAAGGTTCCTAGTTTCCTGGAAGGAAATCGATAACACTGTCATTAAAGCTTATAACATACTTGGAAGAGTTTTTCAATATAAAGCATTAAACAAAGTTACCACCTTTGTCTATAATTGTCCACTTGGAATGCAAGGCAGTCTTGGAAGCACCTTGTAAATGTGTTCGGAATTAATCATCACTACCATGCTATGTAGGAGGCATTGTGACAGAGCACCTAGAGCTAAGAAAAAATGGGAGTGGGTGGGTGGGGAGAAGTTAGAAACTTGTTCTTGGTAGCAAAGAGAGTTGAGATTAGAATAAAGACATCTCAACCACAGCCTTGTAATCAGAGTGCTCTGGAAAAGTCTTACAGAAATGAAAATCTGAGTTCAGATCTGCCAATAATTTTCTACATTATCATCTTGTATGTTAGCAGTCCACGAATGCTTTCTGCCTTAAACACGAACATATTAATTACTTCAAATGCAAGATCACATGGGAATGCATCTCCGAGAATAAACAGTACTTAAAGAATATGGAGAATTGAAATAATTGCTGAGAAATCACGGTGAGATTTACACTGTCATCTTGAACTTTTAACTCCTCAGACACGTAGAACATAAGATTTAGCAAACACAACTGATACTAACTTCTAAATAAAATAAATAGTTTGTATAATTTATCTTCCAGCAGGAGAAGGTGAAGGAGATGGGTCAATGACAAGCACACTATACACACACGTATTTCTGATAAAGACAGGAACGTTCCTTGTTAGACTGCAGAGTTAACTGGAAATGTTTTTAGAAATAGAATTGGTACAAGCATCTGCAAAATTGGCAATGTGCAAGAAAAATGAACCCCCAAACCACATGAAAGTGTTTCTTAACATCATCCTGAGGGGGTGGGGGGTGGAAAGCAAGCTTCTTATTTCGGTACCTAACAATATGGGATCTATTTATAACCTGCCTGTAGAAAAGCATGGGAAAGTACTCTTTGACACTAACAGGCCTTTCCCATTTCAAAGGCACATGGAAGAAACAGTGGACAGGACAGAATTCTTACACAAAAAACTGAATTTTACATAAGAAATGAAAAAAACTTGCCTTGCTTTTGATTGTCTTTTTATGTTGGCTGATGTAAATTAACAGCATTTCATGGAGTTTCACTGGCGTAAGATGGATGAGAGTGATGAAAGCGAACTAGCATCCAAACAAAAAGACTAAAGAAATTCATCATCACTAGGGGAAAAAGACAAAACTATATGGTGTATATATATATATATACATATATATATATAAAAGTTCCACAGAGGTCTACCGCTGCTCATTCTAGCAATTTAACAAAGCTCATAAATAACATTAAATAATAGATCCACATACTACACTGGTATAGGGAAGGGAGTGAGGAATTGATTCAGCTGTTGGGAAATTCTGTTGCTATTGGCATATTTAAATCTATCTCTCTGCAAGTCTGCAACTCCAGGCACAAAATGACCGTGGTGAATGATTTGCCTGAATTCAAGTCCATAGGATGCTACAGAACTGACTTTGACCAGATTAAAAATAACACATTACTTTTCACAAGTATCTGTATTCAGTGAAACTCAAAACAAAAATTTTCTGTTCAAAAGGTAAGAAAGAGAGGGTAAAAGCAAAAATGGTCAGGTATTACAACGGTGAGAGATAAATAGTAGACATTCCCAGCAGCCTGTGCTAAGGCCTGCACTCTTTAACACATTCATAAATGGCAGACTATGGACAGCAGTTAACTATTTATCGCTTCTTGCACACAAGAACTAAGGCATCACATGACGTCAGAAGCTAAGCTCAAACAAGCAGACAAGGAGGTGGTTCTCGATATAACAGCTGACAGTAAAACTTGACAAAGGATGTTGTGAATACAGAAAATCTGCATGAGTTGAATCAAAGATCGGGCAGTTAGTTGAAGACCTCCATTATGCCGGATTATTTGGAGAACGCGTCATTTACATCTGCTCTGAGTGTGCAGGGAAGTTACTACTGGAGAGATGGCACAGGGTTCAAACAACCTTTGATATAAACCAGTACAGCTGTGGTACAAATATGAACAATAAACATTACAATTAAAAAGTTAAGAAACCAAGAGATGAGCTTTAGCTACATACACCAGTAAACTAAATAATCCGGGAACCATTTTCAGGCCTTTGGGCCAACTAACAGGCACAGCTTGTTTCCATTCAGCTATATTCTTCTGTTCCCCAAGCAGGGCAGTCCTACCCCCGCTGCCTCGCAGGGGGTGGTTCCTGGCCTCTGCTAACCCCCAAACTACGCTCAAGCATCACTGAGCGGATGCTAGTTAAGTCATCATGAGCGGAAAACACACCAGCAATGAACAATTTAACTGTAAGAACAGGAGTGCTCACAGGCTGGTACAGATGCAGCCATCATACCTAACAGTCCACCAGTGTCAAAGGCACATAGATTTTTAGCGATATCAAGCTTTTGCCCTACACCTTGGATCCAGTATGGACCTTCACGTATTAGAAGAGGGCTTCACACGTGAGGGTGAAATTTCAAATACTTGTTATCCAAGTTAGAACCTACCTAAGGGGAAAAACAACCCACATCATTCCACTGTAGTGAGCGTAAGCTAGGGCTTGCTAATTATTATGACTGACATATCGTAATTCAATAACTTACTTTCTACATAAAATCAACCCTTCACTATACAAAACCATCAGTGGGACTAACAAATTATCCCAAACCGTAAAAAGCTTCATTGCTGCTCTAATTATGCTCTGCTTCTCGCAGCTCTGGGAAGTGCAGAATAATCAGAGCACAGCGGGCCCCAGCTATGAATCCTCCCTTCCTCACAGCTAGCCCCTACACGCTCTGACGGACAGGGAGAGGACACGGAGCAGCAGCGGTCCATCAGCACGTCAGCCTTCCCTGAAAGGGGCCGTGCTTTTAGGTAATTCTGTCTCCTTTATGCCCTTTGAGTAGACTAAGCCAAAGCAGCCATAGGTGCAGCCCAGCGAGGCGGTGGAAGGGTAGAAGTCCAGAAGCTGAAACGAGGTAACAGAACTAAGGAAGAACAGGGGATAGAGCTGTGCACTGTGGTAGACAGAAAAGAATAAAATCAGTCGTGTAGAGGCCATAGGAAAGCAGTCAATCAGGCCATAAAAAGCAAGAACAGAGGCAGAATGCAGAGGACGGGGGTCAGTAAGACAGAGTGCATGTGACAAAGAAATAGAAAGAATTAGAGGTGGAAGGAGGGGCACACAGATCACGGGGAGTGAAATAAGAGAAATGAGAAACTATCTCTGGGGTAGAGGAAAGGAGACTTACACGGTCAAGAGACAATGAAGAAAAGAAAAATGAATGAGGAAAAATGAATGAGTAGAACAGAAGTTATGCTTTCCCAGAAGAAGACAGGCCAGAAAAAAAGAAGGGGAGAAAAAGCAGAGCAATTAATAAAAGGAATGAGACAGTAGGGATGAAGGGAGGGACATGAAAGGGATATAAAATGGCACAAGGCATACACGTTGGAGGAAACAAGCACTCTTTTATTTATTCATACTTTTATATTTTATGTTATCTTCCTAGCAGGCATCCCATAGCAACACAGATAATTTTTTTTTTTGGGGGGGTGGGGGGGGTGGGGCTGGCAGCATATTGTTGCTGGGGGATTTATTATAGATCCTTTTTCTTCTTCTACTGCTGGGCGTTTATTTATTAAAATCACCTGAGATAGTGGCTGGCACTTCTTCAGAAATGTCAATATCTGATTTGGAATAGAGAGGAATTTTTTTTCTCTTTTTTAAAAAAACAAACCTAAGAAAATTCAAAGAGGAGGATACAGATCTAAGGAAGTGATTGGTGTCATTTGTCAGCAGTTACCAGCAGCCTGCAAATATTCAGCTCCTATAGATCACCAAACACTTTTTGCTATTTGAATGACATCTGACACAGAAAAGAGCTATGATTTATCTTTCCCGAATATAGCATTAAGACAGGATTAATACTGCCCGATGAAATAAATAAAGTTGTCTAGATGGAAATGAAAAAAGGCACCCATTTTAAAATAACCTACTTCTCATAATGTTCAGATATCTTGTTGGAATTTTTAAGGTTTTCAAGAAACAAAAAAAGAAACATTTAACATTTTTAGTCTTCCTCTTGACCTGTTTCTTTCTTCCGCAACAATCTGCTAGAAAAGAGAGACGATTCTCTGAAAGTAAGGGCAACACAGCAGAAGGTTTTGTATCCCATT
>JAVKLA010000039.1:20013210-20036946 GCA_034782735.1 Sagittarius serpentarius | reverse complement strand
TCCGCAACAATCTGCTAGAAAAGAGAGACGATTCTCTGAAAGTAAGGGCAACACAGCAGAAGGTTTTGTATCCCATTGTTAATCATTACAACAATAGCAGTAATAGCCCCATGGAGCATTTTGATGAAGACAATAGTTGAAAAATGTTATTAGTTTGGCCAGCCGTAATTGCCTACTAGCACTCATTGATATTAATTTTTTGATTAATTTTTATGACTATTTCTACCTGTCCATTTATAGGGCAGTTTTAGAATGCCCAGAGCAAGGCTGCCAGGTTGCTGTTTCATCCAGTATCACATCCTGGGGTTTTATTGGATTTATTTTTCCTTCAGCAAGTATTTGCTCTTGATGCTTAATTCAGAAGCTTCTTGCTTCTGTGCTGGGAATAAAAACTACAGAATTGGTTCTCCAATTAGCAAAAATTTTCAGCTGCAAAAATATCAAATCAATACTATATCCTCTGCAATCATTTTAGTTACAAAAGTGTGAAATGTTTTTTTCAAGAGCTCTCAATGCCCGTTTTTTGGCTAATTAGCTGCCTGTCTGCCTTGTCCAAGTGGCAGAATTTAATTCCAAAATGAAAGACTTGAAAAACCTAAGAAACTTCTCCAAAAGGAAATGGCTTTCATTCAGACAAAAAATTTCTGTGCTGCCCTTTTCCTTATGAAAGCTTTCTTATGCAAATAGAAATTCAATGACTAAGAAAAATTTGGAAGACATTGCTCTGGTGATATTATGCTCTTTCATACTGTTTCTTCCCACATTGTCTCCCCTGAACCACCTGTAATAAAGACAATGAAGAGCAGCAATTATATCAATATGAAATTATTGTGCTTATTTATAGTTACACAAAAACGCTAAGTCACATCTCTGTCTCAGCAAACATTCTTACAGATTTTGATAGAGCTTTTGTTTGTTCCATCAGTTACAATGCATCTTGCTTTACTTGAAAGAGAAGGTACTACCTTCTTGTTATTTAATAGTCTTGATGTACTGGCTGGTTGTTATTTTCATTCTATAAGTAGCACAATACAGCAAGAAAAGCGGTTAAGCCTTTTGCCGATGGTTTAATTAATTGGTACTAACGTCACATTTTGCAGTTTCCAGATCCGTTTGATTGAAATCGGGGTGCTAACCCTGCATTGTCGTATTGGCTGTGCACTGGTTCAGGATAGACTGCACGACTTCATGTACGGGAAATCCATTAAGGATTACTAAATGCATGGATATGCACAGAAAAGCAACTAACTCTGGGAATAGTAACCAAGCTGCAGTCTGGGAGAGTAATAGAGAGAATGGACGCAGACAGATTGCTCTCTGTCTACTGAGAGCATATCAAAGAACCGGCTTAACAGATTGTGCTGTCTGGTCAAGAAGTTCCTGAGGCTTTTTAGATAACTTTGTGCACTGCTATGTGGTTTTGGCACAACGATCTCCTCTATCGTAACGAGCTATGTTTGGAAAGTAGCCTGTGCTTTTTTCAAGGATAAAGTAAACCAGTAGCTCTATTTCCATCATTGTATTCCGTAAATTTTGCAGTGTTCCTCCTCAGCCTTGGACAACGGGTAAGAATAGTTTGGGCCAGTTTTACTGTGGCATTTAAGCATCCAGCTTGGCAATGGGTAATATTTTCAGAAGTGAATTACATGGATAATGCACTTAATTCTGAATAAACTCACTGTCTTAAACACTGGATTGCTGATGAACCTGTCAGCATTTATCTGCATCTTTATACGCCTAAATACCTTTGTAGATCTAATCTTTCATTTATACTTTACTAGAGGCAGGAAATTCATCCCTCTGCAACTCGCCTATGTTATCTAAAGGATGCAGCGAAAAGTCCAGCGCAATCTGAGAAATACACATACTGAGTAGCAGAGGATTCAATAAAGCTTCCTACCCTGTAGCTAGTTGCCTGTCTCATTTTGGCATGTTATTATCTCTGGGCTAAAAAGTTTTTTGTAGCTCCGGCACCTTTTTCTTCTGCTGTCTTTCTTCCTCAGGAGTGCACCAACAGCCAGGAAAACATGCACTAAAGCATGGGAAGATGAAGATCTCATACCTAAATAATATTGTTGGAAAAAATATTATGGATTAACTCAAAAGATGTAGCTGCAGCATTCCTGGCACTTGGAAGAAGTGTCCTTCCCCAAAGGACAGAACTGCACAGAACGCAGCAGTTGTGCTGTGTTAACTGAACTACAGGCACAACAGCACTTGGGGGTGAAACCCAAATACTCAGAAGCATAGCAGAAAGATTTTAACCAAATTGGGGTTTTTGTTATAAAAATACACAATTTTACCTTCTTAGAAAATGAACATGAATGTCTGTTTCTAGTGATCTTACAGCTGTAAGAATCTCTAACTACACATATTATTTTGGGGCGGATTTAATTATTTGTGCATCATTAGTCACTCCCGTTTCTGTATTTGTTGACAGGCACCATTCAAAACAGCAGGTAACTGTAGTCCGTCATTATAATCACTATTACAATTCCATCACAGGATAAGTAATTTTACCTGCTTTCACTCCAAGGGCAGATGAAGGGACTTCTTGAAGTTCTGTTTGTATATTTTACTGAAACAACAGCATCTTGAAAAAACTGCGTTGAAACTGCAGAGCCACAATCAGCACTTTCTTAGATGTCTGAACCGGGGCGGGGGGGGAGGTGGGTGTGCAGTTGCTTTTTTTAGGAAGATGATTAATGAATTGTTGACAGTAATAAAGCAGCAGACATCTTGGAGATATTATTATGGATCACATATCACTTGAAACAGCAAGTCTGCCTCCGTAAAACATTTTATTTGTTATATTGTGCAAATCGATTGTAATTTGCTACTGGCTTCTTTTCAAATACATTTCTTCATTGCTGCCTTGGTAAATAATAAATCACGCTAACTATTATTTCAAAATTGAGTGTTCCAATTTAGTTATGAATGGAGAAAGTAGAGATGCTTCAGGATATAAAATCTTCTAGCAGTTCACAGAAAAATAGCTTCTTAAGGATAACCACATCAAAAATCATTAGAGAAGGACTATACCATACTAGCATGCATGCCTTTGTGACTGAAGGCAGCCTAACAAAACACTGACAAGGTTACGCTAAATCAAATATTTTGTTCTCCTGCCCTCTGCAAAAAAAAAAAAAATCAAAAAAAAAGCAAACAATAGTTCCAGTAGTGCTGTATTAATACCATTACACAAGCACCAATAGTAAATCTAGTTTTTAAAATTTAACGTCCTTATGTCCCCGGATTTGTCTTCAGACATAAATCAGAAATGTCCTTGAAGAACCAATGTATTTGCTTCTTCCAGATTACCAGTTTGTGCTTTGTATAATAAAGCAGATCTGTTTCTCATGCTCAGTATGGATGAGTCATGCTTTTAATATATGAAATAAACTTGAAGGAATAAAAATGATTCTATAAAGTTATGAGATTTGGATGGGTCAAATACATCTCTAAAATCTAATGGATAATCTGCATTAAGCTGACCTATTAATTTTTGTTTGCTTGCCTGGTTTTACATGATGTTGACTTTAAGACTCAATGAGCATTTATGCATCCAAAACACTCAGCCACTGAGAATTTTTATATGGATTTCAAGAGAAAATATGTAATATCATTTAAGCTGTAGGTTTCTCTGTTGAGATCCTTATCCTTTTTTTGTTGGTTGGTTGGTTTATTTTGAATACCACCAAGTACTACAAATTTCTTAACCGAAGTCTTTTTGACAAGTATCACCTAATAGAACACCAAAACTCTTGTAACTGTTGCACTTGAACTGCTATCTGGTGACTCCAGCATTTCTCTCAGAGGTAGTATTTCTTTACACATTATACTAAGTCTGCTTTGGGCTTTTCCATTATTTCTTAAAACCTCTCAGTTCCTCTTTTACTCTTGGGTTTCCTGCAGGATTTCATAATCTCTCTGCTTACGCATCTCAGGTGACAGTTCCAGGTGATTTGGATACGTTCATATCTAACTGCCACACTGAGCCACAGACTTTACTAAATATAAATAATTGATTACAATGAGTCAGCAACTCCGCTCTACTATCTGTGCAGTCATAACCCTACTATCAACACAATAAGACTCTACATATTTTTCCTTCCAGTGGAGTACACACAGTTAAAGACGGCCTCTGGGGAATTTGTGGTGTGTCTATGTCTTCATCGAAGCTGCTAAGTTTTCAACATAATTACTCACTAACTCATCTAACTTGAGTTAGTTTCATGCCAGTTAGTTCAAGAACTCACAAGCCTGGAAAAGTCTGTACTTACTTCACACAATAACACAGATCTTCCTCTGTTTTTTCTCTGATTTTTCCTCTGTTTTGTTTTGGGTTTTGTTTTGTTTGGGGTTTTTTTCCTGACCTTTCTCTATACAGGCTTGGTATAGAATGACTGTGATTTTGTATAAAATGAGAGTAAATATGACCTCACAGTTTTAGCAAAATGCATTTAGCATATCACTTCAAGATATGAGAAATAATTATGCTAAGTGGAGGTTTCATTACAGTGATTTCTAAATTAGAATGAAAACCAGTACTTCTAAATAGTCTAAGAAAGACTTATGTGGAGTGGGAGAACCTCCATCAGAACTGTTCACAGGTGGTGATTGCCAAACCATTACTTTTAAAGGCATGCAGTTTGCAGTGGGTAAATTTAGATGAATATTTGCTTTAGAATAGTTTCAGGAGTGTTAGGGGACCCCTTCTTTCCGTATGTTCACATCGTGTACTTGAAGGAATCCTGCAATTAGAGATATACATTTAAAAAAATGTGCCTCCATAAAATAAGGAATAACATAAGTCATACTACATGGCTGCTCATCAGTTTCAGTTTTTAACCAAATAGGAACATATTCCTGATTTTTTTTTTTCCATGTGTCCACCATTCCATTTTTCCCCATGAAGAGGCAGCTTGATAATGAGAACTTCCTACTAAACCTTCGTATTCAGTTTAGAAATTTCAAGCAGAAAATATGGAAATGGCAGTTGGGGGAAAAAAAATATAGAACTACAGGTTCGTTTCATAATCACTAGTCTGTGATCTGTTGTGTTCCTGACATACATTAGAAAGATCCCTTGGAGAATTCTGTCTCCGTTCATTATATCCTGAAAGAGTCTGGTTTCATTGACCTTGCTCTCAGTACAGTGCCTTATGTCCTACTGATTTAAGGAGTTTTCTATAATGAGTAGTTGGAAAGGGGTGAAATTAGCCCAGAGAGCCGTAATATACAAAATGTTCTTTGCTCAACACTAATTAGTTTGTTTGATTTTTATCTGGTAGGTCTTGTCTCTAAGGTACAGAGAATGATTTTGTTTTCACATGCCATAACATCAGACACTTAAGTTCTTTATTTTCATATCCTGTTCTGGGGGTGGTAATTTTGTTTAAAAAAAAAAAAATTCACTTCAGCAAATAAAAATGAATTTTTGTCAGACTTAAAAAAATTTGCTTTTCTTATTAGGGACTTGGGGGAAATAGATTATGAATTAGACTTTTTGATAACTGAAGATTAATATCAGTCTGCTTCCAATCAAAAACTTCAGCACTTGAATACCGAATACTTGAATATGGAGGCTCATTGGCATAGCTTCCAAGACAATACACCAAAACAGATACAGCTGCTAAAGTGGAAGTTGCTTTCAGCCAATGAATGTACTGCTTGTCAGATTTGTATGCGGGTTTGAATGCGAGGGTAATGAAATAACATTATAGATTCCAGAACCAGGGCAGCCTTTATTCAGATAAAGTTATAAGCAAATACTTTTCAGAATGAGTGTCTGCTGAAGTAATATAATCCATTCCCCACTTATTCTCGGGAGTTTAACTGTTTGCTGCAACATTTAAACGTACACAGAAATGCAGCCTGGGATCGTATACAAAGAGCTTTGCACCTTGGGCAAATATATAGTACTAAGATCACAATGGCCATATTCAGATAGTTTAGCTTGAGTCTATATAGACTTAACTCACTGAGACCAGACTGTCAGGCAAATAAAAACTGATAGATTGACACTACACGTTTACAACTCAAAATTGAGCATTTCCAATGCAAAGTAGGTAAAATTTTCAAAATCGCTTCACTGTGATGCAGTTTTTAAATAATTAAAATTATATAAAATAATAAGTTAGAGTTTTGAAACATATTCCGTTGCAAAACCCTCCAGAGAGTTAATGTTAATCCCACTCTCTAACGCTAACACCCCTCATCTGGAGGAAATATTCCCACAGCAGCATTTGTGGGATATACTTTTAGAAAACCCTTTAGACACATCAGTGAAAAGTCTAGAAATGCAGAAATGGCAACACATTGCTCCCAAACTTTACATCAAACTCCCTACAACCAGTATCACCATACTATTCAACACAAACGTAATGAAAGCATTTAAGTGGAGAGAGGTGGATAATAGCAATGAATAGTTCCCATTCACACCAAGCACAAACCGAGCAAGGAGGACAGGGACTACGTGCCTGAAAGAAACGGGGCAGTACCTAGCATTGGATCTGATGAAAATTCTCCAGTTGCAAATGTAAACTATAATGGGTTATTGAAATATTAAAGATAAAAGTGACCTTCGGTTATTGGGGTTTATAAGTTTAGCTTGCTTTTCTTTCAAAGCAGGAAGAAAGAATTTTGAGCAATTCAAAAGAAATGGGATGGCAGTAGAGATTAAATTAAAATGAATAGCATGACCATGACAGAATTAAAAATATGTTCTATAGAGCTACTGAAGATATTTATTCCATTACCATCTCATTCTTCTAAGGAAGTCTTTTAGCTTACTCTCAAAGGGCTGAGCTTGTGACCAATATATTCGAGGCAAGGACCAGAACTGCCCTAAAGAGTATTTAAGTTGTGGGATAATTTTTCTGAAGAACACAAGTAAATAGGCAAAGTGGAACAGACACATTCTGGGAATAATTATTGCCTCTAGTATATTAAGTTATTCAGCATTAGGCTATTCAGCAGTAATTATACTACCCCTGGGCAAGGATGATTTAGTACTGCATACTGGTGAAAGCTGCATAATTAAGGGAATGGGATCTGGCTACTATTGAACACACCTTTCCAAATGTTCATTTAATCCAGTTGGCAACAGCCACAATGGACTGTATACGATGGGAAGGTTAGCAATGTGTCTTGTATTACATTGTCTTGAGTGCTATAGCATTTAGCACTCCGTAGTCAGAAGGTCAAACTCTGTTCCCATTTAACTCTGTGTAAGCCAACCAGCTTAAACAGAATTGCATGTGTCTAATTAAAAGCTGCATGTGGTCTGCTGGGCTACCCTCTGATGTTAATACTTAATGCATTTTAGCACATTTTGTTCTGTTTGTTTTGAAATCAGGCAGAACAAAGCCATGTATAGGTTTTAAAATCAACTACAATACCTCATATGCTTGAATAGGAAAAAAAAAAATTCTTTAACAGAAAGAAGAAACATTTTGGTGTTTCAGATTACTTCCCCTGCCCTGAAATGTGAAAGATTTACATGGCATTGAGTATTGCCCCCTCTTGTCTGTTGCTCACACTGCGATATTCATAGGAACGGGGAAAAAGAACCTCTGGAATGGGCAATGTCACAAAACCATTAAGACCCCTTTTTTATCCTTTCTATCCATATTTTTTCATAGAATAAAAAATTGGGACATAAACAGATATGAATGTTGCGTAAGACTTAGAAAGTACCACAATATAAACAACCTATTTAGTCATACCTGAGTCGCTGAGTTTACATGCATCTCAGGATCAGTGCACAGTAATACTCAGCAATGAGGCTTCTACTTTGTCCCTCTGCTTCAGTCTGCTATGAGAGCACTTTATAAGAACATGGGATTTGAAAGGCATCTAATACAAGATGATATGCTAAAACATCATACTTGGGTACCTTTGCTAAGGCAGAATTTTTTTCTTGAAGCCTTATATCCACACATGGAAGATTATCAGTAAACATCTGACAGAGACAGCAAAATCTGGGATGCCTCCAGCATCTGAATCTGGCTTCCCGCCTCGGTTATTTGGCTTGCTCTCTGACAGATCCCATGATTTGCTTTACAAGCAGTAGCAGTGGCAGTTTGGAAACAGCCTCCAGGGGAGGTCATGGGGGGATTGGCTTGGCTCCTCAATATCATTTGTCTTGCTTGAAATTAATTTTGAAGAAGCCGTTCAGCATTGTTTAAGAATAAGATTATGTATTAGCAATAGCCATTCATTTTCCTGCTTAGCGTAAGGTAACAGAATATAGCATTCAAATGCTAGGATTTATGTCGCTCTGGGGAAACATGTTCTAACCAATTTGATTTTTTTTTAACATTTCTCAGTTGCCCTGTTTGATACAGACACCACAAATAGTGAAAACGTACAGCACAGCAGAGTAAAAAAATCTGGGGTTTAGGAACTTCTTAGAAAAAAAATAGGATCTCTTAACAAAATGTGAATTTTAATTTTTTTACATTCTTTTGCTACTTACTCCTCAAAACTGACTAAATCCTTCAGTAAGAAGGGTTGGCATTACTACTATTTTTGTATCTCTTGCTATTTCACAGCAATATGTCTATGACTTACATCTGAAAAAGACTAGATATTTTGTCTAAACTTATTTACAAAACCATTGACTTCAATCAAATTCTTCAAGGTTAAGCCAAGTCCAAAGATGACCCATTAATTCTATAGCCCTGCAGACATCATCTTCTATGACTCATTTTGTTAACAAGACCCACTCAGAATTAAACTGGGATTTTACCCATTTTTCACTGTTACCTTACTGTTACACAATTATTTATTGTGTATTTCTTCCTTTTGTCATGCTTTTTCAGTTGCTTATCTCTTCTGGCCCTATACGATTGCTGGTAGATTACTTTCTACATTCAAATTTTTTTTTCTATTAAAGAAAATAGATTTTCCTGGGCGGAAGGCGGGGGGGAAAGAAGGTAATATTTCTTTGTCCAAATCACAACCCTTGAACATCTGGATCAACTAGAAAACTCTTCCATTCACGTGCTGCTTTTCCAAATAACTATTTTTCACACATTCTGATTCAGGACAGAATTAAGAGCTTTGAAATTTTCTCAAAAGAAATGAAACAAACTACACAGAAAAGGAGAGTGATGTTCTGTCTGTGCTATGGGATCCTAGAACAGTTCCCAGCTCTCAGACAACGCTCCAGTCACATCCCAGTTCCATGTTGCAGCAAGACCAAGCCCTTCATAATTTCCTTCTCTCCTGCCTCCTCCCCATCCCACATTCCTCTGCCTGCATGAAGGACACCAAGCAGAGGGACTCCTAAGCAGCCAGAGTGCACATGATCCAAGTCCCCAAATTGCGCTAGCGATGGACTAGAACTGCAGGATGTTGCAGATTGCGCCTGTCCTTTGCTTTAAACACAACCCTTAAACCAAGATGATCAATAGTCAGATGGTGAGGACACTTACCAAGACTGCAGGCAGCCCAGTAACAGGAACTTGTTCTGTCTGGTGCCGATACTTGAACCAGAAAGGTATCGTGAGATAGAAGAGTCCGAAGAGCCATGCACCAAACCGGGACATACACAGACAACATATACCATGCCCAAAGCAGTCTCTGGCGTAAAGGCAAGGCAGATAAGGATGCAGCAGCAGACAGTACTTGATTTGGTCTCTATTTACCACTCATGGATATGTTCAGAACAACTAGAAAAGCGTCATATGTTGACTGAAAAAGTCAGAAGTCACTTAAGGACAGTAACTCTATGCAGCGAGCAAAATAACAGAGACTTGGTTCTTTCATTACTCATTGACTTTCACTGATGAGACAAAAATCAAGCTCACATTTTAGCTAGTTGAAAACAAACTGTATAAGGTACTAAAAAAGCTTCCAGAATTTACATCTGTTGTCACAAATAGAGATTAGATTCTGCCTCCGGGTGACCAGCCATAGTTTCTTCATGATTTAGTATACATAGGAGGATTACAACATCAGTCCACACATCCAGTCTCTACATCTTGATAACATTTTGGTATTTCCCTGTTTCTAAGTCTGCACAGGCTTCTCAACAAGAATCTGTTAATTTATTAAGGTGTGGAACAAAAAAAAAAAAAGGCAGCTGCTTATAGTGTTGGGGGCGATCACAAGGCTGAGATAAAGAGACGATCAGAAATAGGAAAAAGCAAAAGTACTTTTAGCACATGCGTCAGCAGTGGTTTTCCTGCTGTAATGCATACTTTGCTCTGGCTCTTTTCTCATTCTCATTTTTAGCTTAGAGGCTAATGATCCTTGTTGCTAAGTCACATCAGTGAGATGCTACAAAAGGACAAGTTCCATTTAAACGAATGAGTCTATATTAGCGCACACAATTTTCATCCATGTTCCAAGGAATTATTTTGATTTGCAAACCTAAATTAAAGCTCATTCCTGGTCTTTTAGCAAGGCACATTGCCCTGGGAGCTTATACTCTAAGTAACACTTAGTGTCATTACTCTCGCCTCTTTTGGAAAACAATGGATGCTTAGAATTAATTCTGAAAGCTTTGAGAATGTACAGTATATGCAAAACTCCAGGCTATGTAGTGGCACTATGTGTTCAAGTACCAGCTATAATCAATATCTGTGATTTATATGCTGGAATTTTAATCACCTATTACATACTTATCCTCAAAGATTAATATAATTTTGACTCAAAACTCCCAACAGCCTACGTGCATAGCAGTCTGTAACATGATGGCTTTTCTTGCCTCAAGGTATATGGCAAATCTGAAATTTTTCTCTCATCACTATGGTACAGATTACTGCAATAGTTTCCACACTGGAAATGAGAGCACTAGCTGGAACAGAGCTGGGGCAGGAACAACAGAGAGGTGTGGTATGTCCTCCCACAAAGACTCAAAGCTTCAGATTTAGTTGGTATAAAGCATCACCATCACTGTCTCACAAGTATACAGGAAAAGAAGGTAAGAGGTACAAGACGAGAAGGTAGCAGGTACCATTTCTGCTTTGCGTGCAGCAGAATACTACTGCTGTTTCCATGCTGTCTCCGGAAAGAAGCAAGTGAAAATAGAAAGGGCAAAGTGACACAAAGAACTGGTCCTTTCATGCTAGAACCTACCCAGATGGAAGACTGTCAAATGCACAGGTCAAAGACCAAAAGCAGCAGGAGTACACTCAATCTCTTATCAAGTATCATGGAGAAACTTCTCTGAGAACTTCACGTTCCACAAAGATGTCTGCTTCAATAGGTATCTATGATTTCCTTTCAACTTACAAATCTCCAGCTTATTGTTACCATTTCAGTTGAACTTTTACATACTTGTTCCATCATTTCTTTTTCCCTGAAAAAAAGGACAAATCTCAAATTATCCTACAAGAATGTCAAAGCTGCTGCCTTAAAATTAAATCCTGTCCTATCCAAATGTGAACTAGAGTATTTCCTGAAATATCAGTAGACACACACTAAATTAGGTGTTCACTCAGGAAAAAAGAAGTATCCAGGCACCTGACTTTGTAATGGCTTTAAACTATAACAATTACTACCAAATTTGAATACCACCTGTTCTGGTTTTTACCAGTGAACTATGTTTTGGTTTACAAAAGTAACTAAAAACTGTTCTGTTGTGGAAAGAGAGAGAAAAAGGAAGAGATGTAAATACTAAAGATAGAAGAATAAAAATCTTTTGAAGGAGAACTGAGTGCTTGCCTACTGCTTAAGAAAAATGCACTATAAAGCAGCTATTGATTTTTCATTCAACAGCACTGAATGTTTTATTGAAAAGCGGCAATGCTCAGTAATTTGAATTTTCAATTAAGGTAGCACGTTCCTTGGACACATTTACTACTGCACTCCAGTGACATTTATTTGACTTTTAAAATCCCTTTACTATTGTATTCGTGTTTGTATAGATCAAACTACCAATACAGAAAGTGTTAGGATTATAACACTGCTGATTATAGACATGTTTGGAAGGCTCTGTGGACAATCTAATGACGTTATTTATAGGTAGGACAATGTGTAGTCAGACATGGCTGAACTAAAATATGCCACTATGAGACAAATTAAGCAGTTTAGTATTTCAGTTTACAAAGTATCCTTGCCTTTATGGACAGTATATAGTTGCAGTGAAGTTAACGTATTTATTAAAAAAAAGTTTAAATGGTATATTTACATTTTAGAGGACTGGGGGAGGCTTTACTGAAATTCACACTCACCAAACTGATCACCTACTTACATGTATAAAAATTTCAACTGTAAGATAGGTCACAATGTTTCTGGACTATAAACAGACGATAGCTCCTATTGCATTCCCTTCTAGAGAAAAAGGGCTGGTAACCTGCTAGTTTTCATAGCCCCATAGAGAAGTGGGGTAGCTTGACCTCGATGTGGTCAACTGAAAAACTTCATACTTCTAGAAATAGATTTAGTCTTCCCTAGTCATAGGTGCTTTCTTGTTCAAAAAACGTATCAGCTACTTCTGCTAAGGAAAGAACTTGGCTAACCCTTGGGAAATTTATTAACTGTGAGAGGCACAGCTTGGAGTCACTGTTGCACCAGGCTGTGCACACTGCTGTGCAACAAAGTGCTAGCCGTTTGGTTCACCTAAAGTACAGTGTAGGTTGCGCAAATTCCCACCAGTTTTTAATGTGTTGCTCTTAAAATCTTCTTGTTTCTTGCACTTAAAATCTAGATATAAGCAAAAGGAACACACCCTATATAGAAAGCCAACAAATTACTGTTATTTTAACTGAAGTCTTTAACAGTCTGAAGAATTAGTCCAGTTGCAATGACACTAGCACTTATATCTCAAAAGATATGAGGCTCAATTATCTACACAAATGTGCTAAAATCAATGCTTTTCTACAGTATGCTTACCCTTACCCATGTATTATTTCTTCTCAACCCTGGAACCACCTGAGCTCACTTTTACATGCTTGCTCACAAGCTCATTCTTCGCTGGTTTGCAAGTGCATTACATTCAAAGGTACTACACATGGTGTTTTTTCATGTGTTAGACATCTGTTCTTTCTTCTCTTTGTTATCTGCCCCTAAAACTGGTTTTACTCAGGTCCCAGGCTTGTTTCCTTTAACAAAAATCATCCACTGGTGAGTTATTTATAGTTCTCAGGCCTTTGATATCATCCTGTGCCTGTAGATTCAAAACCCCTGCTGCTATCTCCTGCCTAAACTCTTCTATGCTGCGTTTTTGTTCCAGGGTCATGAGTAGTTCATTCTGCACAGAAAAACTACTTGCTATTTCTACCTACTGGTTACAGAACTACAGATAACAATGTATAAGCATGTATATATTTATATTTATATAACCGTATACACACACACACCAGAAAACGGTACAAAAGCTAAAACTAAAGAGGTAGTAGCACCTGTTTGTCAGACAATTTTTGTTACAGCTAAACAAGGTAAAGCAGAGCACATACAGACCAAACCAAGTCCAGACAAAGCCTGACAGGTCCTAAGGCCTATGTTGTTACCCTAACACAAAGACTATGGCCTTTTGCAAGCAATAGCAACACCAGATTTACAGGGCTACTAAGCTACATAAGAATAATTTCGCAGAAATGGTGCAAGAAAAAAGTGACAGTGAATTAACAGTGTCTTCAACAGCTCCTAATTTGCTTCAGCAGTCTTTCTGCTACTGTGAGGAAAAACAAATTTCATCACGGAATTTAATACTTTCTGCATATGCAGTGAGTACTGTCCAGATATCACTGATCTTTTCTGTAACCCAACTCTTTTCCCCCTACTTATAACTAGTTTCTCTTGGGGGTTTTTTTGGTAGGATTATATTTCCCTAACGGCTGTCTTTGTTTTAATGATTTAAGGATTTTCAATAAATATCAGTTAAATTGGCCCAGGCAAGAAACGGACAGAATAAAAACTTTCTCGCTGTTACTTCTGGCAAAAGTTAACCCTTTTTATAATGGGGCGATGTAGTCGTATCGCAACCACGAGAGTGATTGGCTAAATTGGCACTCAGTCCAGAGCGCTGCAGTAGAAAACAGTTGGCTTGCTTCAACTTACTCCTACTCCTTTTCTTTAGCTATTCATCATCGTTATAATGTGGGGCACTTTTGTTACAGCCCTTCACTCCCCTTCATTTTGGGCCAGGACCTGGCTGGCCCCCACGGGCTGGAACGGCCCACACGGCCAATTGTTAGGGAAAGCACAGCGTCCCGAGAGGAACGCAAAGGCTGTCCACAGGCGACACTGTGCTAAACAGCTGAGGTAAGAAACCAAATGTAGTGAGAAGCTGGAAGAGGATAAAATAATAAAAAAAAAAAAGTGGGGGAGGGGAGGGGGGAAGGCATGAAGATGAGGATACTTGTCTATTACCAAATCCGGAGAGGCCACTAAGTTTGTCTCACACAGAGGCTATTCTCTTGAGCAGTCTGGGTTCATCCTGGACAAATCATTTCTTCTAACCTTTTAAATATCAAGCATTTTCATGTCAGACAGGCAAACGGGTTCTTGGAGGATAGGAGGAGCTCCCTAGTCCCTCTACAAGGCTCTGAGCCAACCCAATATATCGTAGTACTTAAGGTGCCTTGCTTCTCTACATGACCCTTTAATAAGAATGGACTATACACATGTACTTTGTGAAGTGCTCCCAGCCCTGCTATCATCTGACTGAGATTTCCTGTTAGAGCTAATGAGGTTCTGCTCCCACTTAATCTCTAAATATGGCACAGTTAACGCTTTTTAGTTTGCTTAATGACATGCTATTAATAAAGACATGACCTGAACAGCTACTTGCATTTATTGTCTTTTTTTTGTCCATTTTTTACAATTATGCTGAGGCAATTTAATTTTTTGAGATCATAAACTATTGTTTTGTTCGACAAGTTGTATATAATCATCCTACATTCCCATGCTACATTCCCAAGTGCTCACCAAGGTCAATGCATAAGCTAGCAATTTATCTGAAACATTTATCATGATATTGAAATTGCTTTGCTACTTTTTCAAGTTATTATTATTATTGCCTTATTGACAGAGTAGTTTGCTAACCCATACTAAAGAGGGGTTGAGTCCTCTGTAATTATGTGTTTTTTTCAAGCAGTTTCAAGTTATTGAAAGCATCGAACTATGCTTAACAGTAACTTTGTTGAACAGTAACTATGCTGAACAGAACAATTCCACATCATCTTTGTTTTTCCAATGAGAAATAGCCCTAAAAAAGGTACAGCAACCTATACCTTTATCTAAACAAACTATTAATTGGTATAAGCAAAAGAACCAGAAGTTTTTGCTGGAGTTAATGAAACCATAATGTAATTCTCTGATCAGAATCATTACCAGACAATCTGGGTCCAAATGAGATTTTTTTGTGCGTTTGTGTGTGTGTGTAAGGCTCAAACATTAGACAGTGGAGAATTAACTTCTACATCATTATTTTAAATTGAAAACAAACAAGCAAACAAATGTTAATTGCCTTTAATTTTAAGAACAAGAAACCTTGCTTGTGTGAGTGAAATAAGACTGCACTGAATTTTAATGGGATTTGAGTGTTTTATCTCCTTGATTTGGTTCTATCATTTTTCAAATATGGGTTATTATTTTTGCTGACTCCTGTTCAACTTGTCCACTAAGACATTCAGGTCTTAGTTTTCATCTGGTTTTCTTATACAGCTTCTAGCCTGTACTGTTGCATGGGGTTATTCCATCCCTGAAGCAGGACTTTGCATTTGCCCTTGTTGCAGTTTATGAGATTCATCAATCCTTTTCTCCAGCTTATCATGGTCCTTCTGAACAGCAGTCCCGCCTTCCAGCATATCAACCAATCCCTCTAAGTGGATATCATCCACAAAGCTGCTGAGAGGGGACTTTGTCCCAACATCCATGCTCTTAATAACGTTAAGCAGTACTGGCCCCAGTATAAATTCCTAAAGGATACTACAAGTAACCAGCTGGCAGCTAGAGTTTGCACTCCTGGTCATAACCTTTGGAGGCCAGTGGTCCAGCCAATTTTCTACCCACCTTATCCATCAGAGACTGAAATAAATGTCAAACAAATTTTCAGATATTCACAACCTTTTTTCAACCTCCTTACCAGACAACCTAGATACCTTCGTTTTCTATCTTAAAAGCAAGAAGGAAATACAGCATTCAAACATACCAATACAAAACAAAGAGGAAAATTAAAATTAGTAGAACAGAACACTGTCAAGCATTAGAAATCAAACTTAAGGAATTATATGCATGCCATATGCTTACAAATGATCTTCATTAACACCTAATTACAATTTAGTTCAGTTAATCAGACAATCAACTGCATTGATTCTTATCAGCTGATTAACCCTAATATAAAGTACTATGAAAATTTACAAGATTGCAGTAGACAATTCATTTTCAAGTACTTTGTTCTCTGGGGGAAAAAAAAATAAAAAAAAAATATATATATATATAATATGAGGACTAAATTTTGCTTTCCTGCTTAGGAAAAAAAGTTTTCACTGAAAGAAGGAATAAAGATGGTATATAATAGCATGGTTTTGCCCATGTAAATTTAAGTGTGAATTTGGGACTGCCAAGAGCTTCATTAAGTTTCTGTCTTAAATAAATTCATACTTCCAGAGATTTTAAATAGGGTTCTACAAAAGTATGATGTGAGCTATTTCAAAACAGAACTTGAACCGTTGCTGCATAAAACTGTAATGATCATAAATGACGAATGACTAAAGACAATGACAAATGAGGACATACATGGAGCTCTGAATTTCTGTATGTCATGGTTGAATACTTCTCATCCTGATAAATCATCTCTTCATCAATTTTAACGCTGGGAGGATTTGAGAACAAGAGATGAACCCAGCCTGAAGTTTACCTTTCTGAAGCACTACAAGTTTTACAAAATTCCCTCGTGACTTTTCTTGCTTGAAAGTTATAAGATGAAGTCAGAGTGGCTGATAGGTAAGCTAAGTGTCAAAATAGACATTAAAGATCAAAACTTTACCATTATGAAGAATAATACCAGGAAATTATTCAGTGGAACTAAGAGTCTCTTCTTTGTACATACATGGGACAGTTAATAAATGGGTCTTGAATTTGTGTTAAAGAAACTTTAAGTATTGATGAGGTCTGATAGAGACTCTCCTCACGCACTTTCCTAATCTATAAATAACACATATATACACACCCCATATGTATATATGAATTAAGATGTAACCTCCCTTTGATGTTCATTCTTACCTCCCAGTAACAGTAGTAAGTTTTTCATCTGATCTGTAGACATTGGAAAAAAGTTAAAAATTCATTACTTCTACGGCACCATAAAAAAAGTGGATGCTAGGAGTTAATACAAGTGAATACTGTTGGTATCCTGATCTGAATATTGATCCTGATCTAATCCTGATCTGTCTACTGTATTTCCATTATTCTCTCTGGAATGAAACTGCTGATACTGAACATGCAGAATGGAATAAATCAAAATATTGTAATCCTCCTTTAAATTCCACATTTGTTTACAACTTCACTTGTGAGACAACGGAATCAAACTCAGATACTAATTTCCTTTCCTTGTCACTTGCTCATTCTTTCTGCATGTCTCCCAAGTCCACAAGCAAATGTGCTACGGTTGTCACTGAATACAAAACATTAAGGAAAGGAGATGCTTTGAACTTCAGGACAAAACCAATTTCTTTTCTGTGAGAATAAAATTATTCAGATACCTATTAGAAGGACATGGTCAGATGTACCAGGATAATGTATTACACTCCTGCTTTTCAAACAATAGAATAAATTCACTTTCCCCAATGACATGAAGCTACACTAAACACTTTATGAGGATCTATTTTATAGCTGTAAGATGGAAGAGAGGAAGAGGGCAGCACTGGGTCAGCACGAAAACTCCTACTGTAGCAACATGATTAAAATCTTAAAAGGGCTATTGGAAATAAAAATTTTCTTGCAACTGTGTCCACACTGCGAGACAGACTTTCTACTGAAGTTAAACATGTCACACCTTATCTTATAGGGGATCTTTTAGAAGATATGAACCAGTACACACCGCGGGGCAACTGGTTGGAAAATGGCTTGGCAGAAAAGACCCTGGGGGTCCTGATAGACACCAAAATGACCACGAGCCAGCAACGTGCCCTTGCAGCAAAAAAGGCCAACAGCATCCCTGTCTGAGCTACGCGAGCATTGCCAGCAGGTAAAGGGTGGTGATCCTTCCCGTCTGCTCGGCCCTGGTGCGTCCATACCTGGTGTGCTGTGTGCAGCTGTGGGCTCCCAAGTAGAAAAGAGACATGGGCATACTGGAGAGTCCAGCAAAGGGCCATGAAGATGATTAGGTGCTTGGAGCACCTCTCATACAAGCAGCTTCTCTCATACAAGAAAGTGAAATACAAGAAATTCTGTTTAAACATAAGAAAAAAAACAACTTATCTGGGGTGAGAGGAGTCTAACACTGGAGCAGGCTGCCCACAGAGGTCGTGGAGTCTCCATCTTCGGAGATATTCAAAACCCAGCTGGACAGGGCCCAGTAACATGCTCTAGCTGTCCTTGCCCTGAGCAGGGATATTGGACTATACAATCTGCAAAGGTCTATGCCAACCTCAGTGATTCTGTGCTATAACTTTTACTACCAGGGTTATGTGAATGTCCTATGTAAAAATCAAGGAAACATTACCTTAAATTCTCTGCTGCTTTAGCGGGTAACCTTCATCTTCAAATTTTATTTCCAATAGTGTGCTAATGAGAAAACCACCAGTGGGAAGCAGTACTTGCTGTTAGATCTATTAAACATGATTAAAAGAAAGAGGCTGAAGTGCAATTAAGGTAAATATTTCATTGAGTTTTATTAATCTGCAGAGATTGTATCCAAAGCGTACATACTGAAGTCTCAGAGTCATTGTGTTAAGTCTCATGAGAAAAGAGCTTCTGCTCAGTACATGTGCTGAGGGTGTAGGTTGTGATAGGACATTATTTAGTATTACTTTAATATACATAATTATTTTAACATTTCTCAGTCTTTTTGATACTACAATTAAACACAAAATTCTCAAGTTTCAAAAAAACCAGTTAAGTAGTATTCTGATTCATAAAGAATAGAATTGGAAATACAGATATTGAAAGCATAAAACTGATTCTATTCTGATGTGTTTAAAAAAAAGACAGAATATGGAAGAATAATACACAGACACTAAAGTGTTAAATTCTTTTGGAGACAGTAGGCAACTGTTACCAATTTTTGAAAGTGGCAAAATCTGAATGCTTAAAAAATGAAACACTGTTTTCAGTAACTCAGGAGATTTTAATTCAGATCGTATGTCAATAACCTCCTGATTTTCCTTTTTGGGATGCTTTTATTTACCTGCTTTCCTGGTTCTGTCTTGTCTAATAGCTCGTGGAAACCGCAGTTCACGTCACCGATTTACCTTGCAGTTTCTCTGACCATTTTCTCATTCAGATGTGAGCCTTTTCTATTTCATCACCTTGCCTCCAATTCACTATAATAGAATGGAAATACGCAGGAAGTGATATTCAAAAATCAAAATATTATATAATATATATATTTTTTTGTAGCATAATGACAAGGTAAACTGCAGTAGCAAGATAAGTACACTTCTTTTCTCATCACCTCTTTTATGTAAAAAATATAAGAGCCAAGATTCTTAATCAAGTGCCTCCAGAAAGCAGGGTGTTTCAAGTATTATACCGCCTCCCATTTAATTCATGAGAAAAAAACCAAGAGAATTGGCAACAGATGTAAAAACGTTGACACTGGAAAAAAAATCAGGGTCTTGCATCCACTGGTCTAACGTCTTCAATGTTTGTGATTTTAGGAACTGATCAGTGCTGGCCATTGCTTCTGTCTCTGTACAAAACTGAGGGAGTGTGTTAATTCCTGTGGAATAGCAAAAATTAAAGTCTAGAAACAGGGGATAAATGTGAAGTACAAAATACTATATTAATTCTAAGGTCAACATAGAAGAGTAAATTTTTGGAAAATGTCCTCTAATGTTCCACTGGAAAAAAATCTAAACAGGACAGTAGATACATAAAGATGTAGATCAAATCAATCTGCACATCTCATTCATGCATTTTTTCAAATTGAGTGTAGTTTCAAGAAACTGCATTGATCTTAGGACCTCACAATCAAATGCATTGTCTGACGCAGGAACAAAGCCAAACTGCTTTGAAAGGCCTTTGCTTTATCCCTACAAGAGCACAAGAAAAAAGTATACAAGGGAAAAAATGTCTGATCTGATCTTAATTTCTACGTAAAGTTCAGAACAAAGATATTATAAAGAAAGTCACTTGCACCTTGCTGCGTACTGACAGAGAACTTACTTATAAGCAGTTTAAAAAATACAGAAAAGATTTTAAATTAAAAGAGAGAAGCAACAACATTGTGCATCTGCAGGAAACAGTACACATGACCGGAGAATCTGAATTCTTGAAGTTCAGTTATTAACTGCAACCCTGGTTATACAGATGGGTGATGATTTGGTGGCATTATCACCCATTAGCTATGACTGCTGTCCACAGTACAATACCAACTATGAATCTCATATGTTTCACCTTCTTTAACTATATACAAGGAAGATCCAAAAATAAGTACTAATGAAGACTATGGGATTCCCAAGCACTGTAGCAGAAGAAAGGGCTGCTCAGATCAAAGCAGTTCAGAACTGCACGAACTTTAAAGGCCAGCAGGGATAATTCTGGTCACTTAGAGGGCTTCATAAACACAGGCGTGAAACCTTCGTTCAGTCATTCCCAGCAGCTCGGCCTGTTTTCAGGTGTTTACTGCCGAAATGGCTACTGAACTTGCTCATTCACAGTCGTTTTAAGGGCACAGGCCCAGTTGAGATGTTTTTAACAGCCTATCATAACATCAGTTCAAAAGATGCAGAATCAACCTTTCTCAAACAAAAAATTTTTCATTAATTTCCTCGGATGTGAAAAATAAAAGGTGAAAGGACATATACACAGTAACTGAGTGTTATTTAAATAAAATCCTAATGAATTTATCTATTAACACCATTATGACCTGTTTCTCCACAATACAACGGCAATTCCTCTGTCAGTCTTCTGTATCCATTTCTTAAGGAATCAGTATTACACTGCCACTTGGAAAACCTCTTCTAGTTTCCTATGCTCTTTTTCAGCCTTACTAGGATTTCTTAACAGTTTAATGATCTCTCTGATATCTTTATTCGTGACTGAGGTACCAAGACCGGTGCTGAAGATTTAATCTGCCTAGTGTTCTTGAGGAGACCCTTGTTTGGGAACTTAACTTCGTAAGTCATTATTTTAATGAATTTATTAGAGTAACTAATATATAATAAGCAGAAAGGTACTCACTGACCTTTACATCATTTCCCATTGGGATGCCACATTATATGATGGGCCCTTTCTTTGCAGCCTATCAGCCTTCATAATATAATTCTAATTAAATCTTAGAAAAACCGTGCATACTAACTTTCCTAAGTCTTTAAAAAAATAAAAGAGCAGGTCACAGGAATTAGTTGTGTGCTTAGACCTCTCTTGTAAAGCACTTCACTGTGTTCAATGCATCCAGACGAAAGATCTACATATGAAACAACTATGGAAATAAAAGCACTTGGAAGCTTTCTCTTGTAATTTAAATACAGTAAAAAACATTCAGAAAAAATGCACTTAGTGATGATCACAGCTTTCAGTTCCTTTTGCTTTTAATGCTTCACTCCCCAAAAGCAACTTTCAACTCAATGGGAGAACTTTTGACATGCACTTCTTTGGGGACCACTCATGGTGGTGGTTGGATGAATTTTCTATTTCTTTTAGACTGCAATTAGGCATTTCATAAATAAGAAAGACCTGGTCTCTTAAAAAAAAAAACAAACCAGAAACCAAACCAAAACAACCAAACAAAACACAACAAAAAAAGCGCAAAAACCCAGTGATAGTCACTGAAGTATAATTTACAACTGCTCTATTAAACCTTACCTCCCTCCTCATCTGCCCCCCCAGGACACTCCTTTTGATTAGACAACTTGTTTAAGAATCAGATTTAATAGTTGAATAATAACACGTAACTGCTGCTAACACATTAAAATAGTGATAGTCGTAATAACAATGAGTTTGCTTGGGCTGTGACATGCTCAGGTCCAAGTACCTGTTCTGCCTTTTTCCCCTGTAATGATACTTACCAAAGTGCTGACCACTAGGGCCTTGCTCTATAAAATGTTGTAATTTTAAAACATTATTAAGATCTTTAGGATCAGAACCATGAAGCTCAGTCTCTTGTATTTTAGAGCTACTCTCCCCAGTTTAGTAAAAAGGGAAACTCCAGCTGCGGGCTTGCCTTTATAATCCACTGTTAGGGCACCACCCCGAGTACAGAAAGACAGCGTAGCAGAGATTTCAAACTACACGCTCCCCAAATAAAACACTTTTTAATTACCAGCCTAATCTCTTCCAACCACCTTTCCTCTATCTCTGTTCTACTGATTTTTTGTAACATCTTTGTTATAATCTAATAGAAGAGGAAAATCTTTGAAATGTCATCTTTTCTTTTTTTTTTTTCGGGGGAAGATCATTTCTTTTCCGACTAGTCCTAGCTTTGCTTATTTTTACTACAATCTGTGCATGATCTGATCAGAAAATGAGAAACAACATGCAGTACTTCTTTGAAAGAGAAGGTATAATCCTGCGTTTGTGAAATTGGTACTCGAGTCCGTCCCACTGTTCAAAAATGGAAGAATGAAACCTATTCTCTGATGGTTGCATTTCTGATATAAAAACACACCCACCAGCTGGCCAAACCAGATACCAAACATATGTACCATATGTGAAATTATAAAACCATATAACTCCAAAGATTCAAACAGAGAAGGAAATGGATAGAAAAAAACTTGAGTAAAGCACCTATGGCTTGAAAACAAACATCTCTTTTGATGCAACAATCTATATATTATCAATATTCCCACTATACTGCTTACTTTAAATAGCTCATCACCACGCGCAAGTAAAACACCTTTTACACTTACTAATATAATGGCAGTTAAAAATCTTTTTGTTGATTCAGCGTCTCATTTTTAACTCCCCCTCAAAAAATATTATTTTCCAAAAAAGCAGTAAATACTCCACAAAGTCTGATCCAAAACTCAGTGAAAGAAAGAGAAAGAAGTCTCTACCTATACCTCAGGGAGTTTTGAATAGGTGGCTAGTAGACCTACAAAATCGGTACAAACACTCTACACATATGGAACCAGTGACATGCTAGTGGTCAGCAGGAAAAATCTTAATGAGCGTGGGAGGCAAAAGAACTTCTTCAAGAGTGAAAATATAGGTAAATTATAAAATTAAAAGCATCCTGCACACGAATATATGAGGTACTACCCAAAAATTAAATTCAACAGCAGTAATTTGGCATAGAGATGATACAATAAAAGTAAAAGCTACAGGAGCATATAGCAGGATTTCTGGAGGCACTGCATCTCCAGATTATCCAGGTGTAAAGTATAAGCAAATCCTTAACAGCACTCTAATGGCTGTGCCAAGTGGATTTTCTAACATTCTATACTATGGTTGAGCTCAGACTACAGCTTTTTCCTCCACAGCACTATTTTGATGTCAATCCATGTGTTGGTAACATATTTTCAGAAAATCAGTGGAAATTTACTGACTTTGAGTTTCTAACGCTGTCAAATTAGCTTGAAACTGCCCAATAGATTACAAATGTTATCAGGGAGGAGACAGACAGCAAAAATCTCATAACCTTCGTTTCCATAAGAAAGCAAGCTGCAAGCC
>JAVKLA010000039.1:19993796-20008397 GCA_034782735.1 Sagittarius serpentarius | reverse complement strand
GCAGGAGAAGCTGAAAAGTCCTTGACTGAGTCTAAACACGACTGAGCAACAGCCGAAACCATCAGGGTGTTACCAACGTTCTTCTCATACTGAACTGAAAACACAGCGCTGTACCAGCTACTAGGAAGATAATTAATTCTATTCCAGCCGAAACCAGGACAGCATATTAGATATCTATATCAACCTGTGTATGTACATACATTTTCTAAGTATCTATCAAACCCCATAATTAAAAAAGTTTATCCACTTCTTACAAACTATCACAATAATGATTGTATGACAATTGTCAGCTGAGGTAACTGATACAGCTCCAGGTAATTCTGCTGGCCTCACCTGCATCACAGCTGCAGACTGTTCTTAACTTAATCCAAGAAAATAGTGCTACCATTTAAAATGCTTTTAAACAAATTCCATGTTGCAGCCTTTAGAAATTACAGGGTTTTTTCTAAAGGTTTTTCTATCCTGTGCTTTTTATTGTGCCTACAATGGGGGGGGGGGGTGTTTTTAACTTTTCACACTGTGTGCTGGCTTGTTAATCGCGAGTGTGCACATACGTTTTCATTACTAGATAACTGAATGTTTGCAACAGTAGTTCAGCAAAAAAACCCAAAACATTGTTGCCTACAAAGCAATTCCCTGAGACTATCTTCACAGACTTTTTATATAAAAATGAATTAACTAGGTTTATTTACTTGATGAAAACAGTACAATTCTGATTCACATCCACAACCAAAGGAGGCTTTTCATTTTAAAAAAGGGATGGCACACAATATGAAAGAAACATAATTCTCTTAGAAATTTAAGAAAAAATCCTGAAGGGTCACTGCTTTCTACGTAATGCTTAAGTCTTCCTGAAATGACAAGGTTTAGTAAATAACTCATTATGGCAGCATCACTAGGCCAACCACTGAGATACCATTATAGACTATACTGCTAATGATTTCCTTTGGTTTCTTGAAAGACATCCTTCTTTTCTACTTTCTCTCTTCTCCAGAAATATACACAGGCAGATTTTCCAGGGTTCAGTTTGAACCAGTCTACCAAAACCAGGAACTGTTTTAATAGAATAACAGTCCATAGGCTTCTTGGTAGATCTGACGCAGAATTCACTGAATCAAACTCAGATGTAGATTCTGGTTAAGTCAAGCATGACATGTAGGTTGGTAAGAATGTATGCAGCAATGGTAAATGAATATGTTCACACAGGTCTAGCATAACATATTAGAATACCATATGGAAATGAACAATTATAATGCATATGCATCTGGAAAAGTAAGGTATGGGAAATATGCTTTGGTTTAGTCTCTTAGTTTCTTTCCATTTTCTGCTTTTTTTAACAGTAACTCCCTTTTTTCCCCTTTGTAAATTGTGCTCACTTTACTTTGTGTCAATTTACCCAATTAGAGAAATCTGAGCATCCAGTGAATGCAATTTGTTACATGTTATTTTAATCCACAATCCATTTGGGTGTAGATGAATGGGCATTAAGTTTCCCCTGTTTATCTTGTCACTACTATTTCCATTCCTGCTAAATCTGGTGTGTGTAAACTGGGTGCTTCTGGCTAAGAAATTTTACTTCTACTGACAGCCCCATAGCCTGACTCTGTAATGGGAGATACTCCTACAAAAGTGAAGGTATAATCTTAGAAGAATAACACTTTCAGTATAGTCCTATCAAGGCTCTTGAATCTTTATATAAACCTAACATGATCAGCAGCTCCTATTCATTATGCTGTTAATCGCTTCCAAGATATTATTTTCATATGTGTCAACTTATTTTTAATGAATTGAATTCTTCAATTCTTTTTCAAGAGCATCTAGATGTAATTGCTCCTTGTACTGAGTACTATGTTTTGATATGTCTCCTTTAAGAAAAATCAATAATTTATTTTAATCTTGCAGATATAGTGGTAGCATTATAGCTGTTGTCTTCTGAGTACATTATGGTGGTTTAACCCCAGCCAGCAACTCAGCACCACGCAGCTGCTCACTCACTTCCCCCCACTGCAGTGGGACGGGGGAGAGAATCGGAAAAAAAAGGTAAAACTTGTGAGCTGAGATAAGAACAGTTTAGCAGAACAGAAAGGAACTAACAATGACACTAATAACGGTAACAAAATGACAATAGTAATAAAAGGATTGGAATACACAAAACAAGTGATGCACAGTGCAATTGCCCACCACTCACTGACTGATGCTGTTAGTTCCCAAGCAGTGATTCTCCCCCCACGAAGGCCAGCTCCCCCCAATTTATATACTGGGCATGACGTCCCATGGTATGGAATACCCCGTTGGCCAGTTTGGGGCAGCTGTTCTGGCTGTGTCCCCTCCCAAGTTTCCTGTGCCCCTCCAGCCTTCTTGCTGGCTGGGCAGGAGAAGCTGAAAAGTCCTTGACTTAGTCTAAACACAACTTAGCAACAACTGAAACCATCAGGGTGTTATCAACATTCTTCTCATCCTAAACCCCAAACACAGCACTGTACCAGCTACTAAGAGGACAATTCACTCTATCCCAGCCAAAACCAGGACAAGATTAATGTGACTTCTAATGGGAAGAAAACACCTAGCATTCTCAGGAACTTTTGAAAATCTTCTCTATTCTCAGCACACTCAAATGCAGTAACATTGTTCTTCTTGTGGAAATGGGGTAACTGGAACAGCAGAAGCCAGACTGAAGGAGCTGAAGGCAGTAGTCCTTTTTTGTAGAAAATATTCCACTTTTATTTTCCACTTGATCCCAAGTGGGAGCCACTGAAGGAACATAATTTTATAGTTTCATTATGTGTTAAGATGTGGAATTTAAAACATTCCAATTTCAATGCACAGCACTGCTCAGTACTGATATTTGCAACAAGAGGTTCTTAAAATATTTGCAAATTTTGGCCAGGGGGTGTTTCGGAATAGAACACAAAATCACATTAATCAGTCCGTCCAGTGACACACTATGCTGTATCAGGGCACAGCTACTATCATTCACAGCTAAACTACATGTTTTATTTGGGAACCCTTTTTTAGATCTCTGGCACATGGAATTGACTGCAACTGATGAATTTTGTTCAAATAGTTTATCCTTTAGCATTAAAACTGCATTTCTTTATCATATGCAAAGCGAGGTGGAATCCTGATACCACTCTTCTGTGAGTCAATGGGAGTTTTAGCAGAGCTTTCAACAGGATTCTAGTCTTAGTTTTCTATTTGCCACTGCACAATGCATATAGAAGCAATGACTAAAGTTGCAGATGCAATAAAAATTCTAACACACCACCCGAGATAGAAATGTAACTATGTTTTAGTGATGACCTCCAAAAAAATAATTACAAATATAGTGTGTAAATGATGAGCGCTCACTATAGTTCACCTCTTGATTGTAACAATAAAGAACAAAAGACATATTTAGAACTGCCTAATATTCTTTTACCTTAAACAGCCTAGTCTGACATGTAGTTCCAAAGTAATTTTGCAGAAAGTACATCTTAGCAGACTCTGGTATAACACCAATGTAAATAGGAATTAGTAACAGAGGTGACAAGATCTATCCCCCAACAAACTGAGTGATGTTACCCTTATTCTCAGCAAACAACAATTCTTTCCTTGACTAATAAGCTACAAAATACACCAAATATATCCTTACTCCTCACTTCTTAATATGCATTAAGAAAGTCTATATTGTTTTTGCCAAATTTCAGACTTTGCTAACATGCCTTTTTATATACTGTACTTTTCTAATATGCCATTTGAATTAATAGGATAACTTGTCAAACTTCAGAAACGTCTCTGCTTTCAAGTTGGAAGTAGCGTCTTTGAAAAAGCTCTGGAGAATAGACTTTTATAACGTTACAATACTAGATAGAGAAATATGCTTAGTTATGCTGGATTTACACTACTCATTTCATTGACTTCAGTGCTACTATTGATCTGCAGCTCACTGTCACAAAGGGGAAAAATAAGCACATGCTAAACACACAGAGATTCTTTTCTAAAGTTGTATTTCCTCACAAGGGATTATGGTATTGACTAGACTGACGGAGCCATTCACTTCTTGGTACGCACTGAAACAGGAGGTATGTCCACACAAATGAGCATGTGATTAGGCCTGATAAATTCTTTCTGATGGCTTGGGAGTCAGTTTGATGGTATCATCCAATTTCCAATGAACAACGTCTACGCTACAGACATTTTAGGTGATAGCTAGGTCCTGTGTTTAGCACTCCCAGCCAAAGACAACTCATCAGGGAATAACCACAGGAATAAAATAGTCTCTTACCTCCTGAGTAAAGTCAGGCAAATAACATTTTTCTTAGTTTGCTGACTGACCAGAAAGGAAAAGGATTTTTTTTTTTGAGCCAAAGAAAACCACAATTTATTTTTTCTGCCAACAGAAAACAACCACCCAGAATGCCTTAACCAATTAAATAATGAAATCTCCACCGTTCTTTTTGATAATTAACCTTTTCTAAATCCTAAATTACTCAATTTGTTAACTAAAGAGTAAGCATTTTGACTGCAACTATTTCCTGACTTTAACTTACAGATCTAAAATTATTAATTTCTATAATTAATCTATTTAGGGACCAATTTCCTGAAATGTGTTGAAAAATTACTGCCTTGGATTTTACCAGAGGTGCTTAATTTTTTTCCGGCATGAGGTGGACGAGTTGGAAAAGCCTGTAGAGCTGCCAACTTTGTTCTGTGATTTTGAATAAAGAACACTTCACTCCTGAGTCTTTCAACCAAACGTGCAAAGCAGTATACAAAATCTAAATGAAACTCGTATTTCTAATAGACATCACAATATCCTGGGACAATGAGAGATGATGCTAGACAAGCATCCATGAGCAACAGAGACATTAAAACATATTGCTAATGATTTAACTGATAGCAAAATAAGCAAACAGATAATTGTACCACAGGATGTACATGTAGTCCATGGTGTACACTTTAAATCCCAAAGTCCGAAGAAGAAAACCAAAGGAAGTCACTCCTCCCCCTTCATTCTTAATATTGTAATTGTCTATGGTTTTACTTCCTCTACCTACACTTTCAAATACCTTCATGACAATTTGACAGGAGCTCTTGGCACATATTTCATCACACTTATACATACATGCCAATTCCTAAAAGGGAGATGTAGCCAAATGATGCAGAACTGGAGGGACTGACCTCCAAAGAAAGGTGAAGCTTTCAGGGCCATTAGATCAGCCTCCCACCTGTGACTATTGTCCCCAGAGACTGGCTTGTCAGCAAAGCACCACTGCTGCAAGACGAAAGCAAGCAGAATCTGCTGTATTCGTGCAAACCCCACCTTTGGGAAAAAGAAAAAAAAAAAAAGGAAGGGGAAAAAAAAAAGGAAAAAAAGAAAAAAGGCTACCTGCAGTGCCAGGTGGGGAGGCTAATTCTGCCTTCCCCCAGTACATTATTGCAAACTGAGACTTATCTTCACAGGTAGCAGATCTTAATCCACAAGAGAGAGGGAAAGATTTAGAGGAAAAAGTCAGTACAAGTAACTGATTTATCTTGGTAGCGGCTTTCTCACAACGTTGACTGAAGTGTTCTCAGAAACTTCTATTTTTAGTTATACATTCTGCAATTGATTTCTTTGTAAAATAAATAAAAATCAAGAAATTGCATAGATACCACCGGAAAATGAGGGCACAAAGCCACAGAACAATTTCTCTGCCTGGGGGAAGAAGAAGTATTCTAAAGTTCAAAATGTGTTATAATGTTAATCATTTGACTATCAAATACCAGTAGTCCCAATGCAGAAAAATACAGGGGATTGATTTTTTTTTTTTTTTTAAAGTAACTGCTATATTGGCACAAGTATTTTCAGGAAGTTTCTCCCATACCTTCTTATCTGTGGAGGATGGTCTTAGCCCAAGTGCTTCCTCCACACCAGCAAGCAACAAAAGGATATAGAGGCTTCTAAAGGACAAAAGAGAATTTCCCATAGGCAGAAATTTGAGAAAGACTAAAAATTTTCTTGTTCCACTTATGGTTCAGTTTAAGAGGCATACACTGAAGTAAAAACATAGCATATAATACATATACGAGGTTCTGGTAGCATGCTATTTGTACAGCAGCCCTGAGGCACAGCTATAACTCAAGCAGATTCCCAAGGACCTTTAATTTAAATTCTGTGTTTTTCTAAAAGTGCTCAGTTGAGACAATAAAATAATTGTAAGCTGAAAACCCCACTTTTGTTTCCATCTTCCTTCAGCTGCTAATTTTATGCTGTAGTTTAGACTACACAAATAAGACAATTGTATGACTTTGTTGTTACATTTCTTTAAAGTCACTTCAAATTTTAAAATGAAATTTCGTTAAAACAATAGAAAGACATAAATAAATCTTAACCCTCTTTTTTTCCCAAGCTAGTTTATTCCCTAATACATATTTTCCCTCCTTTTGAAAATAGATTTTCATATCAGCAGTATGAAACTGACAGCTTTGAGCAATCAGGAAACCCACATAAAAGAGTTAATTTTTCTTCTTAAATAAAACTGACTGGATTGTCTATTTTTGAGAAGACATAACTGTGATTTCCATATTATCGGAATGTACAAGTAAGCTGTGTTTTCTGTAATCAGGGTAAAGAACATCAGTGAAGTCAGTTTAACACTGTTTATGGTTTGTAATCGATAATAATATTATAGGAGATGTTACAAATACTGATGTTCATACAGCAACATGCAAAATGCATTTGCTTTTATTGCCCAGTAGGTTGCTAAAAAAAGCAGTTTGTGTTCAAAATCAAATTATGTTTTAGATTTGGAGTTCTGCCTGATTAATTTTTAAAAATAGTCTAACAATTTAAAACATGCTATGGGTAAATTTTAAAGGGTGATGCTAAACATACCAATAAGACCATCTTTGTTAAGGGAATTGTCAATCCATTTTTTCCGTACTGAACTAGGGGATATACAATATGCCATTTTAAGATATACTGCTATGTCAATTTCATTTAACACCAAAAGAAAAATAAGCATTTTATGTTTAAGCAGTAATTGAGACAAACAAGTCAAAGAGTTGAAAGACATTAGCCCACACAGGGACCAAGGATTCATTCTGTGTTTCATTTTGTACGTGGAACAGGCACCGCTGCCTCTCGCCTCTTCTGCTTCAGAGACCACAAGCGGCGTTCTGAGTGGCTGCTTCAGGGATTTATATTCCTCCAGGGTAATGGCGTTGATTATTTAATCACCTTGTATGCGCCACTTAGGCGGGGAGAAATGCAGTCATGTGCATCAGGAGTCATGAAGATCGATCGCACCGTCTGTTTCCTTCTCTCGGCAACAACCTACCCTGACACTCCAGCGGCTGGAGCCAGTTTTTAGAGCAGGTACGACATGTAATCAAAGCAGCAGCCAAGACAGCAAACAGCCACTTTTTTGATGTAAAGGAAGTAGTTTCCATCAGGGAGTATCCATGAGGTTTTGTACATAAACAAGGCACATGAATTGCATTTCTGAAAGAACAAGTGACGTCAAACCGACGATCGCTGGGCACACCAGCCCTCAGTTCCAGGTTTGTGCCCTGCCTGCAGCAACGTGCAGCCAAGTATAAACAAAACACCATTACCTCTGAACCATGTGCTAGTCTAAAGTTGGGGCTGCGGGTGGAACAAAACCACTGTCACATTTGGTTCACCCCAGCAAAGTCCAACTGTTAGTACTGAAAAACAGCTTCTTTGAAAGCATCTCTCTTCATTGCTGTAACAGCCAGGATACATCAACAGCACTCTCCTCTCTGTTCTAGAAACAGAACATATTAATAATGAGGGAGAAAAAAATTAATTAAGCCTATTCTTAGAATAAACTATGATTAGTTGTAGTAATCTCTGTGCATTTACAAATTTGTACAGTGTCTATGCTATGCTGTTCTATACTTTCCAGACACTAGATACCTGGGTAAATTTTGAACAACCTCCATGTTAATAAAAAATTCTGTATTGATCTGATTTCCAATTGTGGACCACAAGATTTAGGCCTTTAAAAAAAAAAAAAGTTGGTGTTTTTAAAAAATCTGCCTATTTTCTTCCCTCCTGTTCAGAAGTATACTTCTGTTCCTCCAAGCAAGGAGATTAAAAGCAATTTAGAGTTTGATTTGAGCTTCCTAAAAGATACCCTTAGCAGGATAATCTTTCAGTCATCATCTGTATTCCCAGATTTCTCACACAATTTACATGTCTAAAATTGTCTGCAAGATAAGGGTTGCTGTTCTTGCTACCCATTAAGGACAAACGCTGCTCAATATCAAAGCACTACTCAAAATGCTTTCTACTTAAGAGATGTGTTGGAGCACAGAGCAGTGCTCTGTATTTTTTTCAGCAAATACTAACAGTAACACCCACCATCCTTGTTTCTTTTCAGTACACCTTTTGCAAGAAGCTTCCCTTTCATTTTATAAGATGCCATTCTAAAACAGGACAAGAACTCAGAAAACTGACTCCTGCTCTTCTGTTCTCACACATGAGCAAATTGCCGTCTTTCACATCTGGTACACTGTAAAACATCTTCAAGTGATGTGTGATTCATGTCACCTTCCAAGGGACGGTAAGATGATCTTTGTTTCTAGTGGCACCATCAAAGCAAGAACAGGCTTTTATTAATTTAATAAAGGCTGAGCAGATGCTACAGTCTTATCATAAGTGGCATTAACAGAAACTGGAACACAGGCAACAAATACATTAACAGTCCTAGTGAGCACTTTGTCCTCTCTACCAGCCATCCAGAACCAGAAATGGGATTGCCAGCTGCGCCTCCAGCCTTCCACACCATTTTGCTCATGCAAAACCATCAGTAAACTCGTTGCTGCACTTTCCTTTTAAGCTAACTCTGCCGCAATTATATATTTAAGAGGATGCATCAATGATCAGCATCGCTGACTTTTAATCTTTAGGATAACTTATCTCTAATCTCATACCACTCTAGACATTTTTATTGTCACAGATAACAAGACTTAATGAATCCTATGTTGGATGAAATGCAGGGAACTACTGCAAAGAGAAATCCTTCCTTTCGTACTTTCTGAGTGCATAATCAGTGCTGTTCTTCTGAACTAGACTTTTAACTTTGCTTTGAAAGGTGCTGTTGATGCTTTGAAGGACAGCTTTTCCATGATTTGCATGAAGGCTGGTGATCTGAACTGTGAACTAGTACTAGTGGTTTGCCTATAGGCAGCATTCTGGAAAATACCCTTTATTTTCAGCATTTGCCAAAACATTTGAAATATCAAACCCACCAAATTTTAGAGAAGTCTACTTCAGCTCTTCAGCCAGATAAAATCTTAAAAATTAATGATAATACTTTCTAGCTATTCCTCACCGCCCGTGAAGTTTTTCGCAAAAGAAATGTGACTAGAATACGTAGTAGGTAGTATAAACAGCTTTGCACCATTTCAAATTCTATCAAAATGTTTTCCCATCCTGGCACTAAGGCAATCCTCCTTCACTTAGTAGCTGAGTGTGTAGTCAGTGGCGTTATCACCTACTTGTCAGGAATGAATAGCACAGTAGGAACAGAACTCATTACTTTCAGCCTCAAAACAGCACTGAAATAAAGGTTTTCTCTGCTTAGCTATTCGAAAAGGACTTGATGCATACTTTGACGTAATGCTTTTGAAGTCAGTGAAACTAACTCAGTGAAAAATCCCTTTGTTGAGTTCGGCAGTGCAATGCTGGAAAGTTCAGAAGAAAATTGAATATGAAGATATTTTTACTAGTGAAAGGAGAAAATGCTCTCATAAGACAGAGAAAAATCAAACTATTTCCTAATATATGTACAGGGGCTTCAGTATTTTTGTAACTAATAGAAAGAAGTTTTATAGATCGAGGGGGAACCACAAGAATTTTTAAAACGTGCAGTAATGATAAGCTAAATTCAACTGTGGAAAATAGATGTCTCCTTTTCCTGTAATCCATAAGATTAAAGAAATATAATCGTAGGAACCTTTAATATTTGTTCATTAAAATAAAACAGAATTTTAATTAAAAAAAACCCTCTCTTGAGATTGCCAGTTTTATTCACATATATTGAGAACTCTTCTGATTTTCACTGTTCCATAAAACTATGATCTCTCTTCTTTTTTTCTAAAATTATGTAGGCATAATTTTAATAAGTCTTTCTTCTCTTTTGTTGAACATAGCACATTAATAATGTTACATATATATTAGATGGAAAATGACTGATTGTGCAATGAACAATCAGCATGAAAAGGGGAACTTTACACACAATGGACTATTGATGACTAACGTGCATTCACGTGAAGATGATACTGTCCTCTGTCCAAAATCATAGGTGCAGGCTGTAAACAAGGTATGAAATTTAGCTTTTTAAACAGATGCAGAAGAGCCCAAAATGCAAAGCGAACACCTCAGGTCTGTTTAGCAACCATCAACATCATTTAAAATATAGTGCAATTATGAGCTGAACCCTCCTGGGTTGCTACAGAGATGGAATCTCAGTTCTGCAGGTTGAATTTCATATCTTGTTAGGAGCCAGCCTGATTGAGTCAATGAACCCAGGCAAAAATGTAAATTTACTGTCAGTGGTGGCTTTGTAGACCGGCCCAGGTTTAAAATGAGCCAAGGAGTGATCAAACAAACCAGCAAAATCACCAGGACTCACACAGCTTCTGAGAGCCGATGATAGTAACCAGCTGAGGACAGAATGTCTTATTTAAGCCCAAGCAGCAGCCAGAACAATTCATCTGATTGCCCACAGTACAATGGTCTCTGCTATGGATGCAGCTAGACTTACACCATTGATGAATTATCTCAAAAATATATACTATTCTATCTTAATGTAATACACGGTGCTAATTTTAATCTTATCTAAATTTAAGGTCATACAATAAAAATAATAGCATAAGGTAACTAACAGGCCAAAGGAGATTCCTACTTTTGCATCACAATCTTATTAACTCTGCCTAAAAATGTTATGTCCCATTATCAAATAGAACTTTCTTTAAAAAATAACATAAATGCTAACATGCTTAACACATCAAATGAACTTGCCTTTTTGTCCCGATCCAATGTCGGGGGAGGTTTCGATACGATCCCAAGAGCGAGATTAAGACACAAACGAGGTCAGATGCCGTATAACCTTTTAAACTTTTTTCTTGTAACAAACAATGGTAGCGGTAGGACAGAGGAAAGAAGAGAGGAAAAAGTCAAAATATCTAAGCAAGCAAACGGAAGAGATGCAACAAGATCAGTTACCACCACCACGAATCTAACAGCATCCCGTCGGTCTCGGCGCAGGTGTTACAGGCTAGAAAGATGATGTCAAGTCCCCCGAGAGAGGAGTACGCAGTCCTTTTATTGTCCCAGTCCCCATGATTTCTCAGAAAAGTCCGCCCGCTTCCACGGAGCTCATTGTCATATGTGCCGCCCCGTGTTCCTCCATGCGCGCATGCCCAGGTGTTCACAGTGGTCGTGCTGGGGGTGGTCGTCCTGCGGCGTCTTCAGCCTCCGCATGTCTTCCTCCTCTGCTTTCCTTTCCACCGGCCTCGAGCAAGCGCAGCGTGGGCTGTTGTTGCTTCGGGCGGATATGGCGGTTTCTTCAGGGTCAATTTTCGAGCGTACTCCTCCACAGTAACAGGATGTTGAGGCCAGGCAGGTGACAGTGGTGCAGCAACGTCGAGACAAACACAGTCCAACACAGTCTCTTACACTTTCTTAACAGGTCTCCTGTGTATAAATGCTGGCCTTAAATTAACTCATTGCAATTTACAATAACTGCTTGCTTTTAATCAAAACTTGACTATTAAATAATTTGAAAACTGTATTACTGCAAAGATCCCCTATGATAACACCGACATTTCTCTAGGCATACAGACAACAATTATATCTTGGGTAGAGAAGGTGACTGGTTTTGTTTATTTGTTAGTATTAAGTTATCATTAGGCAACAGACAAAAGTTTTTATTCCTAATGTATTGCTATCCATCTATTTAGCACACACACCCCCAACAGAATTTCAGGGAATAGTTTTATATATCTTACCTTTCTGAAAAGTTATTTTTCATTTTACAGGAGAGGTCTCTTACAAAATTTTGAATAGACTGCTAAAGCCTAAATGCTATAATATGAAAAAGCTCGAGTTGCCCCGGGACTTGAGAGAACTTGTATGTGCACACTGGGGCCCAGACTCTGAGTAGGCAACAGTTCCTGGCAACGAGCAGTATCAAACCTCTTTGTCTAATCACCCACTATTACTCACTGGCGCTTTCTATTTCCTTCAAAACTGAAGCATCCTAAAAGAAAAACCTAAAACCTCCCATATGTTGCCCTCCCTCAACATATTTTGGGTTTGTTGGTGGGCGAGGGGGGGGCTTAATCAAAACCCACAGGCAATAAAGGAGCTTCAAATGCAAAAAATAAATTCAGATACCATGAAGAGTCCAACTAAATAAAAAAGTCTGGAAACCTCAGAGTTGCTACTGCATCTATCCTTACAATCCCCTGTTGTGAAAAAGCTCTGAAGGAGTCTCCAAACAGCATGCGATTTTATAGACCATATGATCTGCAATATTTACCATGCATAATGGAAATAGATAAGGCAAAGCAAACAGCTTGAATTTTGTATTTCCTTGCTTTATATTTAGCCTAGGTTGTTAGCACCATGTGAACATATATTTGGGAGTCTCTGTGTTTGTGTGTGTATGCATATGTGCATGTGTGTATATAAAGGTATAAATAAACATATAGAGAGTCATTTCACTCTATTTCTCACGTATCATAAAAGAATACTTTCTGAGCAATTAGCTTTTAATTTCTAGAATTTTTTAGCAAAAGAAAAAGCGTTGTTCATTTAAGTCAAAAAAACAAATCATGCTTGTTGTCAGATTCTACGTTCTCGTTGTCCCTAGTGTATGCTGCTTGTTTGGGAAGGTCTTGAGTTTTAATAACAACAAATGTCAACACCTATAATCAGAATATTTGACCGTTGTTTTATAACTTTAAAATGCACTGCTACAAAGTGTTAAGCAAATGAGAATAAATGGGAAACGCATTTGCTAACCACACTTTTTTTAACTGATCAGTACATACAAGAGTAGGAAACAGATACACACAGAAATTTTAAAGTAGAAGATATTACACTGAAAATGCAAAGGCACACATTTGAAAGGGATTCCTCTACAAATACAAAAATGCGTGCAAGTCCTAGGTGATATTGCCAACATCTGGCTTGCTTGCCTAGACCTATATTTGAAACCTCTGCAGGGGAAGAAAATAAACATGAGGGTAATTCAATATATCAAGACTTACCTGCTCTTCTTTTGTAGAGTTTAATAGGGTCAAATTACTTTTCATCATTTTATGTTTACCTCTGAAAGCTTGTCCCCTCAGATTTTCCACTTGTATTCACTGCTTACCAATACTACTCAGTCTGCTGCTCATTATCTGCTCCCACCAATCTGTACTGTTCCACACCTATCTACAGTTTTCTGCCATGAAAAAAACAAACAAAAAAAAAAGCAGCCCATTTTGCCTGGGAAGTGCAAGAGTAAAGCACCTCCTGCCCAGCAATAAGGTGTTGTAGGGAAGACAGCTTCAGTCACTAGGGAAATACGTGCATGTTGTGAAGGGAAGAGCCATTCCGTGCCACCATGTTTCCCTGAATGGAAATGAAGGAAGTATAAATTCCTCAGGAGCACCTCTCTGGTTTTGACAGCTCTCGGCCAAGGCCACCTGAAAAACGAGACTCCTGCTCATTTCCATGGGCTTTGAGTCAGGTCCTGAGAAGGCACATTTTCCATTTTTGGTTGCTTTTCATCGTTACCTTCAAATCAGATTGAATTTTATGGGAAAGAAGCCCTTTTACTTTACTTATGAAATATCCCATTTTCTGTGGTTATATAAATCATTATTATTTGCAGAACTGTTTGAATTAATAATATTTGACAGTATGTATTGTTTGGGAATTATCCACATCAAGTGTTCACGATCGATTACCTGAAGACATTATTTATCATGCCTTATTGGATTCTGAAAATTTTTTTTTCCCCCACAGGAGAAAAATGTGTAAGGAATTCAGAAGAATGGTGAAAAAGAATAATGTACCTGCAGGATATATTACCGAGCTACAGATTAGTTGTACTAAATCTCATGAAAGTTTTGAGGTTCATAAACAGTTGCATGAAAATCTTATTGCCATGCTAATATGCTTGGGGTTTTTCTAGTTAGGTCTTTTATATCTTTATTTCATTTTGATTATTTTCATTTGCAGTCCTTTTTCCTTTTTCTCATGTTTAAGAAGGATTAGTTATGAGTCCTTTATAACATATGTAAATTTGCTTATTTTTAGAAAATGTTCTTTAACACTCCAGTTTCCTTGTCAGAGTCTGTAGTGCTAATAGCTGTGTTAATAAAATTATTATCTACACTGAAAAAATTGCTTTCCTTACATAGAAATCTAATGAGATGGAAATTTTAAGGAACTGAACTGATTCTCAGCAGTGGTTTGGTAGACTCTTATAACATCTGCCCATGTGCAGACTAGAAATACTCAACGCCAATAGAGATGTCACTAAATCAACTCTGCTTTTGAGTTTTACTTGGGGGGGGGGGGGGGGGGGGGGGGGGGGGGGGGGGGGGGGG
>JAVKLA010000039.1:19941311-19993786 GCA_034782735.1 Sagittarius serpentarius | reverse complement strand
AAAACAACTCTGGTTTTGTGTTTTACTTCCCCCCCCCCCCCCCCCGCCCTCGAGTTTCATAAATTAACTTGGTTAGCTAAACGCTATGAATATCTATATTTACTGACCAGGAGAGCTTTTCTCCTCAGGTAAATTAGGTTTCAAGAATGCTACAGGGCTAGGATTTTTTTATTTATGTTATTTTATCTCCCTAGAGGAATGAAGAAGTGAGTGCATGCATCCATTACAACGCAGGTGTAAACAGAATCAGTTCCCTAGAGACTTGCAGATCCTTCTACCCCTATTAACCTGACATGAGGAATTTATTTATCATTTCCATAGGCTCCAATATTATTACCCACTATAAAGCATACAGCAGTGTGGAAACAAACCCCATGCTGCACTTACTCTGCTTAGAGCCTCGTGCCCTTTCCTGCCCAGACATGATGCCAGCCTATCCCAATAACTACAGAGGCTTCAGCAGGGTCTTCAGGTGCATTTTGGTATGCATATTGCTACACTCATAACTATTTTCTTCCACCTTGTATTTTCTTCTCATTCCAAAAGAGCATGCTTCACCATCAAAAATAAAAGAACTGACCGGCTGTGTTACGTGAAGATTCAAAATGTTCATCTCTTGTGTGTTCAGACACACAACATCCACACACAAAAATTTAAAGACTGTAGAACAGGCATTAAGTAGCCTTTTGAGACATTCTTTTATCACTAAATCTGTATAAATTAGGAATGACAAAATGGAGTTTATCAGAAAAGCACAGGTATCAACAGAGTATACAGCCCTTTGTTTTTGTTTTTGTCCTTCTTGGACAAGTAATTCATGACTTGTATACAACTGGCTTTTAATTTCATCTTCGTGTATCACGGAGAGAAGCAGACCTGTCCCCTGCCTTGCTTCCATGAGCTACCCTAATCATGCTTACATATATTAAGCAAGTCCTTGTTTTATTCCTGTTATTTCTCAAATGTTCTCCAAACTCCATCTCCTGACATTCACAATTAAAGAACTTGCCATTCAAAGCAAAAGTAAGTGACTTTATCATTTGATTGTAGATCCTAAGGAGTAAAGCCTCCAAAAGATTAAATATTTAATCCTTTGATCTACTGTGTTGGCAATTGCCCTATCTATTGTATAAGCAGGTTGACAGAAGCATTATGGGGCCTGGGATTTGTGTAATGGAGCAGCATTAAACCTTGTACTCTTCTGAGCTAAAAAGTGGAATAACATTTTTCTGACAGAAGAATATTACTGTGAACTTCCTATAATGGTACGTGGGGCAAAACTGAACATAGATGTTATTTCAAACAATTTTACATGTCGATTTTACCACGGCATATAAAACAAAGTAACTGTATATATTCAGAATCAACTACAAACAAGTTCTCAAGAAGTGAGCAAGTTCATCACAAAGAAGCAGCTAAACAAGTTTTAAAGAGTGGATTGATCTCTCTCAGAGAGTGAGGAAAGTAAGTATGGTTACAGAAGACTGGAGAAGGTCGAACATGATACCGAGTAAAAGGGCAGAATAGAAGCACCAGGAAACTGCAATCCAATTGAGAGAACTAATCTGAGGGAAGGTACCAGAACAATCTATTAAACAGTTTGTACACACCTTGACAATGTTCTATCAAGAAGTTGTCATCTACTCACTATTATGGGTTTATCCTTAGATAAACTTTTGTCCTTTTTCTTAGGTAAGCCCTCAGTATCACCAAACTGGGTCCACTTAAGACAACTGGAAAAGTTTAAGCTATAGCCATCATGAAAGTGTTGAAAGAATCCTAGGTTTTTTGGTCAAGAACATAAAAGCATAACAACAATCTTCCAGTATTTAAAATGCCCCCAAGTAAGAGGTCTGTGATCAACTGTACCATATATCTACCTTATTAAGACTACATAAAATCAGCTTTATTTGCACCAGGGTTAGGTTTTAGGGAAACCTTGCTAATTTTGAGGATAGGTAAACCTTGGAATAAGTTAGGTAGAAAAAAAAAAACCAACCACCTAACATTTCACTTGATATTTCTGCAAAACAGTGTACTGACATCTGTCAGAAATTATTTAGATATAATTTATCCTCCTGTCCTCTGGCTCTGATAGACTAGATAACTTTTTCAGGACCATTCTAACTTAACACTTCTGTGAACCCTCCTGTAACTCATATGAAACTATGTCCTTTGGCAAATAACTGCTGGTGTGACAAGCATTTAATACAGGTTCAAACCCAGTGCTCCAAAATAGTTGTAAGCTTCAGAGAATTCTAAAGGGGAACCCCCACCTCTCAAGCAGATTAAGGAATCTCTGGAAGGGATTATCACTTTTCATTTTAACATTAAAAATACTACTTTACACACTGGCACAGTTGCAGTAGACAAGTAATCCTTTGCCTTCCTGAGGTATTTGCAGGACATCTTCATTCTTCGTTAAAAATAATCAATACCAAATGTGATTGAAATCCAAATTAGTACCTCTAATTTAGAAACAAAACAAACCCACCCATCAAAATTCAGTAAGGAAAAGATTTTCCTGACTTTAAAAACTGGTAATACAATTGTTCAGAAATACTGAACTATTTAGTAGTGATGATCAAGTCAGAAACATTAACTTTATTTCCTTGAAATTTTCAGCCAAAAATGGAAAGGCTAGTGGTCAAATCTCTCTCTCTCTCTGTTTTTTCCTCCTTTTTTTTTTTTTTTTTTTTTTTTTTTTTTTTTTTTTTTTTTGGGCTCATTCTGCAGTAAACAAGATGGGAATCAATCTGAAATTGCCTTTGTGAAATCCTGTGAACTTTCCTCCATCTCAGGTGATCTTTGGCAAGCCACACACACGTGGTGTCATTAAGAATACAAGTAGCTCATGATTTAATCTCTTCTGTTTCTGATTCTGAGTGAGCTGAAGCGTTGCATAAAACAGCAGCTACTCACACATTTTAGACTGCAGTAGACTGGAGTCCTCTTTTTGTCCAAGTTCTTTCTTTCTGAAATGGAAGCACAGAAAAGGTATCCAGTTATATTTTAGCCTTGTCCTTTTTAAAACAGATCTGAAACGGAGCCATAAGAGTTCTAAAGTATGAAATCACTATAAAACCATGCACAACATTGATGGATGAAACTAAAACTAGAGTTAAGATCTGAAGAGTACTAGATTTTCACAAGAATATGTATCTTGAAAAAGATTTCTGACCCACTTCACCAGAATTTCATTAGAAGGGTTGCAAGATTTTGGTACCATCTCTCAAGATGAAAATTCAAATTAATTCACACTTTTTATAATTGAACAGCATATAACACGTACACGCAGTAAACTGGCCAAAAAAAAGTATCCTGTGATGGCAGGTATAAAAGAGGTAAGCAACCTTACTGAAATAGTTCTCAGGGAACAAATTCTCACAACATGAGTTTAAGATCTGCTGTTGTGCTAATAATGAGGTTAAAAGTATAAACCTATATGGTCCTAAAATTATTTTTTCAATTAAAAGAACAGGAAGAGAGCTAAGTTCTGAAAATGGAAATAATTCTAGAATTTAACAGTTCAGTTCAGAAATACATTAATGATATTAGCTCCCACTTGTTTTTGTTAAGGGAACACCCATTTAACTTTCTCAGGTGGTATAAGGTCAGTAGGTGAGCATGGAGATGACAATGTTGTTACCTAAAAAATGAGCTTTTACTTTTTACAGTCAAAGATAAGAAACAAATATATCAGGGCAACACTTTGAAAATATAAATTTACAGGTAGACCCTACCAATCCCCAAAATTTTTTTTCTACTAACCAGTACTTTTAAGTTTTCCCCTGAAACTTCCTTTGAGGAAGAAACACAGTGTAACAGTATCATTGCTTTTATTCATGGTGTTCTCAGAAATATGTTAAAGAAATTCATCAAAACGGGCAAGGACTGATAATTTAGATAGAACAGAGTACTAGAAAGGGTTACTGGCTATCAGTACTCGAAGTACACAAGAAGAAATATCCAGTCTCTATCTGACTCCACTAAAATTCATAAGTAGTAATTCAGAATCTGGTGACTTACGGTGTTGTAGCCTACTCATAAAAGAAAAGGGAAAAAAAAAAAAGATAGAAATAGCAGGCTTTTCCTTAAAAAGTGTTTTTTTCTGACAGTATAATCAACACTATGTCTATACAATACACATTCATTGCTTAATCTTGTCCTAAAAGTATAGCATCATAATCTAAATAGCTGCTGCCTTTCAGCACTTTCACTACATGTATTTATATTGTGTTGCGTGGTATACCATAGCTCTTCATTCTCCTGTTGTCTGCAACATACAAAGAGACCAGCCAGACTTCCCCAGTCCATCCTAACTCTGGAGTTGATCTGTCTGAGCGCACACTACAAGATCCAGCATCTTATGGAAAGGAGAGAATTTAAACACAAACTCATTGAATCCTAAAGTAACAAGCTGGTTTTCACCTGTCCATTTCCTGCCAGTAACGTTTTTGAGATGCCTTAATAACTTGTGATAGTCCTAATTTAAAAAAAAAAAAAAAAAAAAAAATCTTTTCTGGAAGTTCTGTGGAAAATAAAATTGAGAAGTCAGTAATGGAAAACCATACTGAAATAGAAAATGGCTTTTAGTCAGAGAAGAAATCAATTGCAAACCAGTCCCAAGAACTAATGCCTGCTTGGTTTACTGTACAACATGGTTAAAAAGCTGCCACTTACCAATTTATGCTTCCAATCTCTCTTCTATCTGCTTTATATTGCAGGGATTACAGAAGTGGCTGATAGAAGTAGGCAGAAAATTTATTTGGATTTGCACCTTTTTGTGTCTCCAGCACCTAGGCTAGGCACAGTCTTCAGTCATTTGGTTGAAACCTTTTATCTCCTCTTATATCTGTCAGTGTCAGATACACTGAACACCAATTTAGTATTCAGACTGGGGTACATTCGAAGCACAGGGTACAAGATTCTCAAAAATTCTTCCACACAGTGTAACAGAAGGAAAATCCCATAATAATATAGAAAAGAGGAGCATTACACAGACTCTTTTAGTTGACAGTGTACTAGTAAAAAGTGAATGAATCAAATCTAAGCAGAGTTGAAATATTACATAGACATACCCCATGAAGAAAAGAGCAATTTAGTATCAGAAATGGCTAATTGGCTGCTTTTTTTTTTTTAATGGAAATGTATCACTATTATGATGCTTTGATCTTTCACTTTTAAACAACAGTTTATTTCTGAGCATTTCATCTTACATGTAATACTGAATTATAGTGTAAAAACACAAAAAATTGTAAAAACTGACAGAGGAACAGAAGAGGACAAAAATTACTTCGTCGTAGAGGTTCTCCAAGTGAACCCCTCCACTGACGATTGTCTGACATTGAAGAATGCCTCTCTTCCTATTAACATTTAAATCTAGCAGTCTGGGCAGAACTAGATTCAATGCATCCTTAACAAAGACACGAAGTTTGTATTTACCAGTTACATTTGTAGCGTATACCGTTATACAATCTTACGACAAAATCTTGCAGTGAACTGCAATGTGTCACAAATAATACTGACCACGCCCAGCTAAAACATCGTATTTCAAATTTTGGAGGGCAATTTCTGTTCTGTATAACCATTTTCTTATGTAACAATATCATCATCATTATAACTGTCTATATCCTTCCCAGTACTTCAAAACGCACTTACTGTAACTTCAAAAAGTTTGGTATGTCGCAGAAATCTAGTCAATTCAGGATATACCTGTACTGCAGCACAACAGAAGTGGGTCTGAAGGGTGTTGAAATGCCCGCATAACACAAGCTGGAGATAATTTATTTCAACTAGTTTTGATGTGGTTTTGAGGACTGAATGCCCATTAGTAATTGCCGCACATTAGGGGCACTCCTTGTATGCACACTCCAGTTTCATTCAAAAATGGGTCTTACTCTGCAGGGATGAGCAGTGTGCTTACCCCCTCCAGTGCTAAAAAAAAAAAAAAAATAATTAAAAAAACAACAAAAAAAAAACCACACAAAAAAAAGGGAATGAAAAATCCAAAGAGAGAATTTGGTATAGACCATCTTTTTGGATTTAAAATATATACATTGCTGCAACTAGCTCAGATCAAATATTAGTGCTCTGTTACCAATGGAACCGTATCAGAGATGAGTGTAATGTATCACCTTTGCTTTCAAATTCAGGTAATCCTATTAAATGGAATATATTTTGGCTGCAAAACAAGAATTCCATCATAGCAACAAAATCAAAGTTTTCAGATTTTGTCAGAATGAAAACCAGGATTGCTTGTTGCAGAAACAGGGAAGGAGAAGCTCATCATAAACAGCCAGAAGGGTGGTAGTGAGAGCATTCATCTACAATGTCTGGGCTTAAATCCCTGCTCTGTTTTATTTGAAGCGAGGATCAGAAGTTGTCTCTTCCTCCAGACTTTGCTTTCACTAACAGAATTGGTCTCTCTCACTCAACAGAAAGTTGACACGGCTCTTTGAGGACAACTCAGCGACTGCCTAATGCCTGACGCTGCTCCTCTGATGTGGCCACAGCATGGAGCACCGGCCTCTCTACTCTGGGGCCAGAGGGACTCCATCCATTTCACACTTTGATCACAAATGCAATGCTGGCAAGAGCTCCTTCAAACATACATTTCCGCAAAAATTAACCCCAATTATTTTCCATTTTCCTCACACTTTTTTCCCCTTGATTCCTGATCACACCAAACAAATTAACTGGTTGTTCACCCTGCAGTTACAGCCCACTAAGGTGTACAGCAACGGATGTAGGTGGTTAAAAGCACAGAGATGTAGCCTGCTATCTCCAACCATCTTTAATGCAGACATGTTCACAGCAACGGCAGCAGGAATTCCTTGACACCTTCAAATTCTCCTGTTCGTACACTTAACCTTAAGGACAGCGTAGCCTTCACAGTAACACTGTGGCAAGCCTTGACCATGAGCAATGCTCCATTCAATAGCATTCCAAAACTGGCTCAGTTTGTCTTTATGCCCTTCATATTGATATAGCTACTCTTGAAATCAAAGGTCATTTACAGTTCTCGTACAGTCAGAATGTAGATGTATCTATAAGGAACACAATAACAGCACAAAAAGGGTGACTACAATGCTAAAATGCATTTTTTTCCCTATGGATTTGAATGTCAAAGAGGGCTTCACATATGCTTTTATTTCACAAATAATCACCTAATGTGCCTATTTGCTCTCTGAGTTCTATTTTATATATATGGTTATGATGTTTTCTTTGATGAAAGATTTTCAATAAGTCATGCAAAAGTTCAGTATTTTACGACTTTTATTAAGCTTTAATTTAACTTACTGCTTCTATGTACCCTCCTAATGGGTAAAGAGAAATGAAAGGATTTGTCATAGGATATAAGATGCTTAATTCTTTTCTTTCAAATTCATCATCTTTAATTTTGCAATAAAAGTAATCATAGATGGTTTGGTTTTTTGTGTGTGTTGTTTTTTTTTTTTTTTTTAAAGGCTGCATTGTTCTCTGATGCCTGTAAACAGAGATAACCTTGGGGAAATCTGTGAATGTACTCTCTGAATGCATTTTGCAAGAGTGGCTGTGTTAAGTGGTTTCTTTGTCAGTCCTAGCACAAAATACTGTGGCCTGGTATTCTCAGTCTGGCTTGTAGACCTTCTTTGTGAATACTGATGGCTGTATCATGAAATTTAATTTAAATTATATGACTATCTAAACTAAATGGTAATCCATAAAGAAACAAACATTCAATCTACAGGTGAGGATTTATCAAACAAACACTATTCAAACTCTACATGAATTAATAAAATTCTGAGCTGGTCTCTGATTTATTTAATTTTACTTGTGAAATCCATTTTACGTTATGCAGGTTACATAAGTGAGTACCTATGAAAAGGACATTTCACAATCAAAACTAAGAGCTGGGTTTTTTTAAAAAAAGCTTCATTTGTGCAATTCTATAAAATGCAAGACACGCTCTGTTTTGCAAATAAATTTACGAAGTGTTACTGTCACATTTCTGTGTGATTTTAACAAATTGCTTTAAACAATCACAGAAAACAATTGAATGCTGCAAAACACACTAATTTGGGAAAATGTCTGTTTGGAACCTGAGTGTACAATTGTTATCATATTGGTGTGAAAGACTATCATAATTCTAAGGAAAAACTGAATTTGATTGAAAACACTCATATTTTTGACTGAAAGCTTAGTAATTATTTCCAGGTGATATATGGAAAAGAAAAATATTTTCTGTGAAAATTGCAAAAAATGCAGAATACATTTGAGTGATTTGCATGTTTCATTACAAAGCTGTCTCAAATAACAAAAGAGAATAGCAGAATTTTGTTACAAAACTATTCTCAGGGTCTCAATAAATAATTTTTTTTTTTTTGCTTTGGGATATGCTCCAATAGTAAGTGAAGTCAGCTGAAAATTTGAGACCATCATAGAATATAGCAAGATTTGTGGAAAAATGATGTAACGGATTCTCTATGGCTTATCTGGAAAAATCAAAGTCTAAACACAAAGTAAGGATACTCCCGAGCTGAAACATATACATTTTTGTGATTATAAATATACTACTTCTTCTATAAGCATTTGTATTTGTTTTAGAAAGGTAATACCATAATATTTATAACTAGGCTATAAAAGTAAAGTAACTATGTTACTTTCAATAGATGTTGTTACATATTTTCAAACCTTAAAAAATGTGAATTTTTCATTTGGATTATTCTCGAGACATAGCACCTTTTTGTGCTATCTTGTTTAGCATTTGATTGTTTTATTACTAAGAATTATGCAGCAAATTAAATAACCTTTCTCTTAGCCTTTAATTTTCTTCCTCATAGAAAAAGCAAAATAAATTCACCTTTCCCTTCTCATAGGCTGAACAGCAGCAAATTAAAATGGGAGTATTTCACTTGACAAACTTAATCCATCTATCTGTTCTAAACTTTTCTGTCAAAATCCCCAAATATACCTGATGCTTTCCTAATAACTAAGCATATAGTAAAATCTGTGATGTGGAAATGAGGAGAATATGACATTTTCCTGCTAGTCTAACGTGTATTATGTTTTGACACTTGTCTATCTTACTTGACAGCTTGGAAGTTATCTGGATTTGTTCAAAGATATTGCCATATTCACAAACAGACAACATGTTTCTCTCTTTATCATATCTGACACACAGTGTAAGGCAATAATATGAAGAAAAATACTGCTGCTATTTTAAAATCTACTTAAATATCACTTCCTGCATTTGTGCCCAAAGGGATGACATGGTGAATTAATTTACTGGGGTTTAGAACCACCAAGTATCCTCTGATACTTGACTCAGGTATTGTATATAATATTTTATGCAGAATTTCATAGTATTCTAAGTATGCCATGTGTGTCAGAAGCAAAAGACCAAATGGATGTCACAGTTCAGCAACTTGTCTAACACCACGCCTTGTTTTTCACACAATGTTTATGATAGGTGCTAAATGTCATTGCACTGAGCTTTCTTCTGATTAAGAAATTTGCAAATAAAAGGGGATCTTGTTCTTCACATTTCAAAAACTACCAAGCTGCCCGCTGGAGACAACAGGGCCCGTCATCCAAAACACCTCACACACTCCTCGGACATTGATGCATACACCACTACAGAGCGAACGGTAGATTTGCCACACTGACAGCAGAAAAATAAAGCTTTAACTTGAAAGGGCAAGAATATCGTATCTACAGGCCTCACTGCCCTACTCAGGCCACCTTTCACTCCCAATGTATTTTTGTTATTCACACGGCTATTTCCTATTGACTCTATCAAACATGGTACTAAAAAATAAAAGATATTGGGTGAGACATGGCAATCACTTTCCAAGGGAACTGAGCCATTTACATCTGCCATTTACACTTTCAGTTTCTTCTGCATGCCCTCCTTCCATTTCTGCTTGATTTCATGATTTAACTCCGTAGATGCTGAGAGTGAGTCACACTAGCATGCAGTTTTGGTTTGTAAAAGTCATAAGAGAATAAATGTCATAATACTCTATTAAAAAAAAAAGTATTTTTCTGAGGTCACATTTAGTTTGGTATGTTCTTGCCTCTTAAATAAAAAAAAAGCCTGATTAAAAAAAGAGGGAGGCAAATTCCAGTCTTCACACTAGCAAAGCCTTGGCAGCTGAGTGAAATAATAATAATAAATCCACAAGAAAACAAAGAAAGAAAATGCTGAAACCATCTGCTCCAGGGGGAAGTAGAGGAATGAAATTCTATCTTGAAGAATGTATGTAGGACCTGCACCATTCAATAAGATAACATATAATTCCTGGACCCCTGGAGCTCCTTAGAAAAGCTTTATTGAGAAACCTTCCTCTATTGCTTAAAATGTCACAATCTTTTCTTATTTTTTTTTTTATATATATATATATATATATATATATGGGGGGGTGGGTGTTCCCATTGTCCTTAAGCTCAAAAAGCAACAAAACTTTTTTTTTAATGTTTACAAAAATCATGAGCAACCCAGCCTGCCATAATCCGGTATAACTGTTTTTCTGGCAAAATAAAACTAATGTAAATGTGTTGGCAATGTAAAGCACTAGATAACTGAAACAATAGCAATCAGTGATACATTAGTGCGATTATTATACGCAGCTTCAGCCTGCTTTGATAGCAAAGGTTCCTGGTTTGATATCATTAAAATAACATTAACTATCCCTGCCTGGGTATATTTCACACTTCACACACATTTACTGTAGAATCTGAGCACCTCACGATCATTTATAATTTATCTTCACTGTGAGACACAAAAACTCTATTAGCCCCATTCCACATGTACGGGACTGAGGTACAATGAGAGTAAGTCCCTTTCCAATTTCACATAGAAAATTTTTTCTGAGAAGAGATGTAGAAGTGGCAATCACAAGCCTTAGGATGGTCCACTGAGTATGGAACTAGCCTTTCTAACAGACCCCTGCTATTGAGATTATGAAAATTTGCAATACACTACAAAATAGACTGTTAGCTTTTCAGAGGTCTTACGTAAGATTGACTTCATCTTCTGGCAAGGTAATAAGTGCACAGAGGCCGTATAGTCCTGTTTCTTATTCCTTTTGATACTTTTTAATTTTATTTAGTTTAGTAATATAGTAATATTTTGAGGACCACCATAAAATGTCTGAATGCGTCATCTGTCCACTGACGCTTTTGAGGTATAATTATACCTCGGTACTTTAGCAAACAGCCATTGCAATAATGAAGAGTTTTAATAACAGCCTGGTGTTCTCCTTACGACTTCAGTGTTTCTTCTTGGTTCCCCACTTTTAACTGAGCTCTAGACTTAAAACTGAAGACTCGTATCTAAACCAAACTTACTACAGAACAGCTATGGGTTTTGACCTCAGGTCTCCAACTGTAATTTAAACTGGGTGATGGGGAAAAAAGTACATATGCATATGAAAAGGGTTTTAATAGTAAATATATTTACAAAGGAGCTTTGAAGAAAACAGAAAATTTGTGCCAAACGCTTGTGGAAAAGAAGTGTAGGGATTTAGGGATTTTAAAACCTGGGATTACAAGGAACTTTGCATTCTTCTCATTGCCATGGAACAAGAGAGACAAACCTTCAGGATGTAATCGTCTTCCTTTACCCTCTCTGATAACTTATTCAGGATGATGGGGTGATCTGTCTTCTTTCCCAAGTAATATTCATATCATAATCATATTCTGTTCTGCAAGATGATCTGTGAGCATTGCTTGTCAAATGGGCATGTATTATTCAATAGCAGTGGTACTAGAAGGGGTACCCCACCTTTCTCTCATTCCCAATTAGTCTTTACCTGCAAAGCTTTGACAGAAACAGGCATTATCCTACAGAAAAATGCATTTTATTTAAATTCGTCTCTAAATTTATAGTGTTTGACAGATTCCCCAAAACAGTTTATGTTCAAAATAGACTTATATCCATTTCTCCTGCAGAATTTTTGGCTTGGTCACTGAGCTGAAAGTCTGCCAGTGGTCCCGCTTCACTGTCTACTTGTGGATTTTAAGGACAAGAGGCATGTTAAGATCAACTGGTATGACCTGCTATAGAACACAGGTAAAAAAAAAAATTACCCTTTGCTCCTTGGTGAACCCAATGTATTTTCTTTGACTAAAACATATTGAATAGCTAATGATAAAACACTCCAGATTAAAACCAAATATTTCAATAGGTATGGCTAAGAATGTATGAGAAGCCAACATAACTCTCCTCCAAAAGTCTTACTAAAGTTGTCTGTTACGGACAAGTAGAATGAGGGTATATAATTCAAGGAGTATAAATAGTCTTTCTGCTCTTATATAAATATTTTAAGCCATTCATGGGGAATCAGTACAGTATTATTAATTGCTTCTACAACACAGGTAAAGTAAAGGCTGATCTATTACCAACATTAAAACTTAAATATTAATTCCTAGAACCCACAAAATGTACTAATGTCAGAGCTGAAAATGGAAAGCTTACAAAAAAGAAAAAAGGTGTTTGCTTGTTTAGAAGCAAGGGCTGCATTGTGGGTTTAGGCATAGCCTGGAACAAAAGATAATATATAAACCTTACCAGCCCAGAAATAGCTTTGGAAGACTTTGTGCCTGAGGCAAGTTCTACACTAAAAAGTTCTGGCAGAGTTGTGTAACGAAGGGTGATTTGCGACCAAAGTAACTGTGCTCTTGGTGCAGATAGTCATAGCGGTAAATACTGCGTTCTTGCTAGCATGGCCTGCTGTGCCTTATGGGAAGGGAAACTAAGCAGTGCACTGGAAAGAGTCGTATTTGTCTAGGCATGGTTTTAACTTGTATTAGCTGCTGTCATACCAGGAATACCTTGCCAGCACAGAATACAGATGTAGCTGCACCAATGACTTTATAAAGCAGACCAGGCTTCAAAGATGGCTAAACGAGTAACAGTAAAGAAATGGACTGGCTTATAGTTCTTCCATATCACCAGCAAAATAATGAAATACTTTCCAGTAACCTCAACTTCCAGGCCAGAGTCCTGGTACTAGTTTTTCCCTCAGCCTTGTCCATAGTTCTGGGTAAACTCAAGGGTACAACCTCATATTTGGATATTCTAAGACTAGGTTTCGACGTCTGTTGTTTGGTATCTATTGATTTTTCAGCTATGTCTTCAGCAAAACGTGAGCGTAAGCTATGATTCAGTTAATTTCACAGAACATTTTAGAGACTGCTTGGAAATGGAGTTACAAACCTGCTAGGAAATGAAGCACATCCAAACTAATTCTCTTTGCTTTTTCAGTGACTCACAGTATGGCAGATGTAGCTTGACAATTCAATAGTATTGCTTACAACAGTTTAAAATAATAATAAAAAATGAAACAAATGGCAGATAAGAATTATTAAATACAGTCATGAAGCTCTGCAACTCTCTTGTAACGTCTGCCACGGATATATCTGAGTGCTAAATGCACATTTTTAGAAACAGTCTTCGGTAGATTTAATTATATTGTACTTGAAACTGTTGAACAGCTGATGACACATCAATATGCTAATGGTATCACTAGAACTTCTGCGTTTTAACAGAACAGAGGTCAGTGTGCATATTTTACCTTAATATAAGAAATAATTGTACATCTAAATAATATTACATATTTCTGGATAAAACTATTTGCACCTCCAAGAAGTACCAGCAACACTTCACATCTAGGCCAGGTTTTGCCACCTATCCTTAAGATAAACAGGTTAACTCTGAAAATGACTGTTTGTTTCTATGGAAGTCCTGAACCAGAAGAATTCTTTAATATTATTAAAGGTCTAGCCCTTGCTCCTTACTAACTGTAAAATATACCTCCATGCACGAGTGTTCCTAATGACCATTAAAAGATAAGTGCCTACTAAGCCCTGCTGCCTAAGCACTACTTAGCAACAGGAAGAATGGCAGAAACCAAAGACGACTTAAACAGTTAAAAATTAACTACTGCTATTTCTAATTTGTAATTACACAGCCTTTGGCATAGAACCAAGCCACCGACAGCGAGATACCTACAATTCCAAAAACGTACAAAAGGGTCTGATAAGAACCAAAATAGCAACAATCCTGCAGGGGAATCCACTTATAAATGAGCATCAAATAGTTAGTTAACAGGAAAAACCGAGGACAAGCCTAATACTAAATTCTGCGACTCCCACTGGAACACTACACCCAAAAGAAACATATGACCAGTTTTACTAAACAAACAGAAAAAAAAAGTAGACTGATGTTGGGAAGGAAGGGTTGAAGCGTGACACGATTCAAACATTCTCTCTAGCATCCACCTCCCATTCAATGTAGCCTGGAGACTGGACACCGGGCCTTACTACAGGCACCACTGATGACTGGACTAGAATTATTCAATGAAGTGTCAAGGTGCAAAAACAACATAGGAATTGAAAGGCAGTATGATATAGGCCACAGATATTACATGTACACAGCCATAGTGGTTCCTTTGAGAAATAGCTACGAAAAACACAGAGTTTAAATACACGGAAAGCTCACCTATGTGTGCACATATCTAGTTTCAAATGAGTATTTCATTTCATATTAAATATTTAAAAGTATTAATAAACTGATGGAATCCTGATTTTTGTTAATACACAAATATCTTTTGAATCATACATGGTAAGTATGTTTGTTACATTAGATTCAGTTTTATTTTGTAGAGGAAGGGATCTGTATTATTAATTACTATTCATGGATACATGCATACTGTGGGGCTAACCACAAGAAAATAAGCACTGAGTCAGATCCCAGACACATGGTTTTTATCACTTAAACTTCAGCAATGTTCCATGAACATTATTCAAAAAAAGGAGACATGTTTTATGGTGGCCTTAAAAGCATTCCAGAAGAAAAGACAAACATGCGCTTCATGGAGAGATTTGTGGGGCCTCTTCTGGGTTTTCTGCATACACACATCTCTGAGGGCTGCTGATAAAAGTTAATGATAGACTAATCATATGCTCTCCAAGACACATTTCCAAGTGAAAAATGACTGACCCTTCATTCCCAGCTAGTTAAAACGAGGTGTCGACTTGATATTCCGGCAAAGCAACCTCTAGAACAGCAACTAATAGGAGATATATCAGAACAGGTAAAAAGACAAGGAGAAAAAAATTTGATCCCTGTCCAAAGCAAATAAGAGCAAAAGGCCTATTGCGACAAGGGGGGAAAATAAATCAGATGGACATCTTATAGTGAAGTGCAATTTTCTCATAATATTTTTTTAAGCTAAAGCTATGACAAAACTGAAATGTTTATATGAAATCATGTAACCGTCACCAAGCTGTTCATTTTGATGAAAAGAATTTACAATGCCTTTCATTCTAATATTTTCTAAATAGAATATTTCCATTTTTCAACTTAGACCTTTTTTCCAGTGCCAAATTTCCCATCAGACTGTAACAGAATTTTTTAACACTTAAAAAGCTGTCAATTTTAATTGCAACACACTTTTGCCCTCTTTTTTTTGTACTACCTTGATTTTTGTCTTAATGAAGCAATTAGTCCCTGCTTAGGTCAGTTATATTTGCTTACAAATAGTTTTCTAGTATGTTGTCAGGCAGGTACAGAGAGAGGGTCATTGTCAGATAAAGTGACTTTGAAATAAAGAAATATCTTCTCCTACTGGTGCCAGAGGAATCACTACACACAATGAGGAAAGAGCCTGCATAATCAGTAGCTTTTACAAAGCTACTTTTCAAGCTGCTTAATTAGAGAGAGGCGATTAGACGGTATCTTCACTCACTTGTCCAGTGTCATCTTTAAGTATACCTCAAAAAACCTTCTTGTATTATCAAAGTTTTCTAAATTAACTATATTACTTTTTAATCTGTCAATTTACTTGCAGATTATTTTATTCAAATACATTCTGTCACAACAAAACAGAAGATGCTGCAGAAAAGCAGCTTCTCAAAGACAAATGCAAAACCACCAGAACCATGTTGGATAAGAGAAGTAAGTGTTTGGAAGCTTTAACAAATTATTTGGTTGGAGTAAATTTATGTCACTTGTAACAATCCAGAAATCAAGTATGATGCACAATCTTCACTAAAGTCTGTAGATTTTACAGGAGAGTAAGCACGACAGCAAAGAAAATTAATGACAAATTTTATGTAAAAAACACTGATAAATGGGTTCCATTTGCTACATTCCAATATGAGTGATATGAAATATTTTAGTGTTGACTGCAGATACAGAGAAATGTTTGAATTTATTAGCATGCAGTTTACTTTTGTTCTGCTCAAGCAGTTCCTGCTGAGATACTCGCAAAATAACCACAAGTTATCCACCAAAACCGTTCTTCCAGTCCAACAGAAATGTCCATATAGTACCATATTTGTATAGCCAGATAGGGCAAATAGAAACAAAACTGTTACATTTCAAACTGTTTACTTTTTTGATTACTAAAACTATTGTAAAAGAAGTTTCAAAACTGGTCATCTTTGGTGTGAAATACGGAGATTAAGGACATCCAAATGTAGTCCTCAAAACCATCCTTTGGTTTTGCAGAATTGTACCGTTTTCTTAATTTCCATTATTTCTTCCATAATACAAGACAGCCTACTAACCAAGAGTAGTTTCTGTCAACAATGCTGTACTTTGGAATACCGAATTCAGACCACACTCATACCACAGTGATGAGATCAATATAAAATCCCTACAGCTTAGATATATGTACATGGATATCCTCATAAATTACTTCTAATTAGAGCAGTAGGCAATTTTATTTAGGGGCTTTTCTTACATTAGAAGGATTCCAGCAAGCTCTGGTACTGCCATAATTTAGGTAAATAGTGCCTGTCAGAAGCAGGCAGCTAATACAAGTTATATTAGAAAAGGGAAATATACATATATTTTTTTCCTTATTGCTGGTATTTCTGCATGTATGTTTGCTTTCTTACTTCTCTGTTGTGATTTAGACATCATCTGACAATGTTGTTACTTGTACTTTTCTATTATTCTAACCAATAGGCTACGTGACAACAGTAAACACCTGTGATAACCATTTATTTCTTTTTAGCTCAACATTTTCAAGCACCAAGAGAGGTTATGGAAGACAACTTTTTGCTGAAGTAAAGGTTCACATAGTCTTGGGCAATGTTTGCAAATAATTCCCTTAACACTGAAACACCTGTTAGCAGTAAATATTCACAAATAATGTTAGCAGTGAAAAAGAGATCCAAGGCTTAGCTCTTCATATCTACCAAGAACTTTTCTTTTTTCTTTTTCACGACTTTCTGTCCAGTTTTAGTCATCTAAAAAGTATTGTTGTCAACTGAAGTAAGGTCAAAAAGTTGATCTAGCTCTTTCTGAGAATCAGTTGAATACCATCACCCCTGCCAGTCCTGGGAGATATACCTTTGCTTCAGGTCTGACAAACTGCTCCTCAGTTTCCAGCTTGCCTCCTCCAGGCTAGATTTCTATCTTTCTAACATTTTCTGTATTAAAAAAACCCAGGTAACTTGCTTCCTGTCTAATGACTACTTGAGAGGATTCATAGTTACAGAAAATCAATGTTTTAAATGGTATTGAACAATGCTCTCAGAATCTCAAGGTGACTGGTTCAATCTTCACTGATTAAACATGACACAGTATCATCAAAGTAAGCTGCAAAGTTGTTCTTTGCCTGTTTTCTTATGCCTTTTCAGACAGAACATCACATCATTTCAACCAGGAACCTATCCTGAGCTACAAGACGACAATGGGAGTTTTGCAATATATTTCAAATAAGTGGAAACAACCAAACTTGCTGAGGGTCTGAGCATTAACTATAAGGGGTGAAATAATTCCAAAGCACTGAGAGGGCATTAATTTTGGAAGAAATATATTTGAAAGTATTATACACAATGTAAGAGACAGACAATACCCATCTATTAACCTAGAGAGCTATGTGATATTTTTCTGCAATCTGCTTACTACAGCTAAAACAGCAAGTCTTAAGACAGGAGCCAGGACTCCCTCTATTAGGGAGAGCCAGCGCCACCAGCCTTCAGAGTCAGGCTGCTTCCTGCTCTGTCCTGCGCTCTCTCCGGCCCAGCATTTTTTCCTCTCCTGTGCAGTGAATACTTTCACACAGTTTTTGCAGGACGCTAGGATGCATTTAGAAGCGACAAGTAGAAAACATCAACCCCTTCAGCTAGAGTAAGGATTACCACAGGTTTTCCAGATCCTGGTCATTAAAGACTAGCATGTGTTGACATCTTCTTCACCGTCCTTTCTGGTCATTACTCAGAAGACAGCAGTAAACCTCATTCAATCATTTCACAGAAATTATATTAGTGCATCTTTTCAAGAAAGAGGGTTGATCGGCAGATACCAAGTGGACGCAATTGTCTTCATATACCTTTCCCTGCACTGGATTTTTTTGACTATCATTCTGAAGCACTGCTTATCACTGGCCGGTTGACGGAGGATTCCGGATTTCTCCCCAAGGGTAGAAATACTAAGGACTCAAGAACTTAGACATCTTATTTCATCTACTTCTCCGAGTCTGAAGCACCAAAATCTTAGTTTCTAGGCAACTTTCCCAAGGAAATATGACTGCTTTTAAGTTATTATGGTTTCAGTGATTGTAATGATTATTTAAATGTAAAAATACCTCTTCAAATAAGAACGACAGCCTGTCTAGTTCACTGGTGATAAATGGTATTTTGAAAATCCAACACAAAAGCAATTACAATTATAGGACACACTTTTTGTACTCATACTTCTGAGTTTTGCAGTTACGACAACATGACTCAAATGCCTCGGGTAAAGAGGAATTCAGCTTGCCAGCATAGAGAACTTGTGCGATGCAATGAAGATAGCTTAAATTATGTCCTACAGCTTTATTGAAAGCAATGTCTATAACCTTCAAAAGCTCTGAGCATGTGTTGTACATCTCCAGCTTTGAAAAGGTCAAACTTCTTACTCATTTTTCTCTCTTATTTGCCATTGCTTTCTTTTCAGTAGGTAAACATAATGCTCATAGAAGAGAATGTAACAGAAGCAGCTCCAGCAAGATATAATGTTGAACTTCTGAACCTTGTGCTCCTATGAACAGAAGTCAGGATTGGGGCAAGTTTACCCAAGCTACTCTGCCTGTCTAATCAATGAACTACAATCCCGAAAGCTGCCTGCTTCTCACAGAAAGGTTGGCAAGGGTAGAAGGTTGGGAGACAAAGTGTTCGTTCACTCATATTCACACATAAAAACCTAGTCAGATGCATTCAACACAGTTGAAAGAGCTGCTGTAAGTGTTTACCTTTTCTAAAGGTCTTAGAAAGCAGGCTGAAAAACAACTTGAATGATGGAGGATATCTCCAATTTGAGGATATTTGCTTCTGTCTTCCACCTCTCCCAGGTAAAGCACCTGTCAGTAGGTTGTGCTCTTCATAACCACTCCATCCCATTTCTGGGGGTGGCAGAAGTGATTATCCACTAGTTGTGGAAAGGAATCTTCTGAGAGACCCTGTCAAATAGCTCAAACCACTCTGAGGACATCACAATGTAACAATGACATTTGAAAGGAAAGGTGACATTAGATCAAATACATTGTTCTATTAACGTGCATTCTTCCAGTATAGCTAAAGATCTATGCCCTGATTTATTAGACAAGTATGTTCCATTAACCCAGACCAAAGTTCCTGGATATCTCTAGGAGAAAAAAAAAAAAAAAAGGAAAAAAAGAAAGTCTTTTCTCCACAAACAAAGAGCTGTAGGTGGCAACATTTAACAAAACAAAATAACCCCCATCTTAGCCAAAACAATCAAGTGCCCCTTTTTGACAGGTCTTCAGATTACAAGCAAAAAAAAAAACCAAACAAACCCTGAGGTCAGGCAAGTCCACAGTGTATAGTGAATTACTTTCACCAATGTTTGCAAATTCATTTTTGCATAAATGTAGCCAGAGAAAAAGGCAAGGATGTTGCCAACATGAAACAAATTTTTAGAGCTTTATCAGTTCAAAAAAAAAAAAAAAAGGGACAAAGAGTGAAATTCTGCCTCATGAGCCATGGATGGAAGAACTTGTTTGAACAGAATTAGAATGCAGGGGAATTGACACATTACCAGTATCAAAACTCAATGAGAAATTTTGAATAGTTCAAATGAAAGATGTGTTTATCTTACATTCTGTAAACTCAATACTTCCTTCTCTTTGCCTTCTGGAGGACCTGAGAAGAAAGGCAGAGAACGAGAGTCGCATGTAACATTTATAGGTCCAAATCTAAGATCAGTCAAAGCCATTAAAATAAGAGCTGTGGCTGACTTCCTTTAATTTGCAAGAAGCTGCATGGCTTCCTCTGGGGATGTTCCAATAGTCAGGGAATATGATAGAGCAGCAAAGACTGTTTATGGTCTTTTTACTCATCGTCCCAATTCACTGTTCCAGTAATAGGCTAGACATGAACTATTTATACTGGCCTTAAAGAATTTTCTTGAAGAAAATTCTGACTAGAACACTTGGAGTCTCAAAATGTTTTGTGATGAGGCAGAAGAGGAGCAGAAGGAGAGAGGTGAAATACTCTGAGGATGTTTTACAGTTACAACAAAATCCCAAAATAAAAAAAACAAACCAAATACATTTCATTTAGCATTGCAATGTCCTATAACTCTCTTATGAGCATCTAATACTTTCTTCTCTTATTGATTGGAACTCAAGCTTCAGATATAAAAAGCTTAGGAAACTAATCGTGCCAAATTTATCCCCTGATGCAATCCTACTATCTGCAGAGGAATTTAGGCTATTTTGTTAATCTCATTCTTACCTCTGCCTTTTTTCCCTAAAAAAGTTCTAAAATAATCAGTTTTACTGTTCCTTATTACATCATGCAATAGAAACTTTTTAGATCTTATTATGATGACAGAAATGACTGCAAGAAGATTTTAAAATAGTATGCAATTCTCTAAGTCTTACTTCCATGTATTTAGAGAATAATGTATCAATTTTATATTTTAAATTCTCATCCTATAACAGGCCTCTGTGATAAGATCTTTAAAGTCTCACTGCAAATCAGAAGGAATCTATTTCCTACTTTGATTTCATACTTATACCTAGAATTTAGCTTCTCTTTCCTCTTCATCTGGAATATAAACTTCATAATCAATTTCAACAGCTTTCCTTAAGGCAACAGATGACTTCTGCCATTTTCCTAGGTGCTCATTTTCCACTAGATGAAAGTAACATAACTTTAAGTTCTTTATAATGACCATTTACCTTGATAAGAGTAGACACTTTCTATATTTGCACCTCTTTTGTCACAGGTCTCCTTTACTAAATGTGATAGCCTTATTACAGGTGGTCTCCCATATACTTCTACCAACAGTATTTTGTATCTAAAGCCGTTTCCATCTCATCAAATTGGCATGTTACCAAGCATGTTTATTGCTTAAGACTTCAGGCAAAGGTCTGTTTAAAGAGTTTTATAAAGATGAGTACAGAACTGGAATAACATGAATGATTCCATTAGCCATCTATTTCCACAAGTGACAACAGTCTTTGCTAATGACTAATGTTTCACAGACTTATGTATATATACACATATACGTATACACACACGGATATATACACACTCAATCCTTTTCTCTACATAGAAGCATCATTTATATACTTTCTGCGATAGATGCTTTAGTCTATGTAAAGTAAGAAAAGCTTCCAGGCGCTGCAATAATACAAATAAATAGTAGCCCACACAAGGTAATGTGAGTAAATACGAATTCTTACAAACCCTCAGTGACTGAGAAAACCTTCGATAACCTTTTCTGCTTAAAAAAATCTCTTTCAGCTGTCATTTTTTATAACAATGTACCGACTGGCACAAAATAGGCCATGTTAAATTCCTTATGTTGACGTAGTAAGCGTCACATGAACTATTCGTAATGTTTGGCAGAACTCAGAGGTTTTCCACATCCTATATGTGTACCAGAGAACCTTTTTTATATTATTTGCATCACTATGTACAACTACAGTACTCCAGACTCCAAGGAAGTTTAAATGATTAATATATTCTGATCGCTTTTTCCGTATTTTTTTTCCACATGTTCCATTAGGAATTGTCTTAGTAATTAACTGGTTTAATCTAAATTATAAAGTGTGTCCTAAAAGGTTTTTTCACCTCAAAGAGGCAATTGCCTCACAGCACTGCAATGCTGAGAACTCCAAGTTGATTCTTTCTCCTTTGCAATGCTGAGCCATCTTGGACCTTTACTAATAACTCTCTTAAAAACTATTCATTTAGTAGAGATTATGAATTCACTTTATCCCCTTTTTTCACATTGCCACATTACCAACTCTTTTACTGCAAGCTAAACATTGAGCTAAGGAAAAAAAAAAAAAAAAAAAAAAAAAAGGTTTTCTCCCTTTAATTTTTATTCATTCCAGGACACTGACCATTCCTTCCAAGTAAAAGAACAAAGAATTGGTTGCAATATGCAGGTACCAGTAACTAGATCGGTGAAAGGCCAGACCTATTGCTTCAAAGCAAAGAAATATTGAAACCAAAGGTGAACTGCACTTATTTGTCCTTGGCTACAGAATGAAACCAGAAAAGGTCATAAGCGTGTGATGATATTTGCCTACAGTACACTGGAGTTTGAGCACTGGCCTTAAAGAAGGCTGAAGTCACATGGTCAAATATCAGTCTACAAGTTTCTTGCAGCATAGCCTTGATGCTATGCGCCCACAAGATAAAACAGTATTTGCAAGCAGTTTGAATTTGATTTGTCATTATAACAATGGAGGTCAACGTTATAATTGCCTCATCTGGTTATACAAATGGGCATGTGAATGCAGTATGGATATAGTCTTTGAGAAATAGAGCTTTATAATAGAGTTCCTTTAAGTAAAGAACAGAAAGAATATGCTGAGAAAGAGTTTATTATACTTAATTATAACAGGTAAAATGTTACTTTTATAAAACATGAAATCTAGGACTATCAGTTTGATTTTGCTGTAGATATAGCACGTCATTGTCATAGGCAATCCTCTGGCAACTGAAGAAATTATTTCTCTGATCAATATTTCTGTTACTGCATACGATATGCAAAAAATATTAAATAGAACTACCTATGAAAAATGAGGCGTGAATGACTACTAGTTCTGAATTCACACCACAAGTAAAAATTTTACTTTGGACCAAACACAAACCCGAGATCTCAAGCAATCTTCGCCACTGATCTGAACAAACAGGATGAAAGTAACGGACTACACTTGGGAAAACCAGTCTGGAAATGGAGAGAGATAATATCAATATCTAACAACTTCCAGTTGGAATTTCTCACTCCTTTAATGGTTAGATTTGTTTATAATTTGATGACTATTCTCTTGCAGGCTTGAAAACTGTGTCTTTTAGTGTTGAAGTTTCCTCTCATTTTACTAACAGCATCATGCAAATTTCTAATAAGTGAATAAATTTTATTCATTATTTTTAAGTGTTTAATGGATAGTCACACTCTTCTGTATTTAACCTTTTGAAGACTTGCCTAATAAGTTCTTGCCTCAAAGATACTGAGGTTTATTTATGATTAAATAGCAAAGAAACCATTAAAGCAACCACTTTCCTTTAGATAAATATTTATCTTAATTTCTCTTTTTTCTCCAGCTCACTAAAACTTTACTAAGAAATTCCACTGTTAGACAGCTCTGCCTAAGTTAATGAAAAATCTTTCTTTCCTATTAAAAAAACCCAAATATACACATGTTTATATATTATTGCAGTCTAACTAATGTAAGTCAGGAAGGCTGATATCAACTTGTGTTCCAGCACAAGAGCAGTACCCACTTAAATTCTAAAATAAGAATTTAACAGCATATTAACCTTGAATTAGTCCTCTTCACTAATACAAATTTAACCCGGCATTGGAGGATGCACAAAGAAACCAATTAAGCATTTCTGTTACACATGCAACTCTCCCTTACAGGAGGACACAAGTGGATTGATGATCCTCTAATACTTCCCAATGAACAACTACACTAGGATATCAAGGGTCAAATGTTTCAGTTTATGCAGCAGAACAATGGGAAGTAGAGTCTTCTTTTTTTCCCCCCAACAGCAAAACGAAATAAGTAAAATATTTTTGTCCTGACTATAGCAATACCCCAGTCAGTACTTATCTGGAGCTAAAACCAGCAAGAGTGAGTTTAGAATGAGGACCTGCTTAAGCAGGAGGGTTGTAACTATTTTTTGTGAATGTTAAATGTCTTTACTGTTCAGAGGTAAATAGAGCATCCCGGGAGATGAGCAATCTACGGACAATATAGCCTCTGATTTTAATATAATATAGCTGATATGGCTGTGTGACTCATTGCTGGTAGGCCTCCCAGGACTAACTGCCATTGCCTTTCCAAGGGGTTAGTAGAGCAGAGCACTGGTGCTGCAATTTCGTCATTGCAGAAGTTCAGACTCCCTATAAACATTCTTGCAGTTGTTTGTAAGAGCTGTCACCCCTTTATTCAGTACACCCTCCTGGGGGAGAACCCAAAGGATTTAAGTGAAATTCTATATAACAGAAAGCAGGCTATGTGCCTAAGAGCGAAGAATCATCCCGACATATTATTGATTAACACCTAGCAGACACACTATAAATGAGGTATAATTTATCAGGACACAGTGACAGAGTCTTTGCTTTCTTAAAGCTCATCTTCTATTCACTCTTCTAACTTCCTTTTGGCTAAAGCAATTTCTTGAGTTCGTCTTCAGCCGGGTGTCATCTGTTCTCTCCCATAATCGTTACCCTTCTCACTAATTAGTAAGGTTTAGCTTCCTCCTGTTACACACTTAATTAACTTCTCCACCTTTGGAAAAGCAATTTCCCCTGAACGAATTACTATCATGGCTGTTTCATACAATGAACTAGTTCCAAGTATAGTCTTCGAATGAAGCAATGCTGTTCAGAAAGACAGTGAAAGGTACAGAGGACTTCCTGAAAGTGAGCTGACCCTATAGAGATTGCAAAGATAACCATGCAGAGAAAAAACTCAATACGAAAAAACTTATTCAACGTACCACCATTGGGTAGTACAGGAGGTACAGACTGGCTAACATAAGTAAGAAATGAAGAACAGCTATTGTGTACGGCATATGCTATTCCCCAACATTCACACAATCACTCTGTAGTCTTTTAATGTTTTTAACTGCTTAATTACAACGAGTGTAACTGAGCTCAAAGCTCCATTTGTCACCCTGCTTCCTTTGAACAGATATGTAGCAATAAAAACACTTCTGCCAAAAGGTTGTACTTGACAGGCAAGACAAAAAATGAGATGGCGACACAGCAATAGAGAGAGGTAAATCAAGTAGTCACAGCTTAAATGAATGGTAAATCACTGGTATAGAACAGAATATGTCTCTGCATTTCCTCTCCAATCTCTTATCCCCCCAAAATGCTGCCTATCAATCAGGACATTACTAAATTCTTGATAACAGTAATCACACGAGGACAGATACCAAGTTACAAGGAATGAGTAACAGGAAGAAATAAGTGGTAAAACTAAGGAAAATCAAGTGTGTTTTATTGATACAAATTTATGCAGCTGCTTATGGACTCACAATGCCTAGTCTAGGTCCTCCGTGATGTTTTGAAACTCCTACGTAAATGGAAAAAGAGAGATACACTTAACGTGAGTTTCCTTCGTAGGACTACGCCCAGTTTCCTTACCTCATCATTGGCACCAAAAGCAGCAAGTTACTGAAATCAGGGGATATAAAGATTATAAATGCCATAACTTCAATATTAGCTTGCCAGAAAGACATCAAATAGCCCTACTTGTTAGCTGTGCTATAATGAAAACACTCATTTTGGTAAAAGAAATTATAGCGGTTTTTTAAATGTTGGGTTAATTCTGAAAACTAATGGCTTATTTGAAAGAATGCATATAAACAAATCTGTCTTTAATTTCATCCCAGATAGGACTAAGGATTTGGTTTGCATCCCTAGCCTCTTGCCTGTGGCCCATTTAAGACAAACAGTTTAGAGTAAATGGAGAAATATGAATGGCATAATATCCTAATAACATTTATCTTCTTCACAGAGATTAGGAGCAAATAATGCATGCAAGACCTCCTCAGATGCACACATTAGATCATTATGATGTTTATTTTTCATTGTTAGCACTTGTCATTCAGACAAGTTAGAAAATGATTGTTTCATAGAACTTAAATGTTCATTGCAAGCAGAGTATCAAAATGTTAAGTGGCTGAAAAAGATTTTTTTATTAGCAGTAATCTGTTCCTTACTTCCTTTTCTTACAATTTAAGATTTCTGGCCTGCTATGTTGCTCCAGTATTCATTGTTCTCTAGCTACTTGCAAAAAACAAGCTGTGCAGTGAGTGATGCGCGTAGGCATGAGGTATTATGTAGACGGGTCCTGCTTTCTGGTACTTGGTCTTTTATACTGTGTAAATCACAGAGTGTAATTAAAACAAAGGAAATTTATGAAAAGGAAAATAGCGATTATTTCACTCTTTTTGGTCTTCCTACCTCTTTGCTCCACATTCATCAAAAAAGAGTCATAAAAGTGCCTTCTCCCTGTTTTCTGTCTGGGAAAATTGTTGTATCTGTGATTTTCATCGACTCTCCTAATCTCCTCAGAAGGAGGCCCAAGCATTAAGTAAGCTTTTCTTGGCTTCTGTCCTGGTTTCAGCTGGGACAGAGCGAATTGTCTTCCTAGCAGCTGGTACAGTGCTGCGTTTTGGGTTTAGTACGATAAGAATGTTGATAACACCCTGATGGTTTCAGTTGTTGCTCAGTCGTGTTTAGACTCAGTCAAGGACTTTTCAGCTTCTCCTGCCCAGCCAGCAAGAAGGCTGGAGGGGCACAGGAAAGGTGGGTCAGCTCTCCTGGCTGTGTCCCATCCCAGACTGGCCAACAGGGTATTCCATACCATGGGACATCATGTTTAGTACATAAACTGGGGGGAGTTGGACGGCGGGGGGAATCACTGCTCAGGAACTAACTGGGCATCAGTTGGCGAGCAGTAAGCAATTGCACTGTGCATCAGTTGTTCTGTGTATTCCAATCCTTTTATTATTGTCATTTTATTATTGTTAGTGTGATTGTTAGTTCCTTTCTGTTCTGCTAAACTGTTCTTATCTCAGCTCACAAGTTTTACCTTTTTTTTTCCGATTCTCTCCCCCGTCCCACTGCAGTGGGGGGAAGTGAGTGAGCAGCTGCGTAGTGCTGAGTTGCTGGCTGGGGTTAAACCACGACAGCTTCATATAACAAGAAAGAAGAGCCATATAGCATCTGAAGATGCTACTGTATTAAGATTTTTAATAACTGAGGTCTGAAAAATGTTCAAACATCAAAAGCAGTATCTGTTACATATCATGATTGATTCATACAGGAACTAAGGCATCTATCTAAACACCAAAGCGACTAATAATGCTGAGGAGATCAGACAAAACCCCTGAAGTTCATACATACCACAAATCCCCATTTGGTTTAGAAAATTCCCAAACTGTAAATACATAAAAGCTGTGAAAGTACTGGGGATGTATCATATGATGCTCTTGTCCTTATAATCTTCCTGGCCACTATCAGAGGCAGGATATTGGGAAAGTGGGATGGAGCACTGGCCATTCTGTTCTTACTGGAGCAACAGATCAAGAAATGCAGTGGATTTTCTATCCTGTGAATTCTTTGAAATAAAAATTAGAAGTCTTTCCAGCAGAAGTGTTCCTGCTCACCAACAAATGGTGAATTTAAATTTATACCATTTAGCAACTATAAACAGTTTAGACTAAACAAGCACAGAAGCTGTATTTAAACCATGGAAAGAGGTATACATTGTGCCATTTACACTATGATCTCTGGAAACTGGGAGATGTAACCAGTGCTCAAGGAGCCCACTCCCCCCTCCACCTCCTACCTGCAGTATAAGGTTTTCTTTGGGTGGAAATTACAGATATGGGGTAACTGTGCACATCCAGAACGTAAGCTAGGCATTTAGATTACCGACTGTCTCTATTACATTTATCCCTCTTCCCTTAAAAGCTATTGCCAGATAAATGCTTTGTGACCTCTCATATGACACACAAAAACCCAAGAAAGACACTACATTCAGATTTTCAGCCTCAATGTAACTATGAATGCCACATTTTCTGATGAGTATCTCAAACTGAGTTTGGAGGTTTCAGAAAAGGTATCATTATAGTGAACATCAGAATAATAATTTCTCTGTTCCTTCTCCTATGGTACAACACTGATAGTCTGTGGGTACTAAGCAGGGAATAAGAGGTTGAATCGGGAAGAGAGATTAAGATAACAGGAATATTTTGCATGGCAGTTGAATGCAAGGTACTGGTTAGGTTAGCTGCAAATAATTATATTCTCACAACTTTAATTAAAGACAACTAAAATGTACAGATTTCAACAAATAGTTATTTTAAACAAAACTTTCCTCTACAGCCATTTCCTCCTGTTCATGCTTTGGTTCATCCTTAACACTACTAATTAGCTAAATCATAAGCAGGTAGAGAGTACCTTGGTAAAACTCTAACCCTGTCATAGTTTTTCTGCTGGCAGTGCTAGCCAGTATATTTGACCATTAACAATCCACATATTTAATGAAAATAGGAGGTAGAAGTTATTCTGTTAAAGTAAATGTAAAAACCACATATGCTCTATTGTTCTGCTCTACCTCTCTTACATCTAGCTCCCAAGGAAGAGGGGGAAAAAAAGTGCCACTTATGAAGATCACATACTTAAAAAAAAAAAAAAAAATTATCAGAATTCAAGTAACTTTTTTTTTTTCCTTTTAATTAACAAGACACATTAGGACACTAAAGCTAGGAATCTGAAGTTTTAATTAATCACATTGAATTTAGCTAATGATCTTTTACAGCTGACTTCAACTCCCAGAGTGCCCCGTAGCAAGCAGGAGGACTACAGTAAGATCCATACGGATCGTAAGATCACCACTGAAGTTGTTCCAGAATATTATCAGGAACACAGATGGGATTTCTCAAAGATGTTACAAAATGCTTTCATTCTGCAAAGATCCTGTAGGGAATTTCCTAGCTGCAAAGTTTATTCACTAGAATGTCAACTAGAGTTGGTCAAATATTAAATGCATTGATTTGTGAATATCTCCTTCCCCCTCCCCCAAATAAAAATTGAAATTGATGTGCTTTAACTCATGGGGTCACTTTACTTGTTATTGACAAATATCCACACAACTATTGGTCATTAAAGAAGATTTTCATATATTCCAAAGGTTTCATGATTTTTTTAGCAGGAACTCCATATTAGAATTGGCTGTGTACAATTTTTCCTGTTTGTTATTCTAGTACGTATGATAAATTTAAGTCCTCTAATCATGAAATATAAGTAGTGCAGTGCAATAGATCTGATGGCAGCTGTAGAGCACAAAAATAGATCCAATAGAAAGGAAAACTCATAGAGCTACCCGCTGACAGAGAACTATTTATCTGGTAAATGTTTGGTAATACTCTGTATATATCATAGCAAGCCAAAGAGTTCATTTGTCAAGCTGCTGGAAAGTCCTCCATCTAACATAAAAGAAAACAGTTAGTCAAGAACAACTTGCTAATAGCTCCTTCCTTTCCGCTTAACAGAAGAGTCACACTATTGAAAATTTAGATCCTCTTCTTGTATACTAATTGCACAACTATAAATTTTTTAAAAAATCATCTCGTATAACAGAACATGATGAGAAAAGCGTATCCAATCAGGTGCCACATATAAAAAGAGGGAAGAAGGAAAAAAAAAAAAAAGAATAATCCCCAAACAGATACCTATATGAATTGACTGAAAAATAGAGCTGCCTCTTCAAATTTATTTCATTTTGCTTTGAGGACTGTTATTTGTAGGTCCCCTCTTCTTTGCTGCATGACTGAACATTCAAGAATGAGACCTTTAGACTCAAACATGACTTAACCTGATAAATTTCTAACTCAATTTACAGCAACGTCATGCATATGCTAAAACCCATCTAACATAAATATTTAATGAAGAAATAAACCTGCCAGAAGAATAAATTTACAGCACATTTAGCGTACAGCATTTTAGAGGTGTCTGCCGAGTAGGTTTTGCTGTCGAGACAAGGTTTTAAACTGCCAATAGTTTAAAAGTAGTAATTTTTCATTGCATTTCATTCGTAAGCTCTGCTCCTTTTAAGAGACTCCAGGCTGTCAAGGTTAATTGAACCCTCGGGGCCCTCAGAATGACTGTACTCATTGGGGCTCTGCAGGCTCCGGGCTCAGCTCCCTGATTCTTTTGCTCTAAATCTTGTCTTGAATGATCTTTTTCATAAATACAATTTCAACTTTAATCTCCACGATGATGATCTGCTGATCTAATTCTCTGCTTCAGACCTGTATCTATCTGCCCAGACTAAAATACCTGTCTTTCTGGCATTTCATGATCACCTTAAAACACCATATTCAAATAATAAGGAGTGGAGGAATAGAAAGCTAGAATTCCCCCTTTGTCTAGGCAGCATGACCTGCACCTGTGGACAACACACTCCCTCAAATTCCACATCCAAACTTTTTGAACTACGCTGCTTTCTGCCATCAAAAGATTTTTAAGACCTGGTCCTTGCAACAGCCTCAGAGGCATTTCACAGAGCTATTGGCACGTCTGCCTCAATTCCACCAGTCTCTGGGTACACTCACGACCATTGTCTGGCTGCTTCTTTCTTCCCAGTACTTTGGGGACAGATCAGCAAAATCACTGTATTCTTAGTAGGATTTAGTTATGCTGCTTTTCCATCAGCCAGTCACAGAGGGATTTTTCCCTATTTGGAAGCCTGTGATCATGCAACTCATCAGTTTTACTAAAGCCAAGTGCTTTTATTCAGAGGTTGGAATAAGTATCAAGGAACAAAGATCATAAGAAACAAATGACATATGTTTGTGTTTAGTCTCATCTAATTTTACAGTTCACTACAAACAAAACTAGCTAAATTTCCCTGCTAAATTAGTCTAACACCTCTAAAACAGTTTTATTCTCCTAGCATGTGAAGGAGCTTCACTGTGTTTAGAGGACTTTCCTTCCCTTAGGAAAACTGACTTTAAGAGAACTTTAGCTTTCCTTCTGAAGCAGAGCTTTTCAAAATTTAACTTGTCAAGTTTTCTGTTGGAAATGTAATTCTAGTAAAATGAACAAATGTCTATTTTGGCTTTCTTTTGTCAGCCAGAAAGAAACAAATACCCCAGTACTGGACTATTTTGTGGAATAAATTCCACTAGCTGATGAATTATGTCCAATGGTATTTTTTTTTTCCCCAGGTCTAAAGGTAATCAATCTCGTAAGAGAGGATGACTGCTGATGTCCTTAAAAAGGACACAATTTCTCCCAAAATAAAATTTTTTGCAAATATAATCAAATAAATTCAACTTTAGAAAGAGTCACAGCCATAAAATTATTGCCTGAAAGTTAAACTGAGAAAGTGAAAAAAAAGAAAGAATGATACAGTCACTAGGAGTCTTTCTATTGACATGAAGTGAGCTCAGGTGGGAGTCTAAAGTAGCAATCACTTTAAAACATAAATTAGCCACTCACTATTATTCCCATGAAATTAAAATATTAAGAGGAGCTTCTCAGTTCGGAAAGACTCAAGTCAAGTGCTTTACCAAACTGCATTCAAAAAATCACTGAAACCACCCCAGAGGAGAAACTTCCAGGTCTGCTTTCCTTACATTTACATATTTGTGTTTTTCAACACTCTACAGAAGATTTTAATTTATGTGATATTTGAAACTCAGGTAATGGTATAATTGATGGATTGATAAAGCGATAAAGCCATAGATTTGCCAGTTTGGTAACAAAGTTAAAGAAAACCCCCATACTAAAAATCTATACAGCTCACGCTACATAATAAATGATGCCAAGCTGTATCCACCACATCCGTATGTTCTGTGTGGTGTAAGATGATGCGGCTGATGAAACCTGACACAGTACAACGTATTGGATCAAGAACAGAAACGTAAATTAAACCTTGCCAGACAAGTTAACGCATGACCAAGTAGCATCTTTGTACATTTGTACATCTTTGTACATTTCATTACAAATGGGAGATGTACTACCACCAATTTGCCTTAATGCTTTTAATTATGGTCATGTTATTAAAGCTGTATCACCCTTGCAGAAGTGATTGAATTCTTTAATTGTATAAGAATAATTTTCTGATTCCTCAGAATATCCATTGCCTTGGGTGCACTTTTCCCTCAGGTAGTCCTTGCCTCCTAAGAGATTAGATATGTTTTTCGAGACATCATCTATACAAAGTGTCCCAGTTTCAGTATTTCCTCAGCGTGTTCAAATGCACGCATTCTTTTCATCTTTTTCTTACACTGAGAACCATTCCAACTAGCACTGACAGAAACACATTTTGCTCCGCTTCAACTTATCCTGATGAAAGTAGTCCTTTCCTTTTCCCTGAGGAAGTAGTCACTGGAACTAAGTAGGATATTTATTTTAATGCAGGGTGCAGGAAGGTATCAGCATTTCTGTTTATAAGGCAGTATCTTCCACTCTGCTCTGTGTCAGGATGGGAAGGCTGAACTGCATCTCAATTACTAAACCTCAGTATGGAAGATTCATGCAGTCTTCTGCACCCAGAAAGGCTATAATAATTAACTTCTCAATAAAGCTGTAATTAATTATTGACAATTTAAGGTCCCTACTTTTAACCTTAAATAACAGGCAGGAATTACTGGCTGTCATCTCTTCTTCAGCACTGCCAGGTGCAGCACATGCGTTTTTCAATCAGGTCATCCCAACTACATAAGCCACTTACACTATCCATTCACCCTGTAGCTGCATCTTTCCCTGCAGAACAGTGATGGATTCTTCATTTGAATACTTTATGTCCGAGTTCTATAACAGACACTCATCATTTAACAAAACGGGCTACTGAACAGACCTTAGAAGTGGGTCGTCTCTAGCATTTTCCACAGAAACACGTTTCTCTGCTATTTCAAAAAACCAGAATTGTGCTATCTGATATTAAATAGTAGCCACGAAATTGGATCCTCATCTATGTCCTCTTCTAAGCTTTTCCTCTACAGCCACTTTGTGTTTTGAGCATGTCTATTAATTTATAACATGTCTGCTGTTGTAGATAGCTGTTAAATAGTTAATAAGGGTCTATTGTACTTTGTCCAGAGCATAACTGCATTCTGCCTAATAAAATCCTCATGCAGTAAGTAATGATTCTCTCTTCTTTCACATCTCTCTCACACTGAATTCACCATTGCATAGTTATATATTTCACAGTGTACAGAAAAAAAAGCCTGTATAGCTTCTCCATGTAAACTGCTTTTATATCTCAAGGCTTGAGAAACTCTCCAAACTGAACAATAGTCCTACCTGAGTATATATTTGTAAATATATAAGTTTAACTTATTGTGACATAATAATAAAAAAAAAAATTATCAAATCCAAGGTACTGTATTGGTTAAGTTAAAAAAAAAAAAAAAAAAATCTCTACGAAGCACAGGATCTCTTACTACAGGTGTGCAGCCTAATGCCCAAGGAAGGCCTTAAATTGGTCCAGCTTTAATTGGTACCTGGCAGTTTCCTCTAAGACAAATATTTTCATTGTGAAAAGCTGATATAGGAGTTGCTAGTCCTAGGACAGTGGAGAGAAACTCAATGTGAAAAGGCTTCTCTTATTGCTACAACGGCCTCAGGAATTACTGAGAACAAACTTAACTACAAGGACACTAATTTTACTGAATATCAGAGAAGAACCCAGGAGATCCAAAAAGCCAGAGAAGTACAAAGTCAACTCAAGCACCTTCAGCTGTGTGATGTCCATTTCTGCCACCACAAAGTGTATCAGTCTACACTTCCTGAGACCAAAACCACTAAGAATTATTTTCAAAATTCTTCTGCCTAGGAGCAGAAACACAGATTTATAATTGGGGTGCAATGAGAGTTTTCCTCAGTCAGACCCTACTTTTTTTCATAAACCAATTCTCATTTTATTGCTTTTAAAACCGGCACAGTGTGTCATAAAATCTGAACTACTTTCAAAAGAATGCAACTATCACTTCAAGTACAACAGGCAAAATTTTTCCACAGTACAGACAATGACTGAGCATTTAAGAATTTTCCTGGCCCCTTACGTTAGGGAAAGCTACTAAGTAACCAAAAATTGTATTTGACTGAAAAACCTTTGCACAGTTTATCATTCATTACAGAAAAATGAACAGAAATTACTAGTTTCACATTATAAACATATATTAATGACCAAATTATTTTATTTGAGAAGTACTCACTCAGTGGATATCGTGTCTACATACAAGAATCAAATTTTTAAGTTATAGTTCCTATGTATATCACTAGATGGCATGTGCCCAACTTGTTGGTAAACTCCTGGTTAGATTTTTATGCAGAAAAGATACATGCAAAGACTATTCTGCAGCTAAGGATTACTAGGCAAGTTAAGATACGGCTTTGAAATCCTCTAATTATTAGCCTATTCAATTTCACATTTAGGATAAATGCTTTCAAAACAGACATGAAAACAATGATGTCCAAAAAAAGAAAGAGCTCTTATTACTTAAGTGCTGCTGGGCAAAAAAATTTATAGGATGTCTTGAAGAGCTGCGATCTACTTATAATTTCCAAGCCAGCTTTCTTGTCCTGACTGTGTACGTGTGTTTGAAGTATATTAAGTGGTTGAAATACAGAATCATTCAAGGCTTCACAAGCTAACATTCTGTTTCATCTTTATTTTGGGAAATACATGAGATCTGTTAAAAGCCTTGGTTAGATATAAAGGGTTATACTGTTTTGGGTTTTTTAGATATATATTCTGGTTTTCAAATGGAAGGAGAAGTAGGCAAGCGAAGACTTTCATTTAGTCAGATCTAGGTCTGGAACAGATAAAAGCATTTGGGGCTGCGTATAGCCCCATTATTACAGATCTTCTATGCTCACAATCCCTTGAGCAGCCCTAATGTTTTTGCTTACCAAACAAGTCTTTTAAATATAAGATATATTTTATGATGAATCTCTAGTAACGGACACAAAGTCTTTTGCAATGAGTGTTCAATTGCTTGTTTCCAGCTATTTTTCTGTAAATGTTTATAGCTGATTTAAATGATTGCCTACATCAGCTGGTACAGAGAGGCAGGCTGACTCTCATGGTCAAAAAGACTACACATGATGTACAGCTCCCCCTCGCCCAGTGCAGTCTTTTAGCATTAGTCTATCCACATCAGCCTTATCAAACAACAGTGAGCCCTAAGGTTTTCCACCAGACTTAAACTTTGCTATTCAGCATGGAGTTTTTACATTAACCTTCATACAATGTGCATCAGTGCATGAAAGTTTCCCATGTGGTGAGCTGACAGCTACACGTGCCAAAAATCTCTCTTTCCATGCAATCTAACACCAGCAGAACTGCAAGACAGAATTTGTTTTTCTCACGCACAGTTTGATCCAGCTGCAGTGCAAGTACAATAACCATACAGCGGTCACACTGAAAGAAAAATCTGGTTTGAGAGCTATTTGTGAACTCGGCACACTGCACGTTTTGGTCATACAGAGATCACAGGTAGAAAGATTCTTCCATCGTGAATGCTTACGTGTGACTTGTACAGCACATTGTATGGCATGCCTCTGCTGAAGCAATGTGATGGTATAAATCTTTTGAGAAGCTGTTATAGATTCCTCAGAGGGCATGTTGCTGAGATTTTTTTTATTGAAGTCACAAGTTTCCTTTTGCTTGCACATATTCCCTAACACTTCCTGAAGTTTGTCACCTTCAGGCTTTCAGTGAACTCTTATTAAAATGAATTTGGCATCTTGTGCCTTTGATTTAATTCTGTTTTTTTCTCATGGGCATCTAGAATTAAACAGTGTGACATACGAAAAAAAAAAAAAAACCAACAAACCAAAAAAACAAACCCAAACAGTTTCCTCTTTACAATCTACACACTCCCTCCCCACCCCAAATCTAACGTGTAACATCAGAGCAGCTTTTCAGTGTTTTCAGAACACCCTGCAGCCTCTGAAATTCAAAAAATGAGAGGCTGTTTCTAGGATAAACCTGTATTTTTTAAAGTAAACTTAACCTTTGTGCATAGCAAACAGACAATTTTCTTAGGGCTACAAACCTTAAATCTCTGAAATACAGCTTAATGAGAACATTTTAGAGCTGTTAGTAAAAACTTCCAAAAGGGAATTAAAAAAACCTGGAATCAAATGAGCCTGAAGTTCTCACCTCTGATTACACCTTCACTTGCAAAGAACAAAGAGCTTTATTAATACACATGAAGAAATTCATAGATTGTGAACTGCTCAGGTAAGGTTACACAGTACCTTGGATTAGAATTCCTCAGCGAGACATTCAGATACAAACAGTTCGTTCGTTTGAGTCCTTCCATATTCAGCTCAGCATAAAAATATTTCCTCTCTTGCCAGTTTCTTCTTTTTCAGTAATTCTTGCTCATTTTTAAATGAAGATTTTTTTCATTTATATGGGACTCAAAGAGCAGGTTCTTCCAGTCTTTTGTACTTTCTTACATAACATACGATAGTTTCCTGTATTAATCCCTCACGCTACTCGGAGGGTCTAGGTTAGTTTCTGTTAGAAATAACATTTTCCGTTTGAACGGAAGCTATAAAATTTCCACACTACTGCATTTCTAAGATGAACATATGTGTACAAGGACATTAACTCATATATTATATTTGCTATACACATACATGCAAGCAGACCATACCGAGTTCCAGCTTTTTCATGAAAAATTTCAGCTGGAGATTTTAATTGCACTTTAAATATATACATGAATGCATCAAATTGTAATATTTGCCTTTAGATACCATTCTTCAGAACAGACTGGAATTGGCTTTATATAATATTAATCTAAACACTTTATGTAAAAGCATTAAATGAAGGAAGTAGATTTCTCTGTACAGCGGGAAGTTACATGACGTTGGATAGTGCTGTACAAGACTCATGCAGAATTAAAGTAGGTTGAGGACTACTAGCCTACTATTACGGTGCGGGCAGTAAGAGTGTTTGACATACCACATGAAATGAAATCCAACACAAGTCAAAGGAGTCTCTTATTTTTGCTTCATTTCCTTCCACCAGATTTTTTACCCTCTCTTGCAAAATTATTTTTGGTATTGGTAGCTTCTTTTGGGGGGAGTTGGCATTTTCCTACCCACCTGCTATACCCCTCCTCACTTGCAGTTTCATAATGAGGATCACAAAGGGGGAATGAGTTACCCAATGGTCATAGCTATGGAAGGCCTAGTTCAGTTTCTGCTCCATCAAGAAGGGTGTCTAACCACCAAAGCACTGTCCTCACAGGTAGCTTCCAAAGCTGAAGATGAAAGGTTTGGAGTGAATCTACAGTGAATAAACACCCTCCAAACCTCAACATACATACTAAATCAAACACCACTGATAAGACATGACTACAAATAAGAGCCAATGTCTGAGGAACTGAGCCTCTATCAATATAAAACTAAGATAAACATGATCATTGTAATGTAAGAGAGACTATACAGTGTATAGAAGTATTGTCCTATACATTACACATGGCATAATCCAGACTATATCCAGGCTATATTGTTCATGGCCATAAAGGTGGCCTCTTCTTCTGTTCTGACCATTGTGGAACCAGTACCACGGCGTAGGTTTTTGGTGGTTTTTAATCTACAAAATTAGATTATTTGCTGATATTTTGGGGATGAAACAGAAGGGTCACCAAGTATTTAATGCATAATGTATCTATAAACAGCCTCAACTAATGTTCTGTTATTCAACAATGTTAAATCTGTAGAAAATCCTGTATCATTAGATCTCCTCTCAAATATTTACTTTACAAAAAAGTAGTTACTTTAAGTGAAACAGCATGTCTGCACACACTCAACAGTGGCTATATCAGGAACTCAAGCAGAAATTTTATTATCAAGCAATGAATTCATGAGCAGTTTAGTGCTATTAATGCATGATGAAAATCAGGCAATTATGGAGATCCAATATAAGGAAAAGATTATACACATAGTGATCGTAGGGTGTTAAACAGGGGTGCCTGCATACCTCTCTGTGCCTTATGAAGATTTTTTGCCTTTCTCATATTAAACGAAAAGGGGAAGGTAGAGATCAGGCACAGAATGGTGGCCAGACATGCATTTTATCACGTTTGATAGCTTCAGGACTTCATAAACTACTGCAGAAGTACTGCAGATAGCTATTTGGGGTATCAAGTGTGTTAGACAACAGTCACTAATCCTCAGTAACAAGGGTTCATTGGCACTTCCCACAGTCCCTTTGGAATCCCTTGGTATCCAGACCAGTCACTTAGCTATGTGCTACTGGAAAGGATTTTGGTTGTGAGCCACACATGGCTGTATACCCTTTTCCAATTTTACAAAAACGTAAATTTCTCAAGTGGGAGCAAAATTCATAATCAAGCTTTTATAAGGAGAGGTGAACCGATCTAGTCACACAAAATGGTGTGTGGCAGACAGAAAGAGAGAATGCACAACCTAAGGGGCTAATTAGACTTATGCTACACTGTTTTTCTTCTGAGAAAATTTACCCTTAGGCAAATCATCCACCGTAGTCTCTTGTTGTAAGAATCAGCTGGCAGGAGTGGACACATAAAAGTAGTTGTGAATGTTTAGTAACAGGAAAAAAAGCATTTTGGATAGGTCGGGATTATTGTTAATTAGAGCCATATATAACAGATCACTGGGGATATAAACACTGACAAATCATCCTGTTTCTGGCTGGGACAGTTCGGCTTGATCAATGACCAGAATGGTAGGCCTGGACCCATCAGGAGATTTAGGACAGCAAATTCTCTTAATCTTTGTTTTGGCATCTACTGCCAGCTAAATATTTACAGTTTTGAAGGACTCCAGGGAATAGCAATGTAATCTTGTTACTCTCTCTCCAAACTATTTGTACATCCACAAAACACCCCTTAATTATCACACAGCTGCCGGTCTGCTAATACCCCAGCAGAGGTCAATGTTTTAATAGCAGTAGTACATTAAACATCAAAGGTAAAAATATATTAAATGCAATTAAATTAAGACAGTTTTGAACTAATTCTTTGAGCAGGCTAGTTACACAGAGGAAATTAATGAAAAGTTAAAGGCCAAAACAAAAAACTACAGAACAGACTTGCTATTTTCATTAGTAAGTAAAATAAATACTCTGAGAATGCCTTGCTCAAGTTTTGTTGCACTCAATACTTTAAAACAGGCTTCTCACCTGACATACAAAAGCTCCAACAGCACTAAATGCTCAAAAAACACGTATTCATTTTGTGCAAACCGACAGAATGATGTATTTACATTCATGTTAGAGGATGCATACAAAGAAAACCTCAATTCCAGCAACTTCAGATGCAAAGGCCAATCTCTCCCTGATGCCAAGAAACATGATTCCAAGGGAGATGACACATTAAAGCAAGGTAAATATGGCTTTTGATTTCAGTAGTGCAGATGAATCAGAGTCTACATTAGTCTTTTTTAAAAAGTCATTATTACAGGTAAAACACCTGCATATACATCCTCTGAACTCCTGTCTCCATTATTTTAAGCAGTCAGAAGGACTAGCATTTCATACAAGGAACTTTTTTTCAAAAGTAGGCTTATTCATGGATGTCAAAATGCTGTTATACGTTCACATTATGTCATACACATCCTGTGGAGTTCAATTTTAACTTGGACTACCCACACAATATAAAACCTGCTGGTATTATTTTCTGGACTTCGCTGAGGTAATCCACGTAATGAGGAGAAAACCAAAAAAAGGTATAGAGGAAATAGATATCAGCAGATGTATTCATGACCATTATGAACAGAAGTGCACATCAATTTGTTCCTGTGACTGAGCTATGAGTGAAATCCAATCTGTCCAGGTTTCATTGTGTAAACCAGGTGAAAAGAAAATAAATTCATTCTACAATAAATCAATTTTTCCATACTGGAGGAAAAAGCAAATTCAGAGTCAAAAATCAAGATTCAAAAAGCCTATACAAAGGTAATGAAAACTCGGCAGACATAATCAAAATAAAGCATTGACTTATTCTGTTGCCACAGCTTTAATGACATCTTTGAAAGCCTGTCCTCTTCTGCAGATCACAAAAAGCAAAGGTGCTATCCTTTGCATGCTACCAGTAGCTTGTTTTTTCTTAAGTGTTTGTTGTGCCTTGCAAACCTAATGAATTAGCTTTCTCCTGTAATTCTACCTGAATGCAAAACTATTGGTTCTCAAACAAATAGGGAGATATCCCTCCAATTATTATTGTAAATGCAAGTCAGTGGAATACTCCCAATATCTCTGTTCTTTCTCCTTGGCATGCAGACAGGCTAGAACATTGTAATCACTTACTTCAGAACTGCTCCAATGCCAGGGTTATGTCCAAACACAATCTACACATGGCAGAAGAATCTGATTTACAGAATGGACTAGTCAGCTAGGCTGATTCAGACGCTACATTTGTACAAGGTCAAAGAAACATAACCCCCTTAGACCGATATAGTCAATATACATCATCAAAAGTGAACTAACAACAGAATTATTCCTTATTTAAACCAAGTGACTATGAGTAGAAACATAGTTCTTGCAACCCAAGATAGACTGGTCACAGAGTAGTATAAGAAGAATCAGAATAATGGTAGAATAAACTTTCTTGAAGGAAAGCCACACACAATAAAACTACCAAGACTAAAGTTCAAGTTAATAGCATTACTTGATAGCATTAGCCACTCAAGAAGTGTTGAAATATCCCAGTAATGTCTATTGTGGAGGGTAATACTTTCTGTCTTAATAGAAGAGCATCGGAAGTCCAACTTGTTTTTCCTTTCATGGAGTAGTTTTCTTCTTTAATGCTGTAAATTTTACTTTTCCATAACTGGGTATATGTTCTAGAGATGTCCATGATATGCAGAAGTGTAGAAAGAATAGAGCAAAAATTGCTTGATGTAGTGGACAAATTGCATGATTGATTTTTTTGCATGTCTAAATACAAATATAACCAAGCCAAGCACTTCTGAAAAAGAATTCTTTAAAATGTTAATTTTGTTTACCAGCAGAGACATGTTTCTTTGAAAGAGATGATATCTCTTAAATAGGTATCTTTATCTCTCATACCATAGGAAGTTTCTATTCAGTTGCACAGATAGTATTTTTAGTGCTTGCTGCATATACCTTCCCCTGAAACACTAGGGTAAGCTGTATTCTCCCCAAGACAGACATGTATTACTCCAGCTGATGTGAATAGGACATGGTTTTTATCAAGGAAAGACCTCGCAGAAATGAAGGGTAAGAGATTAGAAATATGAATATAAGCTAAAGAAAAATGGAAAATATACTTGGCAGATGTGAGACGTTACTTAGAAATCATGTGCAAGATGAACAGCAGAAAGAGACATTTTCCCTTAATATATTTTCTTGAAGGGAAAGCTGAAAAAAGGAAAGAATGGTCCAGTTTCTTTGCTGGTTTAGTTCCCTGAATTAAGCATACTGTGTCTATTTACACAAATGGAGAACATTGATCTGAAACTACCGTTGCTGTGTTAGTTGCCCTTTTTAAGGAAACATTAAGATGGCAAAGCAGCTGCCTCTCCTGTTTCTTAGTATTGCTTAATGTTCTATTCATATTTCCATCCTCACACACCCTAAAATCAAAAGGTAGTATCAAACAAGTCAGGGTATATAGTAGAGTTCTATCATATACCAAAAGAGTTTTTACATCATAACATATAAGCTGCAAGTAAGCACAATCAGTTACTTGTCATAACATGCAAATAATCGCTTCCATTGCCGTACAAATATCTTAAGCAAGACTGTAAGAGTAATGCAACTATTCAGAAAACACATTACTGTTAAAACAAAAATATTAGGTATCTGCATTTTCAAAATATGATTTCCTAAATTATCAGGAACAGTTTCTTTCCCAGAGGCTCATGGTATACAAGTTTCCATGTTGTTTTTGGTCTCTCATATGAGATCACCCTCTTGATTTGCAAAGTGCTGCAATTTTTCTGTTACATTCTTAAACTGTCATAAGACCTAAAATGATGCATACTGTTTTCAGCCAGTGCATGAGTCGGTAGAAAATGCATGTTCTTACACATAGAGCCTCTGTTCCAGATTTTCCAGTATTTTATATCATCACAATTTAAAGAAAAATTAATATAAGATTTATTGTGATAAGCCTAATTTATAAAATCATTTATTTGGCTATTGCATGAAATTTCTGCAGATTCTATCCTTTCATATGCTGCTATGTTTGAATAGATGCAAAACTTAAACATTACTAAATTTTCATTAAGGAAAAAAGAAAAATAAATCACTCAAGAGGTGATTGGGGGCTTACCTAAGAGTTTTGTTCTATGGTCCTTCTCTTTCAGTGCCATAATCCATAAAAAAGGAAAAAAAAAAATCAAGTAACAAATGCTAATTTTAGTGCACTATGTTGTATGTCCTTATGACTTACAGAAATATGACAAGCAGCTGCATTCCACACTGCTTTCAGAGTTTTAGTATATAAAAGCTGTAGTCACATCACTATTTTTATTCTAAGTTTCACAGTTTACATTTATGAAATGAAATTCCATCCACTACAATCACCAATTTGCATGGTATCTCTGTTAACATGGAATTTAGCTTTCATGGGAACGACCATAAATGGAAGTCTGGGGTTGTAAGGTTTACTTCTGAAAAAGCATGGGGGGGGACACGGGCGGAAACAGAAGTCTCAAGATACTGAACTGAAGTATGGATTGTAAAAGAAGATAATGCTAAAAATAAAGCCTATCATAATACCAAAGTCAGTAACAACCCTGTTGTGTAGTCAAGAAGGCCATTTTAAATCATTCACTTCAGGTTCCAATATTTAAGGTAATTTTCAATCCCCAAAAGCTCAATCTCTCTAAACCTGTAAAAGGACTTCGATGGCAACGTGGTTTATGTTTTGTTGAAAGAGAAGAATCACTGTCTAGTTGACAGCCCTGCCCTATGCAGGGTTGGCCATACATACTTGTGTAAGTACTTTCCACCAACATGGGCAGAGTACAATCAAACGCCAAAAATGTATGTGTTGCGATCCGAGATCCAGTTTTGCCTCAGCCGTGAAAGGTTTTTTTGCTATCAGGTCATGGGAATATAGGTATATCAGTATTGTAGTTATATTGACCAATATAAGCATCCTTCTGCAAGACCACAAATTAAAGGCTCATCTACTAAGTTAATATTAACTCTAATCTTTACAGACTTTCTCACAAATATTCTCTTTTGTTTTCTTTCATACTTTTATTTACAGTGAGGTGCAATCAAAAACTGTGGTGTATAAGTTTACATTTGGTGTTCATCACAGATACGTATATAAAATTGCAGGCTATAAGACTAGTTCATATGCAGATTTCGGCTCCTTTCCACCTTTTCTGGCTATTTAATAGCCTGAAAGAATGCTGACTGGGATCTGCATGTTATTTCAGTGTGATGATAGATTTGTTTTTCTAATTCTCTGCTGACAGTATATTGACAAGACACTCTGCTACAGTGCCCATGATCATATAATATACTCCAATATAATGTGTAATTGGATTCACTGTACTTATAACCAATAGTAATTTAGTCATGGATTTGAGTTTTAATTGCTTTCTTTGAGTCATTTTCATCATAGTGACAATTTGAGCTGTCTTAATCTACTCATGTTATTCTGTAATATAATTTTATTCTTTATTGACATAAATACCCTATAACCAATTTAGCTAGCCATTAGGTATATTAAAGCCTTGTTCAAGTTTAATGATCTAAAAAACCATGCAAAATCTTGAATCAGTAACTAAACAATAAACACAGCAGACAACATATCTTGGTATGGTGACGTTGTGTAATTTTCATGTTTTTTAAAGTCATAAGCTATATTCATTGTCATATGAACCACAGCAGCATGGATTTCCATGATGGATAAACCGGGAAAAATACTACTCATTCTAAGGCCTGCAACCTTTCGGTACAGGATACAGTTTAGAGTGCTCTGACTCATCATGAGAACATGAATACATAAGGTATGAGACAGGCACTGCAAGTCCTCACTCTTCCTTGGTCACCTGTTATTGCCATGGATGGAGACAGGACACTAGGGACTAGTCAGATCTTTGGTTTTGCCCAGTACAGTTGTTCTTACATTACTGTGCTCAGAGGAAGCGTCCTTTAATGAACAGCAAATACATTCATTGATTATAGAAAGCATCTGAGGAAAAAAATAAAAATAACTTCTGGGGACATCCTGAAATTATCACAGAGATCGTCTCCTTCAGGATGACATGGGCACTAGCAACACAGGGGAACCTGGTTTCTATAGCTTGATTCTTTCACCTCTTATGTCAACTTGAGATTCCACAGGCCACCATTAGCATGTCTTCCTGGTGTTGCAACTATTGTGACCTGTAGCAAAGTATCTCCATTGCTTTCTATTTCCTCCAAAGTCTGCTAAGTTACTGCATTTTAATACGTTCTTCAAACATATTCCTAGAGGGCACAAAGATATATCTGGTGGGAATCTCAGCACTTTATTCCATGGACACCATAAGCATTGGATTTGCACACAGTTGCTATAGGAGGAAAAATAACACATTCCTTTACATCTTATTTTTACAAACTGCCTGCCAGAGAAAACCTATAGGTTAACATATGGTTAATCAAATCTGTTTCTGAAGTTGTTCTGCTTTATTTTTGGGGATATTGTTCAAGAGAAGCCATTCTTCGCTTTCTGTGGGTGGTGACAGTACACAGAAAAGAAATGTCGGGAATTCCTACTTCATATCATTCAGCACCTGAATATAATGAGATTGGAAAACAAGACTGAAGTGTTAAGACAAATGTGTTGTAGTGGTTTAATTAATTAAGAAAAGTATTTTTTCCTGTATGTGTGTGAGAAAGCAATTGAGGGAGCGAGCAGGCAGGCAGAAATAGGCAATAGTTCTGCAAATAATGTAGGTTCAAATACCATTAAATTTTCTAAAAGGTATTTTCTCAGAAAAAATCAGAGTAGGCTGATGGGAGTCATTCTTCCAGCCTCAAATATTCATAAAACAGCCTAGCTGCTACTTTAATAAGTGTTTTATAAAGACATAAACATTTACAGAAATTGTATGTTTTTATATATTTATGAATAAAATGTTACCAAATCCTAGTCCTCTATATTTCATAAACATAGAAACAAAATCTTTGCTTAGAGAACTAATTAACAAGACACTACCTTTAATTTCATTTACAGAGCACATGGGATATTTTAAAATACTCAGATTTTTTTTTTTTAAAGACATCTCAGTTTAGTAGCTGGGGTTATTAAATGAACAACTGTGATCATTACAATTTATGCAGAATAGAGTACGGTTTCATTTATGTCCCTAAAAACCTAAGTAATGGGAGTTTTATAATCTAAATAGATCTCTTCATTTTTACAGGTTCAGTTTTTAGTGTACTTCTATTTAAGGGGAAATAGTTTTATTTCAAAGAAAAATGTTGTTTGTGTTTTGATTTCTGAGACAACATAGTAATCTATAAGGAGATAAGGAATACCTCTCACCTAATTCAACAACTATCTTTTGACAGGTGGGACCTAAACTATGGTATATAAACACTAACCACATTGGAATAGCTAGTGCAGTGTAATTTGGGCACCAAATTCCAGTTGTAATCCAACTATCTACTGTGCCAGAAACTTGAAAGTAGACTTCCATCGCTCCGCAGAGCATCTGTCATCATTCCTTATCATTCACCTCATTAGAGTCATACTGACCAATAGGACATGAGAATAAAAACCTTTAAGATGGAAGCTAAACATATACAAGAAAATTATGATTTTACTTGCCCACTTTTTCTCAACTCTTTCCATCTTTCTGACTATTCGCACGTTCCTTTACCACTCTCAGCATAACATTGACGTATGCATATTAATCACCTCCACAATCCTATTTGCCAGACATTCACAGAACTGTAAGTATATGATAGTATTACTATATCTGATGCACGCAATAAGCAAACAAGTAGTAAACCGACTTAAGTTGAAAGCATGGACACACACACAAAAAACCCCCAACATGTGTGTTCCAAATGCATTATTTTTTCTCTCCTTACAGTGCATCAAAATACAACTGTTCTTCTCTTTTAACTAGCTCTGACACATCCCCTGTCAGCATACACTTCTTGCCACGAAGCAATCTTCTCATTTTTCCAGCCATGTGACAAAGTCTTTGCAGCATTATCTAATCAAGATAAACAAACACCTGCCATGAGTTAGCACCCATCTGATAACAAACTTGCAATGACAAGGCTACAATCAATTCTCATCAAATCTTGCTCTAGGGCGATTTCCAGATGCTGTGACATATCATCACAGAGTGTAATCATGGTGACTTTGAAAACTTGGTTTAAACTGCTGGTCACCAACCATTATGTTCTGATGTTATTAAACATTCAAATTTTGATTGTGTGGGGCTTTTTTCTGTTATCCTCTATTCAAAGTTAAATTACTTTCTTTCTCAGTTCAGTACATTTTTCTATACACCACAGAAATATTCTCTACAGTAATTTTCTGAGTAATGTTCTCTAAGGAAAAGCTTTTATAGAGAAAACAAATCCCTCATTTTTTCAGCTGGACCCTAATACCACAATACTTTGAGTTTCTGCAGTTTTCTGTGCTTTCACAGAGGGTGTTTTATGAGCAGCCTTATGATCACGCAAAGTCAAGCAGACTGGCAGCACCGAGTTTCACTCAGTATCCTGAGCACTGCGCGATTAACCAGTTCACCAAGTAGCCCTTGTGCGCAGGTAGCCACTTGTCCCGGCTAGCATTTACCGACACCATCATCCTAATTTGCCATTGGGGGTCCCTCCTTGTGTCTTACATGTTTCTCTCACATACATGGGAGAATCTCTATGACTTAATGGATACTGCAAGGCCCTTTCATGAAAAGCTGCGGCGATAACCTTCTCAGAAATAAGTAAACAAATGAACCTGTGACAATGCCACTTTGACATTCCTGTTAAGATGCTTCTCTTGCAGACCATTTACTGTGTAGAACGCTAAATATTAGACAGACATCTTCAAGGAGAATTGCAAGCTCAAGAGATGATTTAACTGCAGTCAGATGACTTGGAATTATTTAGTACAGAGTTAAAGCAGAAAAAAGACAGCTGTTCATACTAGAAACTAGAGTGTAATACTTGTTTCATTACAACACTGCCCCAGTACTTACGAAAAGTACCCCTGCCACCACAAAGGTCCAGCAACAGAAACAAAATTTGCATATGATTTAAACCTAAATTGAAAAGCACAATACAGATTGAAACTCCTACATGTATGATTTTCGTATTCATTAGAGGATAACAAAGCTTTACTATGCAATTTAGAAATAATCTGTATTTCAGTGACAGAGGTTTGATTAAGAGATACTACTGAAACTAAAGCACATTGTTCCAGCTTCCAGTCTCAGATATAATGCAACTACAACGTCCAGGTATAATTTTATCTCTATGAAGCAGAGAGCTTCCTTTGAACGATATACAGCAAGTATTAATTGTTGGACAAGCCTGTATTCCTTTTAGGTAAGGCAGCAGCTCTGGACATAAAGAGAAACCTGAATTTTCTGACCAGGTGGACTATTAGGAGTCCTCTACAAAGGAGATGAGTTCTAAAGAACAAGTAGCTTCATTTAACAGCATGGCATTTATCCTGACAAGAGGCATACTAACGTCAGCTGCATCAGTATGCAAGTTTAACTATTTTACTTGGACGACCCTTTAAAAACAGAACCATCTTTTACTAACAGAACACCATTGATATTTAATCATGAGTCTACAGTAGAAAAGTAAGAAAGATCTCACTTTTTGAGTTTAAAACATTCACAGCTATTAAGAAAGAATCATGTATGTAATCATACCTGTGTACCTGAATAACTTCCGAAGATAACAGAGGTTCATTCTTACCAATAAATACACATATTGATGCTGTAAAGCAAACACAAACATCAAGCATGGGTCTCCTCATCCCATACTGCCTTAAACCAGCAAACCAGAAACTGTCTGAAGAGTTCTCACCTACAGTTCCTAATCACAAATGGTGAATAAGCTTTTATTCTTGAAAGGAAACACATGTTTCACCACCTGACCTGAGAGAAGTTACTAAACAGAAGGATAATATACATGACTGACAATTTAAGATTATGTTACGAGGGCTGTTTAAAAGACAGTGTGGAAGATGAGAGGTGCATATTGTTCAGGACCTTAAACACTTAAAAGTAAGAAAAAAAGAGGACACCTAGAGTAGACAGGAAAAACACTTAAGCCTAATTTAACCCATTAATCACAGGTAGCCTGCTCCTCTGGAGGTCGATGTTAGCTTTGCATCAATTTCTGTGGCAATCCATGGGACTAGGTTACCTTTAGAATTTTGCATTTCAGGACCTTACTGCAAAAAATTTCCCTTACTATGTGAATTAACTAATGGTTCTGAATCATTCACTTGATTATTCCTTACATACTATACTGATGAATAAACAGGAATCTGATAGTTTACTTAACTTGTTAAGAAGATGATGGCACCTAATGAAACTTAGGTGGCTTTCACATTCTGACTACAGCCCTAGTATACTGGCAGAACCTTAAGACATGCTAAATAAGAACATACTGTTTTACAATCCCACAGTTTAATACATTACTTTCTAAAATAAAGCCAGGTAGCTTAAACTGGGATATCTCAGAAGAAAGAAAAAAAACTAATAAAAATTTTAAGTTCCCATTCGTGACTATTCACAAAAAATCTCTGCTTTGTGAGCAATTTCGCTTGTGTTCTCAAATACATGGACCAGATTTGTCAACAAATCTGAAATCAAGACAGAATCCTAAATTTCTTGACTCAGCTTGTCTTCAGTCACTGAAAATACTCATTCTGAAAGAGACGCAGTAAGACTTTGTGTTGTGGTTGACTAACCAGCAGATAAAAAGACCTGGACCAGAATACTCACCTTATTTCTTGACAGCAGGGAACAATAACAAGCCAGAAGACATGAAGTCTGTTCTCTCTGCAATCCATGTACCCTTATCCCACTGAATTAATGGAAATTATATGGTCACATACAGAGAAAAATTGCAATCCCGCGCAGCTCATCAGAAAGACAACATCCTTATTTAAACTGTAGCATCAAGAATAATCTGCATCCAAAAAGCCAATGAAAAGTAACTCCTTAGCCTATATTATGTTCTAAAAAATGAAAACCTCCGTGTATGTGATTATCAGTTAAAATCAGAACAACTTTATTGATAAGAATCTGGCTTTCTGACTTTGCTGCTTCACAGGCCTCATAATCTGAATGTTTCAGCAGTCTTTAGGAGAGGACAGAGTCAGCAGGTCTCCAGCCTCATCCAATACACATTCTGGCAGGCTAAAATCAATACACTAAGATTTGTCTGCCAGCTTCTTTATCCTCATTCCCATTTGCTGCTGACTCTGGCCTCTCCCTGAAGTCTACTGCACCTGTTACTGTCTGAAAAATTTGTACTCCTCCAGTTTACAAATCACTTAAACCACCCCAGTAAAATGAAGGGAAGAAGTTCTCCTTTCTGGCCATCCTAGAACCAAGGCCTTGTATGCAAGTAGCACCTTGGCGAAAGCTCTTGGAGCGGTTTTACAGCTACATCTGCTCCATCTGTTCTTACTGCGCTCACAGTACCCTCAGCCAAAAAGACTGCAATTCAGTGTCCAACTTGCCAGTGTAACTACACAATTAGTCTGACCAGGCTTGTAATAAGTAAATTCTGGAAGTTTTACATTGCAATTTTCCTATAATCGTTTCTCCTATCCCCCGCTCCCCCAAGGAAATATATACATATATACGTATGTACACACATATATAGCTAGATAGAGGTGTGCCTTCATACATTTTTCACACCCACAGATTTACAAGAAGCCTAGAAATGACCTGACACTGAGTTTACTGATGCTATGATGCAGGATATCTCTAGAGATTGTCACATTTTGTTTCACAAAAGAAAAATAAAAATTCAAGCAGCACAAATTTGCTTAGGACTTTTTACTAATTTGGATCATTTGTTACTAACAATAACTGAATGGTGCTTTACAGGCACCAGCCAATACAAAGGGTGCCCTACATTGTCTCATATGAAGCGAGAGAATTGTTTCCTGAATCTTTTCCATGCATAGAGGAAATTCTACACTGCTTTTAAGGGATTTATCTATTTATTCTCCACTTCTCCCACAGGCTAAAGGAAAGAACTAAATGAGCAATCCTTGTTCTCCTAGGATTTTGGGGTCTGTAACTATGTCTAACCATGAGACTAAGCTAGCCATCACTTGAAACTTCTTACTGTGCACTAAAACAGAGGTCAGACATAAACCTGGTCTTAAATCACCCTTTTTTACACCATTATTTTTCAAGATGCTCCCTATGGTTTCCACATTTTATGACCTTGCCAGTATTGCTTTTTCATCTGAGTAAATTCTACTCATTTCCACTGGCACTGTTGATCTAGTCTGAAATAATCCTAATTATCTCACTGCATGCGACCCCCAGCTCTAGAGGAATTAGGCATATGGAAAAAAGGATTCTGTAAGGCATTCAAAGTTGCAACTATTTTTACCTCTGGAGAGGCTTCAAAACAGAAATATTGCAAACTGATGGCATTTCAAGTGTGTTCATGGCTGTGCTCAATTCTAACAAGATTTAGGAAATGCTCTTTCAGTTAGGAAACTCAGCTGAAAAACTTCGTAACTGTCTTTCAGATAGTTGAATAATTCCGTAATTCCTCTGTGTAATTCAGGTAACAAACAAAAAGGTTGCAGCAGCATGAAACCTTAAAGCTTATAATCATGGCATAGACAAATAACAGTATTATATTAGACATCTTGTATTTCTGTCACTAGATTTCCTAGGCATAAACTGACAATAAATTATATTTTTATTATTATTTTGGGGTGCCGTTGAAGTTTGTCTTTTCCAAAACCTAATTAAGCTTATGCATCATGCACCACTCAATTGTTTTATCTAGCCTGGAGTTAGTTTGATTTGTTCCCTATCTAGGGCGAGTATTTTTCTCCTAATACTTCTCCTGGGAATCTTTAAGCAAGTAAGACATCATTTCCATTACGATTGCCTCACTATACTACTAACACCAAATATTGTCGATTCTTGCTACACGTTCCGAAAAAATGAAAAATAATAACAATAAAACCCCATTACCACTGGAAAAAGTATAGGTTTTTTCCAACTAATGTATTAGTTCTGACATTTTTGTTATTTATAAACAAGTTCAAATCATTTATATCAAAACTGAGACAAATTAAATCAAGATCTGAAAAAAAAAAAAGCAGAGTGTGCTTAGTTATTAAAAAAACCCAAGCATCAAGTATTTGTGTCAGGTACTCCTTTATGAATTATAACTCCTTCAGGGTCTGTTTGGAACATTTTAGAAAACACATCTGACAACCAAGAGTAGTTTGCTTTGGATTAGCAATTCATTGGCTTGGGCTTGTTTCTGTATGGTTTTTTTAAGCAGAAATCCTCCATCTGTGTGTTGCTTACTCAGGTAAGAGAATGTGTTTGTGCACCTTACTTCCTATTTCATGCATTTGATAAGGTTGCAGCTTTACTGCTTAGCATTTCCATGATATAGAAGGTAGAGACCAAAAATCCAAAGAGGTGGTTTGCTGGGAGGGAAGAGGGAAGCTGTGAGGAAAAAAGTTATTTTAGACTTTTTCAGAAGCACTTTCAGGAAATGTTTTGATTCTTTTTCATAAAGAAGCTTCTTTAGGAGGCACCCTGGAGAATGAAGTCATGATAACTATCCTTTCCATACGAACTCTGTAAATTCCAGCCCCTGGACTGAATAAAAATACAAATGATCTCAGACACTCAAACAGACAGATCACCTGGGGTTGTTTCCCTCTGCAGTGTTATTTGGCAGGCAGCTGGGCAGTTCTCTTCCCCGCAGCTTGCTACATCTGCAGGTCTTCTGCCCTTTTTCTCTTTTGGCTGCCAGGTCAGCTCTCTTTCCCTCTCAGCTGACAGGCTGATTCTCCCTCTCGTCTCCTTGTGCCAAGCTCGCTCTGCCTGTTCCAGAGCTGGCAGATCATTTCTGTCTTCCAGTTACAAGTCCTGTGCCCCACTTCCAGGGTCTCCTTTCCTCTCATTTGGGGTCTTTGTTCTCCTTTCTCTCTGCATGTTCTCAGTCCCCAGTGTTTTAGTAAGTGAACTGGCAGACTGTAAAGTGATTATGCTAATGCACAAGGCAGGGACACACACTTTCCCTCATTTTGCAGATAGTCTCCCCATGCCTCAGCTCCCTGGGTGATGCACTGTCCTGGTTTTGGCTGGGATAGAGTTAATTGTCTTCCTAGTAGCTGGTACAGCGCTGTGTTCTGGATTTAGTACGAGAAGAATGTTGGTAACACCCTGATGGTTTCAGTTGTTGCTCAGTCGTGTTTAGACTAAGTCAAGGACTTCTCAGCTTCTCCTGCCCAGC
>JAVKLA010000039.1:19893677-19941211 GCA_034782735.1 Sagittarius serpentarius | reverse complement strand
CCACGAGCTTTACTTTATTTTCCGATTCTCTCCCCCATACCACTGGGGGGGGGGGGGGGGAGTGAGTGAGCAGCTGCCTGGAGCCGAGTTGGTGGGTGGGGTTAATCCACGACATGCACCCAAGGTTACCAAATGAGGGGGTAGCAAGGAAACGAAGCGAGCTTCCTCCGGTCCTGGATAGCAAATATCACTGTTTGGCACATCCTAGGCATCTTTATAGATTCCTAGGAACCCATTTAGCACTGTCACTTTTACCATCTATATTAACTCTGCCACCCACTGTTGGATTAGGTCATATCCTGAAAGTTTCACATCAGTAGCAGCAGAGACTGCATTTCTAAGAGCACTGCATAGCTTACAAATCCATCAGCTGGATGAAGGGGAATGTAGATTTATGAGGAATGGAGTGGTGGGTTTTGATCAGAAACTTGAAGTGAAAAATGCAGATGCAGTGATTAAAATAGTTTGCTAAAACACCCCTGTAAGAAAACTAGGCAGAATAATTCTGAAAATGTTAAAACATTTCATCTGGACATAAAAAGAAATGCTTTCATTTTTTAAATTCAAAACAAGATATAATTTTTATTATTTCCAAGCACATCTTGTGTTCCCCAATCACCCTTCTAATTCTGTAGAATGCAAAAGAGATTGCAACTGTTTTGATGCTTATACAAACTTTTTCTTTTTTTTAAAACAGAAACTGACAGCAATTGCTATTTTTTAAAAAATTGTACTGAATGGCTTCAACGGCTGTCCAAGCCCTTCAGTTTTTTTATAGACCAATGAAAATCCTCTGCTAGAAAAAGACAGGCCAAATACTTTCTAGTGCTCTTTAAACTCCAGTCACATAGCTCTGTTGGACCTCAGTTAAAGTAAAAGAAAGGGGCTAAGAGATTTCACGGTTACCCAGCACGTATTTACAGTTTGTTTTCCTTGGATACAATATAGCTAATGCATCAAAAAGTATGTGACTGCAGCATTTTAATTTTTTTTTTTGCACTGTTATTAAGAGCACCCTGGATCACTGAAACAAAATGCATGTATGGAATACCCATGGGCCAAATAATTTCACAGACTGGGAATGATTTTTGGTAACACTTGCTGTGGCCAGACGTTATTAATTCTTCTGATGTTAATTGTAATGATGCAATAATGAAGAACTAATGTGTTATTAATGAGGCGATAATGCTGTATATACTTCACAGAAATTCCATTATAATTGGCCAATCAATGTACCATTGCTTTAAATTGTTAATTTGTTTTTAAGAGAAAATGTAACATAAGCCAACAAATGTAGTTTTAAGTAAGGCTGCGGCCAGCTATTTTCCAGTGACCTTCTAGGCTCTTTTGAAAAGCTTTGCCAACTTACTCAATTACAAAGCAAGAAGGCAGTCTGATTTCAAAACAATTATAAAAGCTGCCAATAAATTTCATTCGACTCTTCGTACTTAAGAACAAGGTCAGCAATGAGAGAAAAAGAGTACCTTTGAAGCCCAGTATGCCAGTTTTTAATTTAAGGGGTGCAGTTCCAAATCATAAAAACAAGCTTGGGATTAATGTAGGCACCTTGAGACCTCCCCAAAAGGCTTCATTTTTGAAGCAATTGTGCTTTTTACTGACATGCAGGTCTTCTAAAGGAGTCTAAAATTGGGCACCAAAATTCTGTGGCATTTCAATATCTGTATTTTTTTTATCATTATTATTATTATTATTATTGCTACTATGGGATTGTCCTGTTCATTTTAACTAACCACTAAACTCTTCACATTAGGAAACCACAAAAGTAGAATGTAAGGAATCACAGGCTGAATATTAAGAAAATTCATGGCAATTCCTCTCCTTAGAGCATCTAAGCTTAAAAGAATGTGTTGAAAAAAGCTTCTGGCTTAGGAAATTAATTTAATATGGGGTGGGGGGAGCTTTCTAAGTTAAGGATGTGATTTCCCATATGCTAGCTTTGATATCAAAATTAGTATTTCTGCAGTCATTCATATTGCAAACACCCACAGTACCTACCCACTGCAGTACTGTCCAGATTTGAACAGAAAAGTTCATTTGCTGTATTATGTTTCAATTAGGTTGAACTTTCTCAGAAAATACACATTTTATGACCAGAGACACTTTTAGACTGCTGTCTTGCTAAGTCTACATTGTGATTGCCTGAATCTCGCTACTCAAGACGTAGAGCAACAATGTCCATTGAAGACACCAAACTCATTAAATGTATGAGTTTATGTCTAGTACAGTATCTGCTGTCCAGTATCCCGGTATATTTATGCTGCAAAGAACAAGCTACACTGACTCACTTCTTGTACTTCTCTATGCCCTTCTTCTTATCTGTGGCCAAAAGATGTAGTTAGAGCTTCTCTGCTGAACCCACTTCCTTTCCTCACACCTTTAGCCAGGGAACAGATTGGTTCAGAGCACTAAGGCTGACCTCAGGTGGTGTTATACAGCCATTCTGTCATTTCAGTGGAATTATATTGGTTTGGGCAAATTCTTCGAAAATTTAAGTCAATGAGTTCAGACATGCTAACACAGCCAGACATACTTTAAGACAATTCTACTTCCATGAAAACAGATGATTCTGTGTCCATTCCAAGCAGAGAATGAAAATACTTCTCAAAACTGGGTGTACAGGGATTTTGTCTTCCATTTCATTCTATTTCTGAATTACTTAGATGCTTTCAAAATGTTACTTTCATCTTATGATAAATTCTCCAGGACTTCTCCATAGGAAATGTCAGTGTGCCAAACTGGTCTACTTCCATTAATCCATAACAGCTTCACTGGGCATAGTAGTGTCATTCTGAATACAGAGTTAAGTTCAACGTCTGCCAAGTGGCATGTGAACACTAGTCTTGTATAATATTCATACAGGTATTTTGAGCTTTAAAATACTATGAGGCCAAATTAAACTGTTAATAAACTGTCTGGAAGTTGGGCTTTGGTATTCTTTCAAGGGAAGCAAGAGGAAGGATTAAGTGTTTATTTTAATTTCTCACATTTTTTAGTATCTGAATATAGGATTTTTAGCTTTGTTTCATCTCCACTTAAGTAATGAATTTTTAAAAGAATAGGTTTAAACTTCTTGAACACTCTAGAGGGAGTTCTTTCTACTAAACTTAACTAAAGTTACAAGATTTTTTTTTTTATAATGTAGTGATCTGAAGTGTCTCTAAAAAGAAAACAACAGTCCTTTAAGTTTGATTTTCTAACAAATCTTACAGGCATTCTACATGATACTATGCTGCTTAAGAGACTGACATTTAGTCTTTCTCATAAAGCAGTTATCTTAGATGTAAGATTTTACCACTATACTAAAATCCTTCCTTATTACCCTACACTAAGGCTGCCCAAGTAACACTTTGAAATTTGGTGTTCAAAAAACATAGACAGGTCTTTCACTGGAAGTAATGGGTGGTATAAATTTAAGTTCTGAACCTTATAAAAAATTCCATTTACACATCTCTGTTAATCAATTCAGTATGTAAAGTCAGTCCAAAAAAAAAAAAAAACTTTTTACACTCACATCTTCAGTATAAAATGAGCCAATTTACTTGTTTCCTATATTCCTGAGAAATATTTGCATATTATATAGGTAGAAAAATGTTTCTAATGAAATCACTAAGCATGGCAAAACTTTCTCTAGTGCTTATTTGTTACTCTGATATTCATCTGCAGGAAAAAAAACATGTATATAAAACATAAAATATGCAGTCCCTTTAAAATGACTTCACTTAAAAATGGTGCAAGTAAAAAATAATTTTGTTTGAGAACATGCAAGCATTGATTTCAGTCTTCAGGCAATACACTTCTCTATGTATTTGTCACAATTCAATTTACATCCAGCACTAACACGGTATCAGCACAGCATCTTGAGTCAGCTGGCGCTACATACTAAGTAACTAACAGGAGAAACCTCAGTCTGACTTATACCACTACTGCAGGGCATCGCTTGGCAGGAAGATTTGGTTCCTCGTGAGTGGATAAGTACACAGGTGGGCTGAGGCTGACGCTGATAGCAAAGGGGCACTAAAATTGTCCCTCATCCCAATCCCCATCAGAGCTGTAGAGAGGGACTTGTTCCAGCTTTCCTTATGAAATTAAAAGTCTAATGTTTGGGGAATAAATGCATCTGCTTTCTTTGCTGAGTAATACTCTTGTCCTACCTACACCAACAAAAAACTCCAAGAAATAAGGAGTCAAAAGAAGCAGATGAGAATGATCTCAAAAAAATCAAATTGTGTAGGGTATTGTATCTCATGTCATGCACATTCCCAATCTACAAAATCCATTGCACACTACTCTAAGCACTTTTTGTCAGAAAGTTGCTGTTTCCATAAGCCAGTGTCTTCACTTTTGCAAATCAAATCATAATGCTATTTTAAAGGCTCTCCAGTCTTTAATTTCCTTTGTGTTTTAATGGCCACATAACTTCATAAGGGCCCAAATACTGCTCTTATCTCATAAGATGCAGAAGCAGCCACAGTGCTATTACAATACTGTATTTTGTTTTTCCCACTAAGCAAAAATCCATTGAAACAAACAGTGCAGGCATCCTATAAATTCTAAACGGACTTTGCATCATAAAAATAATACATAATGAACTCTTTCCCAAGCAGTTCACAGAGCAGTGCTCTAATCACACAAAGCACATGAGTAGCCATTTCTTTCTAACTCTACAGATGGTTTAGACATGCTCTCTAATGTAAAGCAATTCTATCCCATCGTATTCTGACTGAGTTTAGCCATTTGGTCCCAGCTATTTTTGGTCTGCCGTAGGTTTTGCTGGAAGATGGGAACACAGAAAAAGATTTTCTACTCCCCTCTCTTGCATAAATACTGGGAGCAGAAAGAGACAGCGGAGCAGAAAAGAGGTAAAGAAGAACCCGGACACCCTGCCCACGTTCGACCATGTTGACAGTGCAGGTACCCCAGCTCTGAGAAACTGCCCCATTATTTCAAGTACATTTGTACAAGTGAAAGCAAGCGCAAAGGGACCATGAAATATGAAAACAAAACAGGCAGTTAACTTGCAAAAAGTAGTCAAATGAATATTCATATTTATGGTTTTCAGTCTACTTCTAGAAGCATAATCCAGCACTTCTGGACTAGAACCGCAATGCAATTTTTTCAAAATATAAAGCTGGCCAGATTCCCTAACAGAACTGCTGCCTTTAAAATTGCTACAGGAATAATAGAAAATGATCAGCATTCTCAACATCAGATAATTTAAAAAGCATTAATTTCTATATTTCTGAACTTTTAAAAAATGTCAGGGGCTTGTATAATTTCCTATTCCTATTGGGTAAAGCTGTATTGAATCCCCGGAGCTGCTTACCTACTCCAAACTTTTTACATTAGCTATGTAACTATTCCAAGAACAAATGGATCTTTTTTTTTCTTTCCTCCCTATTTCTCTTCTGCCTCCAGATATCTCCAGTCCTGGTTTCTTCACTCACAGAGTTGAATTTTATTTAATTTGTAGTGTTTCAGTGAGATGACACATTGTCAGATCTGCCTTGGAAATTGTATTCATCCATTTATCAGCTAGCAGAAGCTTTAAAGTCTCCCCACATCGTTGTGTCAGTGTGCCCCAGTCCAATGGAAAGAAAATATTTCTGAGGGGTGAACGGGATGGGAGTGAGGGATGGGGGGGGACACGGACGGGAAGAGAAAAAAAGAAAAGGTCAAGGTGAGTGACAGCAATATATGGTGCTTGCTAGCTCAACATCTGTTATTTACATCTTCTAAATGATTTTGTAGCAGCCATCAAATAAATAAATAAAACTAGAAAATTATTCCAGCATTTTCAGAGAATAGGGCCTAAACCTACCATTTTGCTCTGGTAGCTCTAGTCATTTTTTATACTTACTTTGCATTCAAACAGACTGCTACAAAAAGGAATACAGAATGGAAGTCAGGCCCATTACATACATTTTAAACACTAAATCTGACTTTAAGGCAATCAAGGTTATGGTTTTCTTCATATGTAAAAATCCTACTGCATTAAAAAGCTCCCTAGGTTTCAGCAACAACAAAATTACCACTAATTTATGAAAACTGTGTTAGTGTCTGCAAACCTTTGCTGTAAATTATGCATGTGAGCATGGAAATGCTAATGAAAAGAGGATTTCATTTACAATTGATTAGTACAAATTCAGCAGTCACTATAGTTATGCCAGTCTAATTTATTTTCTTGTAGAACATGCTGTTTGCCAGGTTTTGGCCATTTATTTCTATACTGTTGAACATCAGCTTCTCAGACTTTAATGTCACATTATCTTTTATCCAAAGAAAAGTTCATTTTCTTTTTAGAAGGTCTTAGTTAAACGAAGTCCTTGGGCTCAAAGTTAACTCTTTTGATTAAAACATTTGTAGGAGGGCTGCAATAAAAATGGTGCCCTTTTATACAGAAGGAATTGCTGAAATTACTGTGGTTTCTAAGACTTCTAATGTGTTGAAGAATATACATACTATCGTCTTCACCAGAGCTTATCACAGATTTTTTCACTCGGCACACAATTTGTAAAATTCTTTTTTCCTCACTACATAAGGCTTTTGCTAGGGATTAGACCTCCCTGGAAAAAAAACTTAGTAAGTCAGCATTCCAAAAGCATTTTACAGGCCTCTAAAAAGGATGGGAAGAATCCATAGTGCAAGGCTTTATCATGATTTTTTTTTGCCCAAAGACCCATGCTGGCTGGAAAATCAATAATGCCTTATATGAAATAGATCCAAATAGAAAGGAAAACATGGGGTTCTAGGGAGTTATAAAAACATATTGTAGAAAACCCTTCAAGGTTTCTTATGAAATAGAGAATGCGAATCTTCTATGTATTTGTTAGTGACAGTGATGTTTTGTGGATTTTCTTGGAAGCAGTTGAAGTAGAAACAGAATTTTCTTCTACACATGAATTTGCTACTTTCTGTTAAGTCTTTTAAAATACTCCAGGCTGGGAAGCTTCAGCACTGAGATTCACCACTTAGGTGCAAAACAAAACTTCTGTCCTTTTGCCTGTGTTTTTTTAGAAGTTCAGTAGAAGGCTTACATCTGAAGTTTGGTCTAGTCGATAAAAATACTTGCAACCCTGCAAAGCCTGAAGAATTAGATCATTGGTTCTATAACTCTGGCTTGAAAAACAGGCCACACAACACTCCAGATGCCTACAAAATCAGACTGTGAACAGACTACTAAAAAATAGTAAACCTCTAAGTTGTGGAAAAGAGACTTCCTTTAAGCCTAGATCAGACAATGATTCTAATTGCACAATCTATCCAAATCAAATACATACATAATGTGCAATGCACATTTGCCTTTGACAGCTTTATTTGTTCATTAAACATTTATGTTAGATGGCTTTTAGCATCCCAGTCCATGATATTCATCTAAACTTGGCTAGAAAATTAACAGCTTAAGTAGTCCCACATTTTATCATATTAACCTCTCTTTGGATTTTTACTGAGTAGATGTGATAAAAACCAACCTAAATTGTGCATTTCAAAATTGAATTGTAAAAGTGCTTTTGCTAACATTAATTGTTTGGGTTTTTTCATATTATGATGTGGTATGGCTCCTTTCTCTGATAACTTGGTAACAGCAAATTGATTATAATCACTCAGCCGAAAATGGGATTTCTTTTATAAGCAAATCAAGTATATGACTATTGGGAAGGGTTTAGCTATCAAATTAACATTGTAACTTGCTTGGAAACTATTTCCTACCAAACAGTATATGGAAAGATTTCCAGGAAACTCATGCTATATATAGTACTTTAAATAGCATTTTAAAACAATTATTCATGCAGTTGTAATTTCTTGTTCTATTAGCTAAATGCATCTACTGCAAATCTAGCTAAGTGAAGGAGCAGAGATGAAGAGAGGGAGTGAAATACTTCCTATCATTTGATGATCAGAATAATCAGAAGTGACCCTAAAATAGGCATAAACTTTAAAAAGTGTAACAATTAAACCCACTCTGTTTTTAAATTACTTGCTATATGAAATAGTATCAAGGAGTTATGCAGAGACATTCTGATGATGTACATGCAACATACATGCCTGAAAACAAGAAAAACCCAAAATGGAACTGAACGTTGTGCAAAAAGGATAAGGAACTGCAGAATCACAGATCTTCTAGCAGCCTTATTCCAAGGGCATCTCTTTATTAAGAAACTCCTGTTTTTCAATGACACTGTGAAGACTTGCCAAAGTGTTGAAAATGGAATGCTATTTAATGATCACTTTAAATATATTTAAGCTTACTTTAGTGACATGTTTTCATGCAAACAATGCACATCTAAAGAAAAGACAGGTATCAGACATGGCAGTTTTAAAGGCACATTGTACACACGACGTCTTCTGAGGCAACAAAATTTATTTTAAAAGCATCTTCTTTTTTTATCATTTATTTTTCAGTAGTGTTTACAAACATAGCTGCTTGTGAATTTGCTGGCTGTACAGGCACCAATCACCAATATCTCACTGCACCGCAACATAGTAAGTGTTTTTAAGGGAAATGGTTCTTTTCCCAAGCAGCTAACAAGGGAAGATAAGAGCAGGTGGATGCAGCAAGCAGCCTGCCATACCTAACAAAGCCTAAACACCCTGCTGATTGCCCAGATACAAAACTTCATTACGTTCACAAACTCCAACCTGGTGGCTCAGAAAATTCTCAGAGAGATATTACGAGAACAAAAACAGGTATGCAACAAATTATCAGAAGGACAAATTATCAGGACAGATAAAGAAAATCTGTAAGCTTGAAAGCATAATTTGTTCCCTAGGACAGCATGACACCAGTCATCTATCAGTCTTTCTTACTAGTCCTCCTTTCTCTGGAAATCTACATCTTAATCTCAGCCATATATACCCATACAATCTTTTGTTGTTCCTTGCTAATGAAACCAAAATAATCTAGTCTTATCCATATGAAACAATGTACCAACTGATTTGTCTTCCAGAACAATTCATCTTCTTTGCTTCCTTGCAAATTGACTCCACTGAAGTTGTGAGGTTTCCCTAATGACACACAAAAGTTGAAAATTTTGTTGTGATGTTAATAATTTCACAAAACCTGACAGTAACTTGATAAGGCGCTGCCATTACTAGATGCTATTTCACCTGTAACAGAAACTGGCTTTGAGACAAGTCCGCATGACGTAATACCCTCAAAGCTTCTTGTTTATATTCTTTTACCTGTTCAGCTGGCTCATCAGTCACACATACTTTATTTTCTTCTTTTGGCAACTAGTTTAAACATTTTGATGCACAATTGTCTGATCATGGACATATGAATATTATCCAAGGGCAAAATTTATTCCTGATGTGCACATTCTGTCAAGCAGCTATGATGGTGACAGTTGCCAGGACAGGCTGAGAAAGAGAGGAGCAGTACAGGATATGTCAGATACTGGATGTGCTGATGGTCAGCCAGATCATCACCATCCCAGTCTTGAGTTCTTAATTTAAATATACCTTATGGAAAGCAGAAATGGAGACTTGGGGAAATAGCAGCAAGGGAAATGATGGACGTGCAACCCAAGGACTCCCTTGTTCATGCACCTTCAGGCTTCCTGCAGTTACTTTGTAATTTGTCACATCTTTACCTATAAAGAAACTGTTCAAATCAAAGCTAGCAGGCAGAAGGTTTTCACCCCTAGTTATATCCATGTATCACCAAATTTTGGATAAACCTAGTGTCTCTAGCATGTTCACAAGTTCATCTAATGCAGAATATAATTGCCTTGTACTAGTGAAATATTTATTAAATGCTCTTCTGAAGGGAAGGATCCAGAAGGGAATGAGACATTAAAAGCCTTCAGGAAGTGCATCCTAGTGGATTGGTTTCTGGTTTGTCTGAGTTTCCAGCTAAGATTAGTGAGCATGACCTGACTGAACTGGGTAAGACTGAACAAGCTATCACACTTGCAGCTACAAGATTGACATAAAAGACGTTTTCCTCCTCTTCTTCTCCCCCAGCAATCACATACCTTTGCTGGAAAGTGGCCTCTACGACAGAATACAGATGGGCAATTAGCTGCGCGGAGTGCAAATACCAGGTTGGCATCTCAAAAAATGGAGGGGCTTCTGAGAAAGCTTGTAAATCCTCACGAAAGTACCCTAAGTTTGTTCTTCACCTTATTCATATTAAAAAAGGCATTCAGAATGACCAAATGTGCTGATGAATGAAATGTAAACATGCTAGTCAGGTATTTTGGCCCAGCATTTGTTGAATTTCTCATATTTCAGCTCTCACATGTTTAATATTGCATTTCTCCAGTGGAGCTTAACTTTTTCAGCAGCAAGGTAGACAGAACAATGTTTACGATGGTATCTGATTTATTATCATATAACTTGTTATTCAACATATACAGTTAATTAATTTGAGTTTCTGGTGCTGATGTGTGACTGCCTGAGAAAGCACCCTTCTATAGTTCTGCATGAGTTCCTGAGGTGCTGCTGCCTTTGCTCCTCTCATAGAAAACTTATGTGGAAGTACACATTCAGTGAATTATCTGGGGCAACAGTGCAGCTGCTCCTCCTCAGTTCTTCATCTGTACATGTATTTCATCAGCGTTAACAGCTGCAAATTGCACACAGAATTTAGGGGAAAAAGAATCTTTTAGAAAAAGCCGATTTCATTTTTATCATTTTGCTAAGTGGGGTTGTGATAAGATCTCCACTCCCTATTGCAAGAATCAGAAGCAGCCTGTTTTGCTTGTATAACGCAGCACAGCTTTATTAGTATTACATTGGGCTTATAAAAAAAGACTTGGATGAGAGTTGCAATGTAATGTCTGATAAAAATTTCAATATCTATACCCATCTTTCAATAAATGCACAGGGAAAAACTATACAGCACTGTGTGTACTAATCTGATTAACTCAAAACCCTCTATATTTTTTACACCTGTTTTTTCTAGTGCCACATTTTCCACTAGGAAGGTCTTTAAAATTAATACCTCTTGGAAGAAAAAAACCAAACCAAAACAAAACAAAGGTACTGTCAGCCTTCTTTGCTGACTACCTAGGGTGGGGGTGATGATGGCTGGCAGCCAGGCTACAGTAGTATGTTTGAATTAAGGAACACTTAAGAAGTGCAAACTGCCTTTTATTGAGACCTTTACAGAGGGATCCAGCAGGATACTTATCAATTCCCTTCTGTGGGTAGTCTCAGCAGAATCTATCTGTCTATCTATCTATCTATCTACTTATCTATCTCAAAACTGTAAATCGTAAAAATATTAGGGAGGAAAAATAAAAATTAAGATTACTTTAAGATTTTTCTCCTAAGAGAGTTTTTTTCCTCCTCAACACCTGAGTTTAGTAGAATAGACACAAGAAACTGACTACTAAAAGAAGTTTTACAGCCTCTCTACTCTATAAGAAAACCTAATGAACTTGAATTTTAATCTTACTTTTTTGTAAAAAAAAGAGTTATTTAATGTTTAATTTTTGCTTTTCCACACTAAATGGCTGAAAGAGCTTAGAAAAAAAATCCTTAATGTAAATTGGGAGCAATCATCACATTTTATTAACTGTGAGGCTTATCTTCTGGAGAGCAATCACAAAACTATTGAATATTTTACTTCTCTCATCTGTGATCTTTTCTTCTGTCTCATTAGAAAACAACCCAGTGAATAAATCATTCAGTGCCCAATTCTGTATATTCAGCTCCTATTAAACACATTGTAACAGAACTCAGCATCTCAAAGGGACAGACTTCTCATCAGCCTCATCTTTACTGCAGTCTTCAACATCAAGTTTCTTCCAATCTACCTATTAAATTTCTAAGTCTCTTTAGTTTGATGTGTATATGTGTTCTTTTACTGCGCTGCGGCATGTCACACAAGGATACGTGAATGATTCATATAATTGAACTAAGCTAGCTGATTATCTGATAAACAGGTTGATAGATATTTTCTAGAACTCCAAATTAAACACCAGGAGTAAACAACCAGGAAACAAAATTTCCTCAGGAAAATAAGGGCAGTTGAAATTTTCCTCTGAAAATGCTCTGGGTTGTTCCTTTAACGGGAATACTGCAGTTGCTGTTAGCAGGAAAAATTCACAGAGAATGCTATTCTACCCTCTGTCTATTTTATTAGGGGAAGAATTTAGCTGTTATTCTACTAATGCTTATCACTAGGACAGCAGCACAAATCGTTTTGTTATTTTCTTTTTCTTTTCTCCCTAGTTTTTGCATGAGTTTGATGACTGATTAGCCCCTGGGCTCTTTTATACTTTCTGGTAGTGCAAGAAAGTATAGCTCCAGGAGATGTGTAAGCTCATTGTCTGTACCACCCGGGTTAAGATTACATGTAATCCCATTTTCTCTGATCGCAGCAGGTGCCAGTAGAGGTACACAACATTTTAAACAGAAAAATGTGGCTACAGGAGATGTTTTCTTATAATACCTGATGAAGGCCTGAGTGGAACGAGAAGTGCTCTGATGTCAGGGCGCTGCTCTTCATAGTGCCCTCTGGTTCGGGGCAGCACACTTCTGAGTTTCAAAGGTCAGTTCCAAAAACCACACGTGTTTTTGATCAAGCTACAAATAACTTTACTGAACTTTCCTCATATCTTAAATCATTTACCACAGCTCCATCACTGTTTGCTGCCAATGACTTTTTGTCCTATACCATGCCCCTCACAAATGGCAAAGAACACTGTATCGTTCATTTCTGATCATGTATCAGAAATTTCCAACCAGCAACCTGCAGAGGCACAAGGCAAGGCTACCTGGCCTGAAAGCGTACTGCTGAGTATCACACTGCCGTGTGCCGTGGAGGAAACAGAAGCTGAGCTACGAGACTCCCCTCAGAGCTGCCAGTGTTCCTCAGATTAGGTACAAATACGGTTTTACTGGTCAAGCCAGAAACACTGGCTAGAAAAAAAATGAAAAACAATCTCTTAGATGAGGTGATTTGTTGTGTGGCATGTCTGCTCGTTTCACTTTTGAAATAGCCTGTGAAGCGATTCCAATGGTATACTATAAGAAAACAGGAATATGCCTTATTATTACTAAGACATAAAAACCATAAAAGTGAAAAACTTATTTCAGGCTGAAAAAAGTAAAAAAAAAAGTATGAAGAAACATTACGTTCTGAAGATTCTATTACTTAGGATTAGTTCAGGAGCTTGTTTAATTTTGCCTTTAGTTTTCATCATGGGAACAAGTTCCACAGGAACATGAGAGAAATTGCTGTTCTGACATCTAATGATGATTGACTCTCTTCTTGGTACGAAAGAGTTGCCTGTAGCTTGTCTAAATAGAAAACCATGCAGAAAATATCACAAACATAATGAACATTTGAAATACACTACTGTCATTTTAGTATGTTACTCGACTTTTAACAGAGCTTTTTTAAAAGAAAGTAGATATCATGTATTTTAGTTAAGTTTAAAGTAGATGTAGAGGTGTAATTCGCAGATTGCCAAAGTCCATTAACCTGATGTCTAGTTAACATATGGAACTGTACCTTTGAGGTAGGATGAGCCATAAAAGAGGCTAGAAGCCTCTTTGGCTAGAAGCCAAAAGATCTGATTAGCTGCTCATTGTGTACAAGTAAACCATCCAAAAAACTGTAATCTGACCTATTAAGAAAGTTACAGATTTTGGTAATAATAAAAAAATTTGAAAGAGGTGAGATATTAGATTCTTTTGAAAATAAATCTTTAATATGTTCACTGCAGTACTGCAGTGTTGGGAGCCTGGTTACTCACTCATTCTCTTAGCTTTCAGGAGGAAAAGCAGTTGTGCAGAACCACAATGACTAACGTACCTTCTAGTACAGTATGCACCAGCTTTACACTGCAGCACAACACAACTAAAGTCACTATTGTTTTATTACTGCCTCTACAATTCACTTCTAATGCTTTGTGGCTTCTTTCTTTACAGATATCCTTAGTCCTGCCTTTCTTTTCAGCTGTAAAAAAATTCATTTTTATTTACACTTTAGTGCCAAGATGATATTTAGCTCTGTTGTAAGCAATCAATTTATAACAGAATAAAGCTGTTGGAAAAAATTAATACACAGCCGTCCAGAAACGAACTAAGGTTTCTTGACACTTGTTGATGAAAACATTTTCCTGAATTTTGCTGTATCCCATGAGTTTTAGGATGAACAGATAGTATAACTCAACTCACATCTGCTCAACAGTGCTACCAGGCTAAAGTTGAAGAGCTCTCATACCCTCAAACCATCCTTTTCCTCTCTCTCTTCCTTTTGCAGGTTCCTGTTCTTAGCTTGAAATAACATAGCCTCATTTATCTTGTCACTTTACCTGGTTCATTTGCAGATGATTCTGCTTAGCCTAATTAGGCCTTTTCTCCTTCTGTCCGTAAAGAGGGGAATGGAGGTAACAGCAGAGTAACTCAGGAGGACAATAACCCATCAGCCTTTACAGTTACACAGAGCCGCTATAAGACACTTACAGGTAGGCTCACATGTATCAGAATGATTTGTAAAAATACACTACAGTGTGTGTATATACATTTTTACAAAGTACATTTTTAGAGAGGAATAGGGGTGTGCCATATATTCCTACCAAAAGAATTTTGCAGCAACAAATTTCATTAAAAGTTTTCATTAATAAGACATCATTGAGTCTTGAAGAAAAGCTGTAGAGACAGACATTAGAACAGATGGAACTAATAAGATGATATTCTGCCCCCCCCAAGAATTTTAGTCTTGGTGTATGAAAATGAAATGGGATCCAGTATCCTTTGAAGAGGACATAATTTAAAGCTCAATGCTGATGGCGAAGAACTTTTGCAGTAATTGCACATTGATAGTCTACATTTGTTTCCCAAGATCTCTTACATAGAAAATCATAGCAAGTAAATGTGACAAACCACCTGTAAGATGATATCTTACAAGATGATAGGTTAATTGTAAATATAGTTTCCTGCTAATAGTCTAGATTTGACAAATCTTACATTGATCTACACAATTTGATCACTGCTCTGAAAGTAAAATTGATCCAGTAGCAACAGTGCCACTTAAAAATAATGACAAGTTTTAATAGATTAAAAAATTGAAAATTAAAATCAAGACGACACAGGTTAATCCATATGGCTTTTTCATTGCATTGCCTTTTGTTAATCTCTGGGTTTAATGAACTGACAGCCACTACAATGCATGTAATACCCCTCGATATCCAAAGTCTTGACAACAGGCATTTTCAACACGATGTTGAAATCTGGCATACATGATGATACCACAGTTCAGTAACACACAGCACAAAATTTTTCCTTTAAATTTAGACAGGAACCCCAGCAGCATTTTCATCTCTGGAATGGAATTTGCTGTACCTATACTAAGCAGAGCTAATCAAGGCACCTCCAAAAATTTGTACTTTTATGTTACTTTGTCAAAATAATAAGAAAAACAGTAGAAAACAAATTCTGTAACAGTGGAAACAATATTATTTAGGTCATCTTACAGCCTCATGTCCTCTGATGCACTGAACTGAACAACAATATCTACCACTAATACAGTCTTCACCAATAGATTTCATAGCATCTTACAAAGGAGGCAGCAACTATTCTTTCCAGCTTGTGACCTGGGAACAGAGATTTATAAATGTGTCGTGGTTTAACCCCAGCCAGCAGCTCAGCCCCACACAGCCGCTCACTCTCTCTACCCCAGTGGGATGGGGGAGAGAACTGGAAGGGTAAAAGTGAGAAAACTCGTGGACCGAGATAAAGACGCTTTAACAGGTAAAGCAAAAGCTGCACATGTAAGCAAAGCAAAATAAGAAATTCATTCACTTCTTCCCATCGGCAGGCAGGTGTTCAGCCATCTCCAGGAAAGCAGGGTTCCATCAGGCATAACGGTTACTTGGGAAGACAAACACCATGACTCTGAGCGCTGCCCCCCTTCCTACTTCTTTCTACCAGCTTTTACTGCTGAGCATGACATCATATGGAATGGGATATCCCTTTGGTCAGTCAGGGTCACCTGTCCCAGCTGTGTCCCCTCCGAACTTCTTGCGCCCGCCCAGCCTCCTCGCTGGGGGGTGGGGTGAGGAGCAGAAAAGGCCTTGGCTCTGTGTAAGCACTGCTCAGCAGGAACGAAAACATCAGTGTGTTATCAATACTGTTTTAATCACAAATCCAAAACATAGCCCCATACCAGCTACTATGAAGAAATTTAACTCTATCCCAGGCAAAACCAGTACAAAAGGCAAAGCAACATGTCCAGCCTCTCCAGGAATTTCAATGGGAGATGTTGTATGGAAATGAAAATAGTAGAAATGGCTGTTTCTTGGGGTATTTCAAGTTACCAGAGCCATACTGCCAAAACAAAGCAGCCTAATTTTTCTTTAACATGAACATGACTTCAAAGGCCTAGTTCATCTTTTTCTTCTCCAAATTCCATTTTTTTTTCCAGCCTTATGAGGTTCTGAGATTGGGTTTGACAGTTGTGAATTACAGCAACATCTCAGTTCTCAAATCACCAGAATTTACAGCTATAGAGTCACAACCAGTCAAAACTCATGCAGAACAGCACATCCATGTGAACTCAAAAAAACAAATTTACTGTGCATTCAATTAAGTAACTATAGTAAGTAATATAATATTAAAAAGTAGCAAGAATATACAAATATAAATAGAGTGCAGAGAGCAGACCGGGAAACAGGGGTAATATACTCAATAACCAGTAATGCACACAATACCAAACTCCGATTACCACTACAGAAATGTGTATGGTGTGGGAAGGGTGCTGGAGGGGAGGCGGTGGGGAACAGACCAATTTGGAATCTGTTATTTGGTCCTTGCTATCATGGTAAAGATACGTGTCTAATGAAGGCATCCGATCTGCCACCCAGTCCATGCCCTCTCCTTAGGAAAGCAGACTATGAGAACAACCTGGACTGAACTTACTATTTATTATTCGTTAATAGGTAGCAAAATTTTCTGCAGGTTTAAAAGAGTACAGAGATATGAGATAAAATACAAAGTGAAGCAAAAGTAGCACAACTTAACATTTGTCAAAAGTGGCAGAATATTTATAGAATATTATAATGTAAATATGCACCCTAAAGTGACTTTTCATTGTTATAAATTGTCATGTTTTCCCTAGAGATACTGTGCAACTGCAAATAGGAAGCACCAAATCTTTATGATCCTGGATGACAGAGCTACAGGTATCACCCAATTAAGAATGGAAGGAAATCTCTCCATCAGGCAGTCTAGCTGTTAAGATGCAGTTCACACTATGGATGTGTCTGAGAAGTTTGCAGTCTGTGAAAGCGAAGGTGAAGGTCAAGGAGTAAGCCACAGAAACCTTGGCTACCTGCAGAGTCTGCAATCAAGATGTGTGGAGTTGATACGTTCTCACATTATTCCCAGAAACGATGTCTTTTCTTCCCATAAATGTGGTCACTGCATTGCTGATCATCAGGGCTTTGTAGTACAGTGTCGTGAGGTGATTTATAAAACTCATGTTTTCAAGGCAGTTCATCAGGGAATTGAAGCAGCTAAGATGCTGATAATCACTAGACCTGAAGCAGATCTGACAGGCAAAACACCAGCCTTCCTCAAAAAACTTTTTGCTCAGAGGTATCTGCTATAAACAACTTCGTCTCATCTGTAGTCAAGAGCAGTCCTGGTGTATCTTGTCTAGATTTCACATTCCCTTGCTAAGCCACCTTCCCATCATGCCCTTTCATCTTTCAGACAGTCTTGGGCTAGAAAAAATTCTTGCCTGCCCAATACATTATCAACAATACTTTCCATTTAAAAGTTAGTCACAACATGATTTGTACGAGCGTTCAGCAAGTTCTTTTTCGGCAAAAAGTACTTCCCTACACAGCACGTTGTTTTGGCACATAGGCATCTTCACCCCCCATTAAAATACCAAGTCTCCAATAATCATCTGAACACAACTTTTTTATTTGAGTAGAGCTTTGATCTTGAAGAACTGAATAACTCAGATGACTCATAAGAGACTGCTGCATTCTAGATAGCCTGCTAATTTCAGCCACAAAATAATAACAAAACCTTTCACAGTGAGGGCAAATGATACATAGTTTTGAGAAGTCAGCCCCCCGCTCCCACTGGTGGTCACATATACACAACTTTGATCATTACCAGAAGTGGTGCAAACAAAACTATCTCCCAGAAGAAATCAAACAATAGACAATACTAAATAAATGCATGAATGAATAAATAAAAAAACTGTCTTCATGCCTGGAGTCAGAACTGAGACTGGTAGGAGCCGCCTGGAGAAGTGCAGCAGCTGCCGTCCATGTGGCAGCAAGAATTCAGTGCTCGGCAGGTGAGCACAAGCTTGCAGCCCGCAACCAACCACATTCAGTCGTACCTCGAGGCGCTTGTTTTCTCTCCATTGCCTTAATTTTAAGCAGGACTCAGCCTTACATACACTGAAACTGCTAGGCAGAATTCCCATCCAAACTCCAGGACCAGGTCCCCCAGTTCCTACTCAGAGCCTTTTTTTGCTAAATAATTCCACGAATTTCAGCAAGCCCAGGGCAAAGTAAGATAAACAAACCAGAAAAATCACCATGTAGAGAGTCCAGTTCTGTACATCAAGTAAGCACTTCCGTCATAGCAATAACATTTATGTTCTGGATCTCTCACACAAAGGAAAAATCAACTTCCATTAACAGTATCAACAGTTATTATTTTGCTTGTTGGCTTATGCTATTGGTTTGAAATTCTGCAAGTCATAATGCTTTTGATACTGGTCCAGTTTCTTTTTTCATAATCTTCATTTTCAACCTGCCTCTTCACAGAGGAGTTGCGGGGGAGGGCAGGAGGTTCTTTTTGTTCTACTATGCTACCGATCTTCTGCTAGTCTTGTTACCACTAATGATCTTAAATACTTTTTACAGAGTTTAATCAGGTATAGCATTTAATCAGGTATAGCATTTAATCAGGTAATCACCTGCTGAAGTAAAAATAATGTTTCTAAGTAGTCCATTTGCCTTTGCAGCACAGAAAGAAACAGCTCTGAGCTGGTAGGCTGAAGTGCAAACACAGTGCTTCTACTTTGTTGATCAGCTTGTTTGAATGGGAGTTGAGTGAAGAGATCCACTTGAAAATAAACCCTTCTCCCCCGCCTCTCCCAATGCTGCTACCTATTCTGTTATAGAGCAGACAGGAAATCTGGGGACTACCTCCAGAAAAAAAGATCATGAAAACTGTGTTTCATGATGTTTCTATTCCTTTGCTCAAGCATGCAGCAATGTCCAGTGCAGACTGTCAGAACACCTGGTGTCCAGTACATTCTCCTCCACTTTTGAACATGGCGACATGGTATCACTTGAACATGGCAAAGATGGTATCAGTTGTTTGAAAAGTTTCTAGTCAGAATATGTAAAAGTACAAATGAGTAAACATGACTCCATACGGGCCAAAGTGGCTAAAATTACTGATATGGCTGAACATAACAGGCAAAAAGTCTGCCTGATTTTTGCAGACAGAAATCATACTTCTAAAACCTAAAAGCATTCTTCAAAGAAGTCAGTTACACCTTAAATAAAGTTCATGCACGTAATAACACCTGGATTCCCCCCAAACTACTTTCTACTCCAGAATAAAGACAGGTTTAGTGTGAGGTAAAAGGGAAGTTTCCCTTGTATGCAAATAAACTGGTAGAAGACAGGACAAACAAGCTAGAAATAAATGGGGATTAAAAAACTCCATAGCAGTTCATGTGGGAGCCCCTGGTATTTAATATACCCATAAGCTACTTGAAACGAATGAAGAATAAGGTGACAAAATTTGTTTAAAGCAGAAAACAGCTGAGGCCTCTTGAACATGGATAAGAACACAGTTGAGGGAGCATAGGATGACTGAATATAGATTGATAATTCACCACACCTTGTAGCACAAGACCCATAGGGTGTGCAATGAAAGCATGTGGCAGCAGTTTTAAAATAAAGAGCACAGATGTAAATCAAACTTTTCCCACACAATTCAGAATTAAAATGATGGAATACATTCCAAAAGGACAGGTTGGATGTTAATATGTAAGAAGATTAAAAACCTCTTAGACAAATGGAAGAGAACTCCCTCAAGAGCCATTAAGCAAAATGGTCTGAAAATTCTGGTTAAGAAGTTCTTATACTGCAGATGAAAATAGGAAGAGCCGTTCCTACAGAAATATCAATATGCTTGCTCTGCTTTCACACTGTTTCTTCAAGCATTTGCTATTGCCTGTTGTCTTTGTTGATTTCTCCAGGGTCAGCTGGACTCTTGGTCTGATCTATTGCAGACATCCTTTTGCTCTTGGAGCTCTCTGCCCTTTGCACGCAGTTAAGACAGTTTCACCTAGGAATACACAGGCACTGAACACTGCAATTTTCCATTTTCCCTTGCAACCACTCTACTCAAAAAGTGAGCCTAAAGCTACTCATCTTCTGTTGTGCATGGAATGAAAATAGGACAAGAGAGAAGGAAGGAAGAGACTAATGATAGTCAAGGGATACTGTGTAGCTCAGCCTTTCCAAAAGGTATACAATAAGCAACAAGTATCACATAAATACAAAAATAATGATCCAAACGCTTCAAAAAAAACCCAAAACAATGCACTCCACCCCCAAAACACTTATCTATTTTGTATAATGAAAACTATTACTCGATGAAGAATTTTAAAAGCAGTTTAAATACAATTAAAATTTTCCTGGCTATATTCACACCATTACTTGATCAAGAGTAGCACTCAGAGATAACAAGTAGGCTTGTGTTGTACATGGCCTTGTGAATAAAGTATGAGGGAGACAATAACCTAAGTTTTACAACTTTTCCAGGAAAGCTGGGAAATTAATGGAAACCACCTTAGCCCTAAGATAGTGTCTCCCAAATCGCAGAGTAAATTAACTTACATAAAACAGCCACATTGCTATTGTTAGCCTACTTGCAGAACTCATGCTTCCTCATTTAAAGTTAGCTTGCATATCTAAACCACAGCACAATTTCTATACAAGGCATCTTTCCTCACTATACAACACCATTAAGGCCCTCCAGGATGTGTTTTACCAGCCTGCTAATCCAAACCTCACACAGCACACAACCAGCAGCCTCATATATCATACCACACCTTGAGGCATATGTTAATTGACCAATAAAACACACCTGTAGCATATTAATGTTATAATAAAACACTCTACATTTCAGTAAATTTTGTATTATCAGTTCTCCGTCAATTATTTATTAAGAACTAACGTAATAAATAATCTGCTGAGCAAGGTGCAACAGCATGAGGACAAAACAGTACAAAACACATTTTATCACCTTCTCTCTGCTGTTCCAGACTTTGTAGCATACTGCATATTTATAAGTGCTTGAAGTAAGGTAAGATTGAACTCTTCAGCTCTAAATCTTCATACTCTATTCACCAAGAGATTGCTTTGTTGAAATTAACAAAAGAACAGGCTTTCTTATATGTATTTGCTTGCATCAGGTTCTCTGAATCCTAATATTAGTAATTCCCTTCTGTATAGAATCAGTACTTTCATCCTTTGTGAGTACTCGTTAGCTGACTCAGTATTAGCATTAACTAACAGAAATATTTCCACTAAAAAGACACTGTAAGCCTTTTCAGAACTAAAATGGATTTTTAAATTTCAGTAGAGAATATTTACAGTATCTCCTAATAAAATTGGCACATAACTAAAATGAGGGAGTTTCATCACCACAGAAAGCAAAAATAAGAGCCAATGTGGATTTCATTGATATTGTTTGTAATGATGGACTTACCAGGGGCTCACTCCTTCTCCCATTTGCTTAGATAGGAACAGTCTTGGAACTTCTAAAATGTGTACTGAATGAATGACCGCCACAACTCTCAGCACTGAAGTGCTGAAATGCTTAAACATTAAGTACAAGCCTATAATTTCAGTAAGGTCTTTGGACATAATGTTCTCAACTGGTTTAAGCTGCTAAGTCACCCCTAAAATCAACAATTACAATGATTTACACTTCAGCTTCCAAAAATCCAACAGTAAAGAATTCATAAAAAACCAAGGTGATATTTATAGCATTCAACATCCACTCACTTTGTTTGCAAGAACAAAAAGATGCCAGATTCTCCTTTAGAGTTTGTCACCGTGAAGATGTTCGATGGGAAGATTGGTAAAGTAAGGCCATAAGAAGAAACGGTCATAAAGCAGAAGAGCTTCTCCTTTGAACTAAGGGAGCAGTGAATAGCTAGTGTGGATACCTGTAATACACATACGTAAGGGTAAAAGAGGAACAACTCCTGACTGTTCAGGATAGGCTATCAGTCATTTACAACACAAGAGAAACAATGCAATAATCCTAGACTGCATTAAAATGAGTATTATTAAAATCATTACACTAGAGCACTTCAGCTAAATGATCATAACAGAAGAAGACGTGGGAAGGTGTATTTTTCTATTGTACTTCATAGCAGTTACTGTTCAATAAATAAAAGGGCAATCATGATATATTTTTGCTATGAACTAAGACTGTCAGAGCACGCATAACTTCACTTATTTTCACTCTCATTTACTTTTTCATCAAGACATTGCTGAAGAACAGTTGTATTTAGAAAATAAGCTTGGATCCATTTTAGGTTTGGGACAAATTCATGTATAGTAACAGAATTAAAATTTTTCATAGCAGACGTAAATTAGGTAGAGCAAGGATCTGTAAAACAAAACAACAATGAAATCAAAGGAAATTAAGGCGGGACAGAAAACTGAAGGGATATAAAGCTACTTTCACTAATAATGCTTTTGTTGTATCTCAGACCCTTACCACAAAATGGCTAAACAGACCAAAGATCCAGTCTTGTATGCAACTCCTATGTTTGCAAGTTAAGAGTATGTTAAAATGTTGATTAGGAATCAGTGCATTCACAAAATTTAGGTTTGGGTTTTTTTTTGATGGTAGATAAGTAGATGAACATCTAAAGAAATCCAAACATACTTACAAAACACAGAATCATCTCCTGTCTAATAAGACTTCTCTTTCAGTATCTTCATGATGATATATATTTTAAAAAATAATTACTCTCCTTTTAATGGTATTTTTTTCCCTTATGGAACACAATAAGGAGTTTTACCATTATTCAAACTTTTTCTGCATTTTTCTGTTTCTATACCTTTATTACAGGATCTCAATAGCACCTCTCAGTAGCAGCCTCAATTCTGTCTTCATCATGTAAATTGTGCAATTGTACTGTTGCACACCAGCATGGGGGAGATGACTTTTATTTAAATGCATCGATATATGTATATATGTATTTTCTGATCAAATTCCACCAATTTACCCTTCCAATCATCCCTGAATTTGGTTCAACTTACTAAAATGCCTTTCAAAACTACCACTTTACACAGACGATTCTGGGCCCAGGACCCCTGCTAGGTGTGAAATAATGCTTTTTTGAAAAATGTATTTATGCAGGCACAAGATATGGAATATCATTTTATTTGTTTCTCTCAGATTTGTTAGTAAATTTAGTCACAAATTTCCATGCGGGTGAGGAGGTATCCCAAGAAAGCAGTGCTGTTTGTATGCTTTAAGCCAGTTGCTGCCAGTTTTCAAGTGCTGGCCTATTTAGGTTGAAAACACCTTGCTTATTTGTATTTTTAATAAATATTACAGTTAAGCCCACATACAGCAACAATCACCTAGAAAACAGATAAAGGCTGGGAATAATCAATAAAACATAACTCCTAAACAATTCCTGATTCTTTTCTTCAAAGGGGAAGTTAAAATTTGTATTTCTACAGATTGCAGGCTTAAATGATTAAAACACCTGTTTTATGAAAAGCTATAGCACACCCCACTTTTTTCTCAGTGTTCTTATCCATTTCTGCCTTTACCAGATAAAAGTTTCATGAAGTTGAAAAGAATTAAAATGAAAACCTACAGACATTACTAAAATGAAAGAGGAAGACTCAGCAAATGCAGGAGTATAAGTTTGAAGATTATTCAGTTGCCTCTCATTACAGAACAGTTCTTATGTCTATAGCAAATGGAGGATACATGGAAAAGGAAAGAGCTAGAGGCAAGCAGAAGTTAAAGAGGGGAAGAGCACAACATTATAATCATTATTATTATTATCAGTTCAGTATGGACATACAACTGAAAGCTCTCAGTAGCTGTAAGAGTAGGTGAAAATCACGGTATTACTCACAACTCTGCATGGAAAAAAGAACATACATCTTCCATCACCTTCCATCCATCACACATTGTTCATGCCACTAAAGTGTTTATTTAAATAAAATACAGGAATGGCTGTGTTACAAATATAAGAGAAATAAAAGCTTTCGTTTCCTAATGGTTATTTAAAATACATCTTTTGGTCAAATTTTTAACTGATTTTACTCATGCTTCAGGTTTGTGTTATCAAAATTACTGTTGTTGAAATTTTGCATCTGCAAACATTTGCCTCAGTCATGCAGATCTCTTAGACCCAAGAAACCTACAGTAAAGAGCGAAAGTTACACTCACAGCATCACGCACACAGAAGTCAGCCTTGGCCTCTTCATATGTAACAGACTGAGGTAATTTTATCTGATGGTAGAAATTGTATTATATCAGGAAGTACTAAACAAACTGTTCTTCTTGCAAAAAAAGAGGTTATAAACTATTTTCTACATCTAAATATTAATCAGTTTGAAGTTGTATATGTAAATTATCCACCCAGATGTCCCCACGAAGTAGAGAGACATTCTAGAAGGCAATGCTTCCTCATGTAGAAGAAAGAAGGAATAAGATGATCTGTAAAAACTCATAGATATTTTAATTTGGTGTTGGTGCAAATGCTCAAATAAGCATGCAAAACCTTTCACAATGAGAATATTCAGAGTGTTTTTTGAAATGTCAGAAACAAACATTAAGTATATGAACAATATTTCAATGTAACTATGCAAAACTGGCAGAGCATTCAAAGACTGCCTCGAGAACAAGGAAACCAAATGTTCTACTTCCATCAAAACAAGACAATAACTCATTTCAAAAGTGTAATTTCAAGGAGACACAACAAATGCTCAAAAAACAATATTATGGTTTTTGTACAATATGTGAGATATTTGCTGCAAAATCTAAAAATTATAATTTCCTCAGTAAAGGATAAAATTACCATTCTCTTTCAGAGTAACAACGAAGAACTTCAATATTACATGTCAAAACAAACTTACTGTGCACAGTCAACCTTATTTTATTTCCTTGTTTGTTTGGTTTTTTCCCCTAATACTGAAAATGCACCTATGAAATTTGTCAGGTTTGTATACTGCATACAAAAATAAAGACTTAAAAATAAATACTATCCCACTGCAAATGAGTTGTGGCATTGTGTACTGGGTCTGGCTGGGATGGAGATAATCTTCTTCATAGCCATGCCTATGGTGCTGTATTTTGGATTTCTGATTAAACAGTATTAGTAACATGCCAGAGTTTCAGCTGTTGCTGAGCAGCACTTGCACAGCTGAAGACCTGTGTTGCCCACTCTGCCGCCGCAGCGAATAAGCTGGGGTGGGCAAGAGGCGGGAGGGGGCACAGCCAGGACAGCTGACCCAAGGCATATTCCACGCCATACAACCTCATGCTCAGCAGTAAAACCGGGATGTAGTCTTTCCAAAGTAGCTGTTGCTCAGAGACTGACTGGACATCGGTCTGCTTGTGGGAGGTGGTGAGCGATTACCTTTGCATTGCACTGTTGGGTTTTTTTCTCTTTCCTTCACTTATTAAACGGTCTTTATCTCATCCCATGAGTTTTCCTCACTTATGCTCTTCTGATTCTCTCCCCCATCCAGCTGGGGAGAAGAGTGAGTGAGCAGCTGATGGGTGCTCAGTGGCTGGCCGGGATCAACCCACCGTGCATCGGTACAAGATTTCTATTACGTGTGTGTTTGTGTCAAAGGCTAAAATAATGTATCAAGGGAAAGAACTCTTCTAGTAAATACTAACACCTTTAAGTACCTGAAGAAATGGCACAGGGACATTCAGGTTAGTATTTCAGCAAAACTTAGTATCGTACTAAAATAATTAGTAATAGTTAACAATAGTAACAATATTAATTATATTACTTAATAATATTTAAATAATATTATCTAGCAGGTTATGCTAGGGTTTTGTGAAAAATAATCCGGCAGAACAGATTATGGCTACTAATTTAATTCTGAAAGTCACTTGAAAGGGAAAAAATATTTCCTTATATCCTCACGATTTGCTATTTTTCTATAACTTTAATTCAAAGTGAAAAAAATAGTTTTTCATTACTTTTGCAACTTGTGAATAATGAAGGATTATATGGAAACGGGAACTGTGCAAACTAGAATTTCCTGTTTTGTGACACTTCAGTCCTTTCTAAAAAACCAAAGAGAATCCTTTCAAGTGTGAAATAATTTGTAGAAAACTTACCCATTAAAGCGTTTATTTTGATGTTAATGGTTTTAGCTTCATACTGTCAATATGCCAAGAATAGCCACTTTAACTGAAAATAAGTAATGGCCTGAACCATAGCATTTGGGTTTCCAGATCCACAATTCAGGGCTAATCGCCCTATCAAACAGGTGGCAATCACTCTGCAACTTAATTTACAGGTAAATTATGTATGCTGCTTTACGTTTTTCATAAAGGTCCTAATTCAAAGCATTTTATGTTTTCCTTCTATTTCAGTAGTTATTTATGGATAACAGTTAAATAATTAACAATTAACAATTGTATTTAGTAAATAGCTATTCAAATAGCATCTAAACCAGGATCAAAGTAAGGAAAATGAGGAAACAGAACTTTTAAGTCAGCAACTGAAAAATAATAATTTTTTCATTTTCCTGTTATGAGAAAGATGAAGTATGGAAGTGCAAGATCTGTGCTGTATCTGTCCTTGCAATTTCCCAGTCAGTTTTCCGATACGCAAAGTCCAGCAAGTGTTACTTATTTACAGACTTTTTTTTTCTCTCTCAAATGTAGATTTTACTTCTGTTCTTTCTTTTGTATTATATCTGTGTCATTCTTTTGGAAGTTGCTCATGTTGTTTGGATCAAATGTTTCTTTACTGACAGTCCTCCCCCCCACTTCTTGCCTTAGACTGAGGGATTTTGGTACATTAGCAATAAAAAGCCCAGGACAGATTATCAAGGAACAAGATAGTGATTTGCTCTGACTTGGCATAAAGTGAGGCATATCAAATTCAATCCTGCATTAACATAAGACCGATACGTGTCCTCACCATAGATTTAAACAGCGTGGGCCTAGCATTTGTTTCGTTGCCAAATCCCTTTAAAAATTTATTTTAGGAGAGCAAATTTTAATAGGATAAAATGATACAAAGGCAACAACATCTAAAATAAGAACAATGAAACTGTAGGAAAAAACTCTACATGTCACAAAACTATTTGATTTATGACTAATATTTAACTATTATTTTGGTGGGGCATATAAAGAACCAAGTTATAAATTAATAACTGAATGATTACTTCCACATAAAACAGGTACAGGAAGCTGGAAAAGCACTAAACCTTTATTACATTCTGCCTGAGTCAATATTCCCTTTCTTCAAACATTTCAAGAGCATTTCAATGGTAATGAACGTATGTACATATGCAGGACTGAACACAAAAAATATCCATGAGCAACGCTAAAACTCCTAGGAAAAACTGAACAGCAATATCAATTCAAATTCATCAGCAAATCTATTCCTATTGAAAACTTTTGAAATATTGATTATTTCTTTTTGTTTGCTTGTTCATATACCAAAAATAGAGCTCTTTTCCCTTGACAACTGACCAAACTTTTATGCTGAGTTGCCGTACTTTGCAACTAAAGAGCAGCGCCTCCAGCAAGAATCCTTCAAACAGTAGCAGACTGTTTGAAAATTACCTGAATAATTTGAGTACCCCAGTGGGCAAGATGACAAGGAGTCCATGTTTTACAAAGCTGTGTATACATACATACATATACATATAAGTATAAAATGCATATATAAACTTAAATTAACATTTGGAACAGTGGGTATGAATCCTGTCATCTAACTGTAGCTATTTAGAAGTATCTGTTCTGAGTTAGTCATGATACTGGTACCTGTGGAGAGAGAAAAGCACCTTCTGAAGTTAAATGTCTAAGGTAAAATGAATGACCTACAGCAGGTAGCTATATCTCACACAGTATCATGAGTAAGTCCAGATGACTAACTCAAGTAGACACCTAACCTTGAGATGGGTTAAGAACATTCAACTGAAATGAAAGCCAAAGCTGCTACCCCAAATAGCATTCCAAGATTGACATGCATCTTTCAATTGACCTCCAAGATTAACATGTATTTTTGGATTAAACTTCAGTTTAATACTCAGCAACCTTATTATTATACAACGACAAACCGGTTATCTTAGCGTTTGCTGCCAAGTCTACTTCACATCAAGTAACAAGTTTTAGAACATGTGTTATTAGTACTGGTAACGCTCTGCTGCGATCCTGCTAGTTGTAACATTAGCAGAGTACTTCTGTGCAGGGCGTTGTCTCAGTAGGAGCTGAGAATGACAAATTAAATATCATGCTTTATGAAGCCAAAGGTTGTATTCGTATTTGTTGCAAGTACGAAACAGATTAAAACATAGTACACTTAAAAATGAGAAGCACACTGATAATCAGCTATTCATTTTTCTGGAGAGGAAAAACAAATAGGAAGAAAACAGCTCAGCTATTAAAACAACCAAATAAGACTGTGCGAAAAAAAAATTAAAAATTGAGTACAGGTGGAGTGATTATGGTACAGTCATAATTCTGACTTCCTCATCACCTGAACCTTGAGGATGCTGGATATATGAGAGTTCAGTCAGCCAGGTGCTGAGTTGCTGAAGATCTGGTCCACTGTGAAGTAAGGAGGCAGAGCAGAGGACAGGCAGCACTTCGACTTACAAAACAAGCACAGCCCTCAGAATGCAGCAAATCATTCATTCGTGTCAACAGAACAAACAAAAATGAGGACTTTCAAAGGCACAAGTGCAACAAACCACACAAAATTACAGAGAAAATAATTCCGTTTTTAAATGTCTTCACAAAAGCTCAAATTGCCAGAAGACTGCTATGTTGCAGGTTTTTTGGTGGTTCCATTAAGTTATATTTACATTTACAGGTCACAGTCCATTGCTTTATATGTTTTCCTGGCTTGAAAATGTTATGTCAAGTAAATATTGCTATGAATTATATTCTGTTCCAGTCTCAAGGTTTCAAAAAATCTTATTAAATAATATTCCCATTCACTTCCCTTGACTGGACGCTATGCCAGTCTACCAAACACATACACAGTCCTGTGTAAGAAGATAAGACTTCTGTCCATGATTGGACTATCTAGTCTTGCCATCAAGATTTGGCATTAAATTCTAGCTTTCCTCTATTAAGGACTAAGGGAGAAAATAAAGCTAACATTGACAATACTAAACAGTATGACAGAGTACATGAGGCACATTTTCCTGTGCTGGCACAGTGACACACTCTTTCAGAAAAGAAATGCAACACACAGGCTGAGGAACAATTATCTTACTGCCTCGTGAGAAAGAACCCACAATTGTAAGAATCAGCCGTGCTCTAATCTTTTTTATATTTCCTTTGTGTGGGCAAATGGAAGGAGTGAGATTTTTCTCACTGCATTAACGTATTGGTAAAATCCATAATTAAGACAGATTTTGAGGACTTCTACTCCACCAGCACAACCGGTTCTATTTCAGCATACCCTTAAATCTACGGCAACTTCTCCAGAGTTCTGTCAACAAAACAGCTCCTGGCTAGCAGCAAGAAACCTGCGTTCTCAGCTCAGTGAGCTGTCGGTAAGAAATGGAGGTTATTAGATGCCTCTGTTATTACAGATTACACAAGTGGCACAGAAAATGACAACCAATTCACATTGCTCCTCAACTGTGATATGCACCTCCACACAGTTCTTGTGAATATGTACAGATAAAAATTCAGCTGGCTTGGAAGACAAAACCAAGGATTACATGTGATCAGTATTACTAAAACCCAAGCAAATGGGGAGGCAAGAAACCTATTTTATAAGACTTATAACACATAAGAATATGCTTCTTTAATATGATATCTGATTTTTAAAATAATGCTTATATTATTCTGAATCAGATTACTGCAGTGTATCTAAATTAAAGTCTTCCAAAAGCAAAAAAACTAGAAAACCCATTTTTCCTGTGTGCTCTGCTCGTTGAGATGCAGAAGCACTTACTGAGTAAAAAAAAAATTAATTTCTTCTTCATATTTCCTTGTGGTGAGACAACAAGAATGTCCTAGAGTCCTCAGCATGGTACACAGATGGGAACAATCCGGAGCTGATTGAAATATGTACGAAGATCCCTATGGATACATGCAAATCATTCTTCCACCACTTTTTTATGTAGTAGTACTACTACAAAAACCATACTGCTGTTGTTTTGTTCGCAAAATAAAATTCGTACTTCATTTTTCAAAAATAATACATGGTAGGCAGTCATACTCAAACTTGACATTATAGAATAGGAGAGATAGATAAATAATTGATTTTTAAAAAGTCTCTTGCAGTGTCATGTAAAAGCAAGATTTCATTTAGGTATAGTGAGTTTCATGACAGCTCTACAATATTTTATTTTCTAGTAATTATCTGGAGAATATTTTTGATACACGTATTTAGTTCATATACTGTGTGATCAGTGAATCATTTGTTGCCATGATGTATCTTATAAAGTAGAAAGGCTCCATCCCTCCATCCGGGTTTAGAAATTGCTCTATACAGAAATGCACACATACATGTAGTGATAGGACTAGGGGAAATGGCATTAAACTGAAAGAGGGCAGATTTAGACTAGATATAAGGAAAAAATTTTTTACAATGAGGGTACTGAAACACTGGCACAGGTTGCCCAGAGAGGTGGCAGAAGCCCCATCCCTGGGAACATTCAAGGCCAGGCTGGACGGGGCTCTGAGCAACCTGATCTGGTTGAAGGTGTCCCTGCTCACCGCAGGGGGGTTGGACTGGATGACCTTTGATGGTCCCTTCCAGCCCAAGCCATTCTATGGTTCTATGATATACATAAACGTATGATGTTAATTAAGCTAAGACTTGTATTACGGAAACTCACAAAACTTTTTCTCAAAGACAACTACTTTCAAAGAGAAAGAGATTAATAATTTGATTTGTCACAATAACTTAAAGCATATTGAGCCTTGCAAAATTGACTACGGTTTAAGGATGCTCACTGCCAATATATTGCAAATTATTATCTTATATTCATAGAAAAAAGTGAAGAGAAAGAAGAAAAACTTGAAGAACATGGGTAAGATTGACTATCCTTGTAACATAGTCATAACATTACATAAAAATACATTGCTACAAAAGAAAAAACAAGAATTGCTAAGCCTGCTGGCCATTGCTTTTTTCCCATCTTATTTTTCTGCATCATCATTCTTGGGAAACCACTTCAAAACTTTATATACGACTTTAAAAAAGAGGCAAAGACAATGCAAAAACCACCTAGAACACTTACAACTTTTTTCTGTGTTGGTTTATGCATAATTAACACATGGGATCCATTGCTGCAGTGTATCTAGGCCATACGTTAAACGGATTTTTATAAGTGAGCATTTACACTGAGGGACAGATGTAATGCTGAAGGTTAAAAAGAACAATCCCAGGAAACCTTTCTTTGGGGACTTCCAAATTCAAACCCAGAACTCCTACTGATTGTTCTGACACAGGAACTGCCACCCAGATGTATCAGGCAGCATATAAACCTGCATGTAATTTCTCAAGTTATGAGCTAAATTCAGGTGTGGGGGAGGAGAGAGGAAGGGAATTTTTCTCTTCATACATACTACCTGACACATAACTTCAGCATTTCCTTCATCTTAACCTGAAACAGATGAGTTTGATTATGATAAAGTAAACTGCACTGGATATACTACAGCATTAATAATTTCTGTTCCTGAAAAAAGAGGGGGTTTATAGGATTATGATTCCTGGATGTAAATATTTATCAAAAAAAGGAGCGGATGCTGCTATCGAAGAAGAATCATTTGCCAGTTTCACATGACATCAATCAGACTACTTTTTAATATATGCCAAAAGTAAACAATGCTCATACATTAAAAACTGATACCACAGTAATATATTGTGAACGTGTAAAAGACAGTAAAGTATGAGGGAAAAGTTAAATCCTGGCCTTTCCTACATGCCCTCATAAAGGAATAAAAAAGCAGAAGTAATTGATACACTCCATTGTATGAGTACAGTGGTGGCTGGTGCACACCCAGGTAGGAAGTAGAGGGACTATTTTTTTCTCAAATTCTGCCTTGTTGAGCAGGCACATGGGAGAGTGGGATGTAGAGTACAGTAAGAGGGGAAGAACAGCAGCTAGGTCAAGTCATGTTCCTTTGTCTCTCTACCCCAGCCAGTGGCTTAGCCTGCTTGACAGTTTGACACAACTGTGAGTACTTTGGTATTAGAAGGAGCAAATAGACATAAAGAGTCATATAGGAAAAATAAAAATCTAATATAAAAGGAAATAAGATAAGTAACTAAGTATGCCCAGGGCAAATTATTGAATCAATATAGATACATGAAGAAGTCAAATAATGAAGAACAGTGTTTGTGGCTACTATTAGAACTTTTCATCTTCTTATAAATAAGTTTATGCCTTATTAAGTTTGAAAACACGCTTACAAGAAAAAGATGTAAAAACTATAGTTACTACCCACAATAAATTATTTTAGATGCCTGAAATCCTGTAGCACTGATACAAAATTATGGTATCAGAAATTTTTGAGCAATGATTTGCTAAGAGAAGGTGAAGAGTTAATATGGTAATAGTCAGAAAACACTGAAAAGGGCATAACATATGCAACAAAAAAGAGTGAGATATCTGTATTTATGGGAAGAAACAAAAAAAAAAACAACAAACCAGAAAAGAATATTGGAGAAAAACATTGTGGAAAGAGAATAAAATGAAAGACAATTTTATCTTTTCCAAGCTGAATATAATTATTTCTCTGAAAGAACAATATTAGAACAATGACATCGCTAGTTAGAGATCATCACCTTCATGCAGCTTGGCTTTACCTAATATTAACATGACAAGTATGCTCATTATAATCAAACCCCAGCAAAACTCTCAAATCCATTCTTCAACCTCAGTGACAACAGTGACTCTAGACAAAGATACTTTGTTAAAGGTTATATATAAGCATTAAGAGTAGACACACAATTAACTTAGATGTTTTTGTCACCCAGAACAAGGGTTAAATCTTTTTTACTTAACCTATACGTATGAAAAAAGGAGACTAAAACAGTAAACCCCAATAAAAATGGTTTCAAATGAAGCAGGAACGTATTAATTAAATTATTGCAATTATTATTAATTATTTGTTATTAGTAACAGACGCAATGAACTGGCAACAGATGGTGCGATATGGTGAAAAAGAGATTAATTTCATACATTCATTTTTGGCAGTTCTTCTGCCCAACCAGACCATCTGTGACACATTAGAAATGTTAGAAGCGGTACCATACATATTGTAAAGATGACACAAATTATTTGACTGTTTGCTCTTCCAGTCCAAAATCCATTCATTCTTCATGATCACAGAATTTTAAACAAAGTAATTTTTATCATATACATTCTGACCCATGCTCCACCACTGTTTCCACAGCATAATGCAGAGATTCTGCAGGATTTCGTCTGAATGATTTTGCAAACAGCAGAGCTGCACATTCCAGTATATGATCAAGCTAAAAGTTCTTACTCACAGCATATTCTCCACAGATAACAATAGGAGTTTAAATCCGCACTTTGGGAATCAGCCTTACTTTACTTTGCAATGAATTTCCAAGTGAAAATGTCTAATTTGTTTACAGAAAACTGATAGGGAGATTAATGCCATCCTCCCCAATGGCTCTTACAATTTTATTTCATGGCAGCACTTAACATTTGGACATTTGTTTTTGTTTTCCTTCTCCTTTGGAATTTTTCTATCATATTTGTATAATGGATTTTGTAAAACCAGCCATTTCATCCAGGCAGTGTATCTCCATAACACTCTTCAACTTTGCTACAAATATGTATATATACAGACATAGATGAAATTTTGCTTACCTTCACTTAATGTATTTTTAATGTTAGAAATTTAAGTTTAATGGACACATACACCTCTATAATTATATTTGGAATAGAGAAATATGATCAGAAATCTAAGAGATTTCCATAGATCAGACATACTGACATACTGTGATCATTTTAGGGGAAATTTTAATTGACTGGGAAAAAGGCTAATGACATCTGTTTCCAGTTAAACAGTCTGCTTTTTTAGTGCAAGTCTGTATTTTCAATTGTCCTAGATATTTTGTCCTAGATAACTTAGCATACCCAAATCCATCTGCTATCTGCATCACATGACTTAAGATTGCAACTTGTAAAGGTAAGGAATGAGGATGTGGATTTCAGCGACCCAAAATGTGTGAGTCACAAATACATACTACACAGAGGGTATTCTTCTGCCCCTCAACATTGTTCTTTGCATTTAGGAGGAAAAGAATGAATGGGCTAACAGAGCAAGGTATACAATAATTTTGCAACTCTGGAATTTACTGCTGCATTTATTACATGATTTTTAGAGATATTTTCACAGAAGTAAAGAGATATCGTAAAAGCAACATTACTAACTACTCTGCTAGCTAACTGCCTTAGTCTTTTTAAACAGATGAAATAAGCCTTACGCTACTTTTTACACCTTGTTCCTCAAGTCTCTCTCTTTACACCATATTTTTCTTGTATTGTTTTCTACTCCTCCCTCTTCTCAGTCTAATTTTAATGGCTTAGCAAGCCAGCTCTCATAAGACCTCTGTGACTTCCTCACCAGAAAGGCAATATAGGTTATTACTTTAAACAAGTTTGTTCTGCAACAAATTTTCCAGATCTCTGTAAGCCTGAAAAGACAGTTCCACCTATCTAACCATTGCAGTGGATGTAGGAAGAGGATTCAATACCTGAAATAGAAACTACTTTCATCTGCTTTGTTCTTTTACCTCTTGCTTCCTGTACATTTAGCTTGGCAGTAAAAAGCTTCAAATTAAACAAAGAAACCCTAGTCTTTCTCTTATTTTTCCACTGTAAGAGCAAATTCTTCCACCATCACTACTTCCAAAATGAGACAAAGGAAGAGAATCAAGGAGTGTTTTGTATTTAGTCCATACAAAAGCTTGCCTTAGTTGAAGAAATACAGATGCTATTGAAGTGCAAATTTTAATACAATAGTCCTAATGGTTTAGCAGTTTTGTTTTTATGTATCTTTAATAAAATATTAAAATATTTTAATTGCTATTGCTTTGCCATGAAGGTATACTGGTTAAAATACCTGTTTAATTGTTTAATATAGTATCAGAATATCTAGTTTTGTCTATTCTATTAGAATTGACAGATTTATCACAAAATTTTTTATTTTTTCTGACTTTCTCAGTGTGCATGCCCAGTTTATAAGAGAGCACATACAACTCAAATGGTATATTTATCTGTTTTCTTATTATTTTTACTGTTAAGGAAAATCTGAAGCTATAAAGATCAAAAAAAAATAACAGTTGGAAGAAATAAAGATTTTCATTTTCTCCTTACTACTTCTTGCTACTAATTAAGAAGCCAACATAAAAATGAAAGGATTTACCAAGGCTTTAACTCAAAACATACTGGACAGTGACTTCCTCATTTAAAACAGCTAAATGCCTAAGTTAAACATAGGGGATAGATCAAGCTCTTTTCAATTGACATACGAGTTCTCAGGTAAACTCTGCCTGTCCCTTCCAGAAGGAAGCCCCCAAAAGCCCTGTTTATAAGAGGAAGACTGCTCTGGGAGTTGATCAGATCTGACTAGGTGAAACAGACCCTTCACCACCAGAAGATATAATCAAAATAGCTTTACAAATTGTAGCAAATAATACCTTCTCTGCTCTTAGCTGTATGTCAGGTGTTCAGACCCTGCAGAGAAACTCACTATAAATACCTGTAAAATACTTATAAAATAAAATAATTTCTTTAAGTCTGTGGTTTGCTCACAATTACGTGTATTATCACACAAAAAAATTTCCCCCATTTGAATTCAATGACGATGCATCGTATATGACTTGAACAATTACACGAGCTTATGGAGAATAAACTGCAAATCATAATAGAAAATGCTGTCTTTATTCCCAACATGTATGCAATTGACACCTCAAGCTAAAATAACTGAGAAAACAGAAACCAGGAAGAATCTGCAGTGATGTATGAACAGTCTGCAGTCCTTTAAAGAAGATACATTTTTTTATGAAGTTTAAAAGTTCAGTACAAAGACAGGATTAAAGTATTTCCTAGTACTTCCTAACTCTCAGAAATATGACCTATCTTCCTTCTCTTTTTCACAATTTTAAGTATGTTATTGTACTGTGGAAGATTGAGAACAATAGTAGATAACTATTACTGTACTCAGAATATTATACATGAGCGTTTAGCATTCTTTGTACAATTCAGCACTCTGATCTTCCTTTTCTTTTCAGAGTATTTCCCAGAAAAAGCCATTTTTCCTGCATTTCCTACTTTGGCAGCCACAGGTACACATGGTACATATAAGCATCTACATGCTGAAGTTAAATATGAAGGCTGTGTCCAAGAAAAACAATGGGCATGAAAGTGAAATATTTCCCCCCACACTTTATTTAAGAGAAACAAAACAAAATCTTATACAATGGAATTTTAGGGCCAACCCAAATTTTTCTTTTGATATAAACCAAAAGATATAGTATATGCTTTTGTTCTTTTTGTTAGGCTTTAAAAGCAAAATACTACTTTGCAGGTTAAAAAGTTATTGCAAAACACTTTGAAACAAAACAGTTTAGCAGTGCCAAACTAAAACCACAATTATTTCACAGCAAGTTTTCAATTTCCTTCTTCCTTCATTTTTGACTGAAACTACGTCTTGAGTTCAGTTTGAACTCACAGATTCTTTTGATTTCCTTGAAATTTCCTTTTGTTTGCAAATGACTGCTCAAGCAAAATATATGCCCCAACCATAAAGTGTATACACTTACAGACTGCTTTTCTCACAAAGCAATAAACTCTTTCTTCAGGAAATCATAATGGCTTTCAGCTATTTCTGTACAGCTACCTTCTTTTTAACTACTCATCTCAAGAGCCCACTAATTCCTGGAAGACAAAATGACATCACCCATCAGCTATTTCCACCTCCTTTTCCTTACACTCTTCCTCCATGTATTCTTTTCTTGCTTGAGAACATCTCTGATTCACACAATAATGTCTCCTTGTCATCTCTTGTTTTCTCCATATCATTTCCCGGGTCATCTCATCTCTACTTTCTATGCTACGCAATGCCAGGATATACAAATGCTAATAGGATTTGTACCTATGAATCAAAAAAGAGAGTACCTTACCATCCTGTTTGTGAAACGAGAATATTTGTGAGCTCTCGCTATGATCGAAGGCTGATCAGTTTAGCACCAGAATTATGTAAGATGGTTAGACTGTTGTCCTTTAATGACTAAAAAAAGCTGGAATGTGTAAAAAGCGTGTCAGGGATGGGCCCAAAGCATTCTGACCTCCAGAGTTCCTGGAAACAGCCAAAGTAAGGCCAAACAGCATAACTTAATTCCCAGACATGTATGTATTTCACAAACAGCCATGAAGACAACTTGCCTTCCTAGAGTCAAGAAGAAATAAGTCACATTAGTTATAGTTTCTTGGTTGCTAGTTCCAGCCCAAATACTTCAGCTTGTGTAAACCAGCAATATTTCAGTAACATAAAAATAGTCAGCTCAGAAACAGCTCCAATAAGCTTCATTTCTGAAGTCCTAATTTCTAACTGGCTAAAAGGCTGCCATGCAAGCAACAAGCACCTACATTAATTCTTAGAATCAAAGAAATGAAGTAATGCAGCAACAAAAAACTTCTACTTGATCAAAATCTGATAAGAGTTCACAGACCAAGGTGTGAATTTTGGGAGACCTTCTTTTTACTTTCCCAACCAAACTGGTTCTCTCCACAGCACAAAATGGCCAGATCATACCTATATCCCTGTCTTACCTGGCCATTGCCCTTTAATGTTCCTGGTACACTGGAAATAAGTGGATGATTTTTCACAGCGTTTTCCTGTTTCCTGTGATAACATCACTGTTTCTTTGTTTATAACCCCAAATGTCTGTTAAGTAATTCCAGAGTTGCAGGAAAATCCTATTTGTCTGTAAGAATTTCTTCTAATTTCCAAATATGTTTAGTTACTAAAAAAGGCATCAAGGCAGCCACTAAGATACTAATAGGCCACTGTGTCAACTAGCCACAAAATAACCTTTTGGTGATTTACCAGTTTATTCTCTATATCAAACCCTATTTTCATTATCATATCAAGTTTCTGTTCCCTAATGATCCTACAGCCATCAAGGAAACTAAGTCTAACCTAAACAAGTAATTGAATTTGACACTGCTGTCCTAATCCATTATATTGACATTAGTATTTTAGGCAAGAGATACTTGTTAGCACAGCATATGACCTGACCAGACGTCTCTTCTCTACAAAGGTAAGCTAAATTTTGCCCATATAGACAATGTGAACCTGTGTAGGGTTTTTTCATGTTCCATCATGAGGCAGCTAAGTATTTTGGTTCCTATATTGTAGCTATTATTCTTGCACAGATTAATAAGGAATTCATAGTTCAGAAACATGTGACAGCAAAAATAACTACCAATCAGTATTCTTTTTATTAAATCGGTTAACATTAGAGATACTAACTGGTGCTGTAAGACATTATTCTTAAGGCAAGGCTGATAATTTTGGAGCACCATTTTACTTTGAAAAGTATATTTGATGTCTTATTTTAAGGGTGATAAAAAGGCCAGAGAGAGCTCACCATCTCCTGTAGACCTTACCTAATCTACCCTCCTTTTACCTCCCTGCAAGGTTAGTACTGGATTTACTGCTTAAGGTGACACAATATGATACGCGGGCTAGAGGGAGAACAGTGTCTGAGGTCTCAGTCAAAGCTTTCTATAAACCATTGTCCTCGGTGGCCAGGGCACTGAGTCACTGTGCAGTGTGCAGGCTATCCAGCTGATCAAGGATTTGTTTTTTGAGACGTTAGGAAGGTTTTTCATGGAGAGAATTTATTCAGTAAATTCTAACACCTCCCTTGCAGAACTTGCCATGTTTTCCTCTTATTCTTAGCAGAAAGTTCATTGCCATACATTCTGCATACAATTCTTCCCATATGCTAGCATATACTCTTCATCTCTCTTCAAATTCCACACTTTCTTTCAATTATTTATCACTCTAAATTCTACTCCAGTTTTTAGAGCACAGACCTGGTTAGGCACATGGATATTCACTTATCTTAAAACTAAGAAAATAAAAGTTCCAAAGACACATGTGGATTTTATTTCTATGGTTCTTCCATCTTTGATATAGCTTCTGAAAAAAACTTAGAGCAATGATCAGAGAAATTACTATGAAAAAAGATTGCTAATTCAAGGGAAATAAAAATAATCTGAAAAGAAATTACCCCAAGTGATTTATTGTATTTTGAGTGTAGAGCTCATTATTTGCCCTGTTGTACAACCCTGTTCTACAGTGACTTGAATCTACTCTGGGATAGAAAATCAGGAATTCTTTTTCTATCTCTAGCATCGACTGTCTGCATGGTCCTGTACAAGCAGCATAACCTCTTTGAAACATGAAAGCAAAATTGTGTATTATCTACACCTGAAAAGAAACATTGGCTTAGTAGAATCTTTGGTGTTTATCTAAGCATTTAAGAGAGGCAACACTCAGATTTTATTCCTTTCCTCATATATGCTGTTCTTTCTCATCAAACACTTCACAAAATTGGAACTCTCTGTCTTCTACTGTAAATGTCTCCTACTGGGAAGCTACTTTTTCTACATGTGTTCAAAACAGATCATTAGCAAGTTTGCCAAAGGAAAACCTGTGTAAAGCTTCAAGATTTTATTCCCCAAGAAAATATATTTTACTCTCTCATTCTCAACCTGCATAAAAGGAGAGACTTCTTTTTTCTTTTTTTCTTTTTTCCCCCAAAAGGCTCGCACAGGCAAGATCACAGAACAAACTTGTTCATATCCTGAACTCAGACTACAGACATCCTCCATTGACTTCTAGCATAAAGAAACAATGATTTATTTTTCTTTTTTTTAAGGTCAGTAGAATGGGGCATCCCTCTTATGTAGGAGACCTGAGCCATGGACTCAACAACATTTTAACATCCATCTTACTTAATGCTGTATACCTGGCAGAGTCATTTTTGTAATAATTGTCAATCCCAAACACCTCTAATAAGGCTAAAGGTCATAACTCTCTCTCTCCCTTTGTTTGTTTATAGACATGTTTAGTGATGACAAGAGAGCTATTAACCCAGTTGTTTAAATTAATGCAATTAAAGTATTAATTGAAACAACACACAGTAGGTAGGATATTATAATTTTGTTTTGTTTTCTCTTTTATTTTTTTTTCCTTTCTTCATATGCCTTTAAACTATAAATGTAAAGTACTTGGAACTATCAGAAATAGCTAAGGGAATTCAAACTACCAGGAATATTTAAGGAACTGTAATAGTGTGTGTTGTGGCATTCTTCCTTATTAGACTGAAACTGGTTTTCCATGACAAAAAAGAGAAAGAGATTACCAAGTATAACTATTCTAAGATTCTCCTGTACTCAAACCACAAGAAAATCAACAAGTCAGAACATATGCACCCTAGAAGTTGTCCTTATGCTTTGTCTTCCTTGTGTCCCTACTCTGGGCCCTTTTTGCTTATGTCACTTGGTTTTAATCTACCATGTGAGATCTGTGGGACAAGGACTAGGTAGTTTTTGGATCCTCACAAACTTTAAAAATAGAAATATTAAATTTTAATAATAATTAGATTTTAAATTGGCAATTCATAGAGCTTCAAAGTCATTCATGATGAGGTTTTTATTCTAAGGAACAGGGCAGAAACCAATGTATGGAAAAGTATATAGTCTGTTTGTTATACCTTCTTGTTCTTGTACTGCACAAGTCCATGCAGCTCAAATGCGTTTTACGTAAGGTTTTCTATTGCCATCTCTATAGAAATGTCTTTCTGTGCTAATGAGACATGTGCTATTATATGTGTAATGATACTTAATAAATTCTAAGTGTTTTGAAATATGTCCTACTTCTTCTATCAGCCCACCTTAAGAACTGAAAATTTCTCCACACAAAAGAAATGCAGCACTTCCCTCATCTGTTTTGGGAAAATAATCATAATTCAGAGCTAGAATGTGCCATTCCTTCTAATGGGATAGCGGTTTCATGGAGTTAAGTCTTAGACAGACTACACAACGTACCTGAACTGGGCCATAATAACTACAGGGGTTTGAACATTCTAAATTAGCTAGTTTAGAACCCCAGCAAAATGGCAAAAGATGAGCATTGACAAATAAACATAAACTGGAGAGCATGCGCCATTAACATTTTTTAGCTGTTTGATAGAAACGACCAGGGGCACATATTGTAGAATAATAAACCTTTACATCTATAGGCACCTTTCCTCCTCTTTCCTGTTTAGCACAAATTGACTTATCCTCTTGGTACATCAAAGGACTGTTGTTCATAGAACAAAAAACCTGCTTGTGTATTTCATGCTGCTGATTTTTTTTTTAAAAAGGGAGAGTCTCATCTCAAATCAATCATAAATCAACACATGAAGTGCAAAAGATGTCCCCTTTTCTTTCATTTCTGACTTCAGTGATATGAAGTTTAAAGGCTAGGGCTATTTTGATGAAGACACGGTGAAAGTTATCCTAATCTTTAAAGCACAAAAGAAATGAAGTTGCTATCAGTTGTTGAATCGTATACAGACGTTTATTTGATTCACACATCTCAGGTAGTCTTTCCTTGTGATGGATGGATTCAAGCTCTAAACTTTCTGAGATGGCCCTTGGTGTTGTGCAGCAGGCTGCACTTACAGCATCTATTACCAGAACATGCCTTAAACAAAATACATCTGTCAAGAAAAAAGTGACAGATCTACACCAAAGGATTCCCAGGTTGAGCGTACAAGAGAGTCATCAGTATTCTACCAATATTTGTTAGGTTCCTTGAAATATTTCTCCCTTCTTAATTATCTGTTTTTCATAAAACAAGCCAACTTTGTATTTTAAAGGGTATGCGTACATTGCTTTGTAACCATATGTCTTCAGATCTTACAATCATCTACAAGTGGCAGTTAATTTATAAGATAACTTTACAGATATTCTAATTTTCTAACCCTTTCTTACAATGCAGGAACAAGACAGTAATACAGAAACTACAGACTATCGACTAAGTTTTCTGTTGTACCTTTGCCAGTTGTGGCCTGCAAAGACATTGACTGGTGAAGTATTTACCTCCTCAGTTAATCCTGTTTCTGTTGGGAATTTGTGTAGGAGTTGCATGATCTGGCAGTTATATAATCTGGCAGCTACATTTACAAGTAAATAAGATGCTAAACCCAGTGCGGAATAAGAAAAAGGTTTTCACTACCAAGTATTGAGACCATCAGCACTGATTTAGAGGAGAAATCAGCAACGGTTTCAAAGCCCCAAGGTAAATCAAGAGAAGACTCAAAAGTAAGCTGTCTTTAATGGTTTCTTTTATTTCACAATGAGTTACCTGCTTCTCTCTGTTTCTGATAATTTTTATTCCTTGCTTATTTTTATATCTGTAACAACATTCTTCATTTTGCATCTATTTTTGTCTGTCAAATGTCAAACCCCAAATTAGTGTCTTTCTTCAGTCATCTCCATCTCAGAAGCTCACCTCCTAGATAGCAGCAGAGGAGGGGAAACAACATATTGCGTGGCAACCTGGCATCTAGCATTGCTCTCTTCAAAAGAAGCTTTTCAAGCTTGCTGTCTTTCCAGGTGACTGCTCAAACGATATAAAAATGCACAGTGAACTATTATATTAATATTAAAGGGACATAACCTTTACCTGGCTAATACCATTATTTATTAAACTGGTGACTTTGGCAGACAAATTGATGTCAGGGTTCGCAAACTGCTTGGACCGATTTGAATGATCCTCAGAGGCTAGCACAATCAAATGAGGTTCAAGTTGTGCTGAGAAAATTAACGTCCAAACATTCAGATGCACTGTTTGCGCCTGGGAGAATGTAATGAAGAACTTTAGGTAAGGTTTATCAACATGGTAGCTCTCAAGAACATTCTTCCTTTGTCTACATAAGTCATCTTCACAGTCAGAGGAAATGGGATACATTAGACAAGCCAAAAAAAGAGCCAGTAACCGGGATTTTGGTTAAGATCTGACTCTACCATGAAAAGCATGTGAAAGTATATACTGTAGCTAAGCAAGAAGGAAAAATAAGTTTCTGGCTTTTCAGATCACAGTCCTCAAAGTTACAGTCAAGTCTTTCCCATGTTTTTGCCCATCTGTCTAATCAGCTATAAGCCTAGACAGCATTGGAATGGAGTCAGTGTCATTATCCCCTTGCTGTAATTGGCATGGCAGGATGGAGCAGCATGTACAGCCCTCTCCTGGTGTGAGAGAAAGAGTGAAGAGAAACCAAAACAAGTGAGCCAGATGTCACAGAGACCCTAAGAAGTGTGCTGGGATCCACAGGATGACTGAACAAGCTGTCTGTTTTCACTACAGAGAAGCTCTGTTTATTCCCATCCTCCATTTTCTTTGGTTTTTTCCAATGCACTTGACTGTGTTGATTTTGGTTTTGTACCTCTGACCAAAGGTGCTGTATTTCAGTAACTATGAGTATGAAACATTCCACTTTTGATGAGCCTTCCCCTTTTCATGTTTTCATGTAACACTGATGTTACCAGGAGACTGTGAGGGAACAATATTGTTTAAATGGCAATACAGGAGCATGAAAGAAAGAAAAGGACTTAATAAAAAATGAATGACCATTTTATTTTGACAGTTTCTTAATCCCTTTGGAAAACTGGTTTATCTCTCTGTCCAAGAAGGCCAGATCCTACTACAGCTGTGACTGGAAACTATTCATACTTGGCCTTTAGACCAAAGAAACTGGTCCAAGAAGCAAGAAGGAGGAGAATAATTTAATTTTGTGGTTTGTGGTAACAATACAACCCTGATCTATGCTAGAACTGTTAAGGTTGAAAGCCCACAGTTGAATCAACCCATTGCATAAGTTGGATATATCTTGGGGCTGCAGTATGCCTTGGTCTGTAACAACCTCCTAGGTCAATCCAGAACTCTATCAGACCTACTGTGCCTGCTTTACCCTCCTTTCCTTTCCTTGATGCTGACTATGCATTTCAGATTTTGTCTGGCAGCCTAGCCAGCACTGAGAGGTAAAACACCACTACAGTAGTACTGAACAGACTGTAAAAAACCCACCAAACAGCCAAACAAAACAAAAGGAGAAACTGCACTGCAATTTCCTTGTTAGTTTTATATGAAACAGTGCCTTTGGTTTTCTTTTTCAGATTTCAGTTCTAGTGTGTAACATCCAGAGTTTGTTTCAGACCGCAGCAGAAGTGCAAAATCCATAAGCATTTAAATAATTCCAGAGTCCTCAGTTCAGAATGTACAGTGTTACCATACACGTTTCTCCAGAATCAAAGGTGAAAGAGAATTAAATTGGTTCCAGATGGAGTGGACTTTAGCTAAAGAGGAAAAGTCAGAAGCTTAACCATATGATAGACCTAGAGGCAACTCCAAAGCTGCCAGGAGCTGCCTTTGGAGTCTGCCAAGGAGACAGATGCTCATGCCAACAGTGCATAGATTGGCATCATTTATATCACATCAGGCCTCATGCTGTCACGATGCCACAGTGCAAAGTACTGTCGGACAGTTAATATTTAGAAAAGAGCAATCACACTGTATATATTTACATCATATATTCAGTAACAGTTTTCATATCATATTTACCCTTTAGGATCTTGATTTTTGAGACATGAAAGCATGTCTTATCTTACTGTCTTCATTTAACTCCTAATGAAAACTTCACAATCACACTGAAGCATAAACTAAACCTTTAATTTTTATACCAATGCAAAACTTTGCCACAAGTAGTGATCAAATACTTGGTATTAATGTGGAAACTAGATCTTCCACTTCTAAAGGAATTTCCCACAAGGTCCAGGGAATGGTTTGGGTTTTTTTCCTCCTTATTTTCACTTTAAAAAACCTGAATATAAAGTGCAAAGCTGCAAAGATACAAACACACAATACTAAATATCTAATTTATACACAGTATCTAAAATCTTTTTTCTTTTAGTGGATTCACACATTGTTCCTAACTTTATGCTGTATCATTTGGAACATCTTTCTGTCTGAAAATAAATTATGCCCTGTGTGGAGCAACAAGCCTAACCTTAGGCATCTAGCAGCATAGAACTGTACAGATGTATTACAGCAAATATCCCTATTACATGCTGTGTCATGGCACTTGAACAAGTGCAAACTCTTGCATGCAATTTTGGACACAAACTGGTTCAAACATGCCTTGTTTAGAGATCACTGTGCTGAGACTTCAGGTTTGATTGCACCGTCTGTTAAAAGCACACAGTTTCATGGAGTTGTCTGAATATACCTAATAATCATCTAAATCCAACATTAGTACAAAAGTTCTGAACAAAGTAGGGCGCAAATGGATGGAAAGCACTGTCTCAGCACACAGTAAATCAGTAACATTAGAAAAGAGCACTGCAGCTCTTAAACACGTCTATAGCAGGATGGATTAACTTTGTTCTCTATGGAGATCCCACCATAAAGTGTGTTAAAATCTACCTCTCCCTGATTGAGAGCCTGAATAAACATTGACAATTATTTAACAGCTGTTTAGGCAGCATGTTTACATCTCCTGGGGACTGTGCAATCCAAATATTGTGATTTCATTAAGGAGCTTTGCCCTAAAGAAGCTGAGGGATTGAGACTTCTGAGAACCCTAGAGCAACATGATAATTTTCCTACTGCACTACCTGGGCTTCAAAAGGGGTTGATCTGGAAGCAACCTTGCAGATGGTTTACTACTGCAGACCATCCCACTGGTAAAACAGTGTGGTCCTGGGGAAAAAAAAAACAAACAAAACCCCTAAAACCAAATGCATCACCACTCTGTCAGACACTGCATAAACAATAACAACAACAACACAGTTTTGTCTATTTGAGGGCTTTCTGATGCATTTCCTTGGCTTTCTATTCCTATCCATCAAACACTCATTAAAACCCCTGCATTCTCCATGCATCAGAAAAATAAGCATCTTCATACCAATGTGTTCTTTCTGAATGCCAGTATCTGCCTCATGTGCCACAGAAAAATAAAGGCTTGCATCAGCTACTAAGTTCTCCATCTCTCCCAAAAGAAAAACTGAATCTAACCTGCTAGCTTTCTAAAAAGCTGTAGCTAAACATCTCCATCCCACTTACTTCATGGCCAAACATCCTGCTCTCAAATCCCTGTACACTCTTGAGAGTCTTTTGATACCATTCAAAATATGCATTTCATTTGTATAGGCATATCAGCAAAAGCTCTCATGCTACACTGTGACTAGAGAGCTGCATGATTGTGGCAGCTGGAGCCCAGATAAGACCTTCGCTGGATTTATTGACATTTGGAAGTGGCAAACGAGTAGTTTCAAGAACTGATGAGGTCAGATAATCTTGAGTGAGTAAGGTATGTTTGGGATTAGTATTTCTGGGATGAATAGCTCACCTTGTCTGCAAACTCAAATCACACTTAGGACCCAATATACTGCTCACTTTATATTAAAATATATATTGACCCAGTCTAAGCAGCCAGATTTTTTTCCCCACAAAATATTCCTTATAACATGCGTGCCATTCTGAATAGAAAAAATATTTAAACCAAGTACATCTTTTGTAAACACTGTAAAGGTAAAAAATCTGCTTTAAAATGATAAATATTTACATAACACATATTTGAAAAGAATGCAACATTATATTTGCTTAATCCAATCAATTTACATTGAGTTCTTTAATGTGGCAGAAGTTATAAATGAGTGGATTTAATCTCTTCAGAGTTCAAATTTTCATTCTTTACAAATAGTACAGTCCTTAAAAAACACATTATTATTTCCAGTACTAAATATGAAAGTAATAGTTCTCTTTGATAAAACTAACATTTGTTTTCTTCAGAAAAGAAAACAAAAAAGCTTATTTGTGTTTCAGGAATTAATGTCTTTCTGCTCTCAATCATATCAGTCAAAGGAGACGTTTCACTGTTGTTTCATGGAAAGCATCTTTCTTATGTCTCACATTTAACTCTGTAAACGACACAGCATTTTAAAACTACAAGTAATACCAAAAAAACCACTGCCCTGATTTCAGCTGGGACAGAGTTAATTGTCTTCCTAGTAGCTGGTATAGCGCTGTGTTCTGGGTTTAGGATGAGAAGAATGTTGATAACACCCTGATGGTTTCAGTTGTTGCTGTGTTTCGGCTAAGTCAAGGACTTTTCAGCTTCTCGTGCCCAGCCAGCAAGAAGGCTGGAGGGGCACAGGAAAGGTGGGAGGGGACACAGCCAGGACAGCTGACCC
>JAVKLA010000039.1:19820967-19893577 GCA_034782735.1 Sagittarius serpentarius | reverse complement strand
GCTGACCCAAACTGGCCAAAGGGGTATTCCACACCATGGGACGTCATGCCCAGTATATAAACTGGGGGGAGTTGGCCAGGGAGGGGCTGATCACTGCTCAGGGACTGGCTGGGCATCGGTCGGCGAGTGGAGAGCAACTGCATTGTGCATCACTTGTTTTGAGTATTCCAGTCCTTTTCTTATCATTGTCAATTTATTGTTGTTATTAGTGTCATTGTTAGTTTCTTCCTTTCTGTTCTATTAAACTGTTCTTATCTCAACTCACGAGCTTTACCTTTTTTTCCCCAATTCTCTCCCCAGTCCCACTGGGTGGGGGGGAAGTGAGTGAGCGGCTGCCTGGCGCTGAGTCGCTGGCTGGGGTTAAACCACAACAACCACCCAAATCCATGGAAAGCAGAAAGAATGATATATGCAGGAGAATACATACAGCATTGAACAAATTACAGTGTCATGGAAAAAAAAAATATCAAAAAGGCAATTCAGGTACTGCTGTTTCTTTTCTCTGATTGCAAGGCCAAGAAGACAGTAAATAGAACTGATTTAAATATTAAACAACAGATTTTTTTCATTCCATCTTACATCAATTTACCTGTGGGACTAATTGACATATCAGCCTGTGTAAGACCAGCTAGAAAAAAGTAAATGTGTATTCAAACTGTGCAGAAAACAATCATAATGGAATGAATTACAAGTGTGTATATTAATACAAACTCCTGTTGAAAGATGTAAGCCATCCATTCACTGACTACAAGAGATTTCCATACGTGCTATTTTCATGCTATACAGTATATTTATTCTAAAACACATGGTACTGGCCACTGCTAGACAAAGTGCTGAAATAGATGCACTACTAGTAGATAATTAAGGTAACCTAGACTAACGTTTTGGGAGGAGGTGGGGGCAGGGGAGGGGAAGGCAGAAAGAGAGACACTGAAAGCCAAAGGACCCTTGTTTTTCAGCCACTACAGAAACTCACAAATTATTTCCCTTTGGTCAATAAGTGAAACACAGTCTTCTCAGTCTTAAAAAACAGCATTTCAGTCTTGATACATTTTTAACAGTTACAATGAAAAGAGGGAGTTTAAGAGAGGGGTTTGCCCAGTTTCACTAGCTAACCCTCTATCAGACCAGACTACTTACTCCCAAGTCAGCAGCCCATACACAAAACTTTCCCTTTGCAGTAGTAACCAGGTACATTGCTGGTGGCAAAAAAACCAATCTTCTGTGGTGTGACATAGCCTCTCCTCTACTAGGATATCTCCCAGTCAGCAACACAGAAGGATGTTGGGCAAGGCTGGCTTGACTCCAGGAACAGGGACCTCCTTGCTCTTATGCTAGTCTGTCTGAGCAGGTATTGAGCACTCTGGGGAAACAGACACGCTTGGAGAGTTCTTCCTTAATTAATGCCCACAGATAAGCCCCTGAAATCACTAAAAATCCAAGAGCTAAACAAGTCCCAACAGCTGAATTAAATTAAATATTACAACCATTTCTATCTTTCTTCTACTTCCAGTTATCGCACAGATAGACAAAAGGACAGGATTACTGAGTCAGAGGAAAGGTTCAATGAGCTCATTCTCCTTTCTTCACAAACAGCCACAACGGAGTGTCTTGTGACGAGTGTAAGGCCAGGCCAAGCATACACAGTCCTTTCCTTTCATGCGCTCTCAGCCTCCAACCATTTTCAGCTCAGCAACCTGCTCGGCTCCACATCATCTCTTAATAACCCTCACAGGACTTCCTTGGCATGAACTTGTCTGGTCTCTTCTGAGCCACTATGAACACAGCCAGAAAACAGAAATGATAGTTTTCATAGCTTCTGAGAATACATGGATATAAAGCATTTAAGCATGACTAAATCATTACTGAAATCTACTCACTACAGAAGTGGCCAGAGTTAGTAACATAGTTCTTGCTAGTTGGGTAAGCGCTAAGTTCCATGCTACGTTTATTCACATACTCATTACTCTTTGCATTGCCCCTAAATAAACGCGTCCTCATGTAGACCAAGAGTCCTCTATTGTGGTATGTATTAATCAGAATAACCAGATTTCCCAGAACTGCTTTTGTGCAATTGCAATGCAGGACCTCTAAAATACAGACAATTTTCTTTAGTCTTAAGTTTGCTGCTGACAAAGAGGAGGTTTAAACAGTATAACTGTGCACGTGTAATATAAATAAACAAGTTAATATATTTATAAGACCAAAATCTTTATAGGAGATAATATTTTAAAATACATATTTGAGTATAATATTTAGTACAACAACAAAGAACTTGAGGTCTGCCATTACTGATGTGGAACATACTTCAAATTGGCAAGGAGTTCTACTGTTTTACTGAGGAAAGTAAATTCTACATAACTATAAAGTTGTAGTTGCCAAACTATCTGTACAACAAGATCATTTTTTAGGAATTCCTAGGAGGTAGAAAAAGAAACGAAGGCTGTCTAATCAAAATATGAAACTCCCAGTAGGAGAAGAAGGCTTCAACCTTCCAGATATAAAACATATTACATAGTATTCACACTTGAGCAATTGATAGAATGGCTTAGAGAGACAGCCATGCAGTCAGCAGAACAGATAACCTTGGGGGAAAAAAGTATATGAAATTTTTGTCCCTCCAGGTATTATTCATTTGTTGAAACTGGAGAAGCAAAGATCCAGAGCTTTAGACCATTAAGACGACAAAGAAAATGCGATTAGCTTATATGCAGAAAATTTAAGTTTAGTCTGTATTTCCTTATGAAATTTCAAAGGGAAAAAATCTCATTTTTTAATAACAGAAAATACCAAGTTAGCTTAGCTTAATCAAGGTGTTACTGCAGTCAGTTAGAAATCGTGGCTGATCTTTTCATTTGAAAAGTACAACATGGTTTTTCAATAGATATTGGCAATTCTTTAGGGCCCAATCCTAAGACAAAAGCTTTTCTGTTGCCTCCATAGGTTTTGTATTAGGCCTTTAGTAAACTGAAATGAAACAGAATCCCAGAACACTCGTGCACGTTGCCATTTATCAAAGAGCCAACTAAAACTGCAACAGCATTCAGAATCACAGGCTTTCTATCATGTCCAGTGAAATATGGTCCAAGTGTAATGCAGGATCAAATTCACTCACTGTACAATAGAGGAAAGAAATATGCCGTAGCACTAGGCATACTATAAGCAACAGGAATATTAACTATGGTCATACAGGGAAAATAAGTAACCCTTATCCTATGTAAAACCCTCGAATGAACCAAAATACTTTTTGATGTCAGATGCTTGCCACTGTAAGACTGAACTATGATTTTTTTAATCTCAAGATTAGCCAATATCTTTTAAAGAAATTTAGACAAAATTCCCTTTTGCCAAAAAAGTTAAATCTCCTTCTTGTACTTGTTGGAGATATTTTTCTTCCATGCTAAGTGCACAGATAATTTCCACTTTACTTCTATAGGCTAAAAAAATTTTTTACAATGAGGGTAGTGAGACACTGGAACAGGTTGCCCAGAGAGGTGGTAGAAGCCCCATCCCTGGAAGTGTTCAAGGCCAGGCTGGATGGGGGCCTGAGCTAGTTGAAGGTGTCCCTGCTCACTGCAGGGGGGTTGGACTTGATGACCTTTGATGGTCCCTTCCAGCCCAAGCCATTCTATGGTTCTATGATTCTACTTGTCACCCACCTTTGATGGAAGAAATGTTAGTAATGTAAGAACATGGGCAAACAGCAATCAGGTCCCAGTGGAAAAGCCTGAACTCTTGAAGAAAGAAATATGCAGATATATGCAAATTTTCTCTGTTTGAACAAGAATTTAGAAGTTAGGAATGAAGAACACATGCCACTCAGACAGGATTTCTATACTTGCGTTAGGAGCTGCTAGTCATACACTTGCTAGTTCAAAAAATCATGCATGGGCTTCCACCACCATTCCTCCTGATTGTTATCTCTACTTAGCCTAAACAGCACAAGATCCTTTTTGCTAAGTATCCAGGGGTCCCTTTACAAAACAGCATATGAAAAACATGTGCTGTCCTGCAGTAACATTTTTTTCTCCATTAAGGCCATCCCAGACTATTGTCCTGGACTGCCTTCAATTATTGCTATTGCATATTGGAGAGATTAAATCCAGAGAATATGTGGGCATTTGTAGCTGGATATGTCTCTTCAGAAAGTGTGACTGGTGTGGAGTGATAGGCATTTCATGCAAGATTTTTCCCCAAGGTTATCTATTCTGCTGACCGCGTGGCTGTCTCTCTAAAGCATGCTGTCAACGGCTTATGTGTGAATGCTATGTATTATTTTTTAAATCTGGAAGGTTGAAGCGTTTTCTAATGGGACTTTCATATTTTCATGAGACAGTCTGCTACTAGACTACTCATCTTTTAACTAAGGTATTCACAATTTCGAAATAATTTAATCTTCTTCAAAATTTCTGGAGCTCCAGCTAGTTAAAAGTTTGAAAAGCAGTTCATTTCAGCTTTTAATTTGGAATGCTTCCACCGCTCATCTGTAACTGAAACTCATTAGATAAAATATTTCATACAGCACAAAGACAGAAATTAAAAGGGAGATTATTAACATTACAGCCTGCTAACTGGCACATAAAAAGCCATATAGATACCCACATCAGTCAGTCTGTATACAAGTCAAATCACTGAAGTTCTACTTACTATTATTAGGAAGTATGTAATAGAATAGTAAATACCTGCCTTAAGACAAAGATTTTCCTTTCCTTTTTCTATTCTTTTAGCACTTTTAAAATTACTTTTATTTAAAAGCATCAGAATACTTGGATTCTCACAACAGCAAAAATCCTTTTTATCTAGAATAGTTTAAAAAAAAGACAAACTTTTAAATAGTTTTGATCTGCTCATATCTTTATTTTTATGCTAATAAAATATTTAATAGAATAATGTCAATAATTCCACATACCATATACCCTAGAGAAAATGTTGGAAACAAATTACTGCATTTCTCTTGTACAGTATTTGTAAGATTAATTAGGACTAAAATTTAGGATTAAATCCTACCAGCTAATTTTTCTTTCTCCCCACATGCTATGATTTCTGTATTATGATTAAAGTATTTTGCCATTCTTTAAAGCTAAAGTCTGGGAGAAGCTATTCACTAACTGAGTTTATGAATCCAAAATAATGAAATCATGTCTTTTCTTGTTTTAAAGCCTACTTGATCGCTAAGGACTGAAAAGAAAAATCAGTGGGCCTTTACTATAAGGCTTTCAAAAGAAGACATAGAAACTGATAGATCAGATGCTTGATAAATGGCAGATTGCCAGAGAGTCATCCATATGGCTCTCCAGATAATGTTGGAATATGATGAAAGTTTTCTTTGATTGAAAAGCCTACAGCTTCAGACGCTTTCCTCACACCCTGAAACTTGCATTAATAAGACTCAATTCAGAACAAGTTTTTAGTGCAAAACAGATTCTCATTTGGCCAGAAGATGGTCAACCGTTACCAACTATTATAACATTCATCCATGCTTTCCAGGCCCTTCACAAGTCAAGAAATTAGTCGGTGTAAGAGTGAACTCTCCCTGGAAAAGCCACAGCATGGGATCAAGAAAGGTTCAACTCTGCTAAAATACGATGGAAATATGTTCCATCAGATTGAAGCACCAGATCGATAGGAAGGGGTTTCTGTTTCCCAGAGTTTTTTGCAAAACGGGCAAATATCCACTTATTTTAAAATTCCCTCAAGATTCCTAAATGATATATCAAATGGATTGTTTGATTTTCTAAGTGGAAACAGGCACAGTCTGACCCTACTTCGACACTTTAGTGACACAACAGCACAAAAGAAGTCAGTGGAAGTCGCAAGTACACAGAATCACCGGCAATCAGGCTGTATGTAGGAACTCGGGGTGAAAGGAGGAGGATTTCTGATGAAGCTGAGAGGATCTTTGACATTACTGTTTATATTGGTGGTAAGATCAAATTTTTCACTGCATAAGTTTTTTAAGAGATAACACAAAACATTCACGCTGTCAACTGCTCAAGTACTTTATAACACTGGGCATTGCTACGATTGTTTTACAGCCGCTTAGGAGGACAAACAGCTGATTTCCTATATCTTAGGAACTCCTAATTTACAGAATGAACATAATACTTTATCTACTAGACAATACTTTCATGCTTCTATTTTTAAACTGAATATACTGTCTTTTACTTCACAGACCTCTATTCAATGTATATAGATGTCCCAGAAGTAGAAAAAGTAGTAAAGACTACTTTCATTTTAGGCATTTTATGAGGTGAAAAGGGGAAGGATGCAATGCCCTCACTCAAACCACAAGTTTAAATGTAATTAAATGGCAAGTTAATGAATGTAGCAGAGTACAGGTTACATATTGACTTATGAGTCAGCCATTTTAGAGTTCATGTTTGAAAAATTAAATCTCTGCTACCTCTAGTTGACTAAGTTTATACTCTTGGTTTATGCTTTAGAGTCGTATGAGGTGTATCAAATATGATTCATCTTTTTAAAAAATCCAATCATTTTTGTTAGAAACAAATCCAATTTGTTTATTAATCTCTCAGATATGTCAAATGGATTTTTAATCGAGAAGTAATTGCATTTTGCCTTACACAGTCTTTGTTGATTTCACAAGCTTATCATCAATACTTTGGTGATTTCTCACCTGATGAAGTAACATCTCTAATTAATCATGTTGTGTAATAACAAATCTCCTTTTTAGAGGTACAATAATTAGATTGGGAAAATGCTAGGAAAACAAGAAAATTATTCCCTAAGGTATAGGGATTGTGGGTTCTACTTGAAAGGAAGATACGCAGTTTGCGAAGTTGATTAATTAGTTTTAAGAGGATCTCAAAAAGCTTGGTACTTTGAAGTATGCAATCAGTTTGGAAAAAATATATCTGTGCTACAAAGATACCTTGTACCAACTTTCAAAATATTATCTGTGGCAAAACACAGCATTTGCTTTGCTATATGAAAAACCTGTTTTCACTTTTGGAGACACAGTATGATAAATTTTGGCAAGCTGAGTGATTTCCTATCTATGATTCATTTGGCAAGGCAGAAATGCTAAATAAGAAGCTTGCCTTGAATGTACATACCCCATCCATACAGTTTCAGCTGCAGCAGCTGAGAGTAAAGAAGATGCTAGTTCAAGTGAGAAGTCTTTTTGGACAAGAGTCTGTAATGAATCACACTTAAAATATATGGTCATTCTCCACCATGTGCATATTTTTATCATTCTTATTAGACATCCAAAAAATGTAAAAATCTCTATACATATCATTTTGAGACCTGTAGCAGAGATGAATAGATAGTTTAAATGAATGATTTGAAGCTGACAACCTCAGCAAACTGTGGTTCAGAGCAACTGTGAGCAACACAGCTGTGGCACCAGGCTGAAAATATCACCCTATCTGAACATATGTACAAACCTCAAGAATGAAAGAATTGTGTCCTGGAGGGGAAAAGACAGGAACAGAACACTGAATTCTGTTAGGTATGTAAAAGGGTATCTGAAAAGTCTCTTCAGTATAGATCAAGAATTCTCCTCTAAAAAAACAGAATATAATGAAGAGAGTGAAACACAGAGGAGTTGCTGATTTCACAAAGCTGTTTTGAACTTCCGTTTCCCCTTTCTCTGGGCACATTTTGAATACGCACAACATTTCAGCCTGAATAAATCAAATAATAAAATACTAAAAGTACATGAGGAAGAGTCTTATGGTTTCAAATCCAGAAGAGCAATAGAACATTAGGGACCAACAGTTTTCTATCATTTGCCTATTGGATAAACTGTTTGAAAAAAGGACTTTTTGTTTTGGCCAGCAGCTGGCCTGTGATATGAGCTATTCAGCAGTAACAAAATAAAAAGAAAATGAGATAGCAGCTTATTTTTACTTGTTTCATAACTTTTCAAGATATACCCTTTTCTCAAATATATCATATAGTTAATTGATAAACAATAAAAGCAGCAGCCCAAATTCCTCAGACTTTCACTAATTTCATTATTCTCTCCTGCCCTTTAGAAATATGCCTATTCTCACTTCCAAAACCCAAGAGAACTTTGTTTTTTCTTCTTCAGCTCTTTAAATGTGAGGCCCATCAGCACATCTTGACAAGATTTTTCTGCTTCGTAATGCAGGATCAGCCCTTTGTGGGATACAGCAAGGCTATACCATATATAGGCTATACCTATATAATTTTGTGGCCTACATCACTTTTTCCTTGCCTGTTCTTGTGACGAAACCCTGCTTAGTAGGAATTCTACAGGACTTGATATATCATCACCAAAAGGTCTATTATTCAAAACAAATAATTGTCATAATCTTCCAAATGACAGTCAATAGAAATTGGACATAATAGAGAATGATGCAAAAGTTACATAAGTTCTAAAGTCAACACAGTCCTAGACTCTCACACTACCATTGGGTACTTCATTTCTACACTACTGAAGTTTTAGAACTAATAATTTCATCTAAGAAGTCATCATGCTTTTTGCATAATCCATTTTAGATTGTTTAATTCTGAACATATTTTCCTTTCAATCTCTTCCATTTCAAGGGCAGGCACCTTAGAAAGATCGAACTCATCATTCACACTCAGTTTCAATGTTAATTAATTTCAATGTATTGCCAAATCCAGATGAAAAGTAAAATTCTTCTATTAGAGTCTGTGACTTTTGCAGCTTACCACTGAATGGAGGCCAAGCCTGTCAAACTCTGTATGATCTCTCTTCTGTGGCTGAAAATTATTCTCCTATGCCAGAGGATATGTTGCCAATAACACTACCAGGCACATGCCCATCGATTTGAGAGGCTACATAACTATATATTACAAAGTCTCATGGACTTTCTACTTTGTCCTCTAAAATTTACTATTTTTTTTAAGTAAAGACAGACTTGTCATTATAAAACATTTTTCCTTTTCCCTTTCCCCCTCCCCTCCCTCCTTTTAAGTAATTTCTTAGTCTAGAAGAAACGATTCAAAATCTGCAAGTTCAAAATCTGACAGTTAGGTTCAATATTTTGAAGGCAAATCTAAACTGTCACGGAGTTAAAACCTTCTGATATCTGCAATCCTAGCTATTTCAGTTGATTGTGAAAATAAGAAAAATAATCTTTATAGAAATTATTTGAAAGCATAAATTTGCTTTTTATGTTGCAAAACTTATCTGGATTTAAAGTCTTAAGATATCCACTCTCTAAACAAAACTGGCCTTAACTAGTCATCTCCTCTGCAGCACCTTTTTAAAGTACAGACCATTATCTTTATGCTACTTATCACAGAGAGGGTTTATTTGTGAAATATTTATTCCATTTCTTCCTGATGATTTCACAATCCCTAAAAAAAGTATTTATGCAACATTATTTCAGTTAATGTAATCTGCAAATTCCTGTTATATTTCATTCTATCAAGTAAACATTCCTTGACTTTCTCTCTCATGTCACACACTCCAGCAGCTGTGTCCTTGATGAATCTGGAGAGAAATTAGTTTAGATCTGCTAGCATTCATCTTGTTTGCTAATTTTAAACTTTGTCTTCTCAATTCAAACATCTCTTCGTTCAGCTATTCCTGATACCCATTTATTGGCAAATACAGTAGTCCCCAGCAGCTGGCAATGTGAATTATACCTATTTATCCTAGAAATGTGCCACCACTGCAAAATTTAAGACTGATTTTAAGAGAAGAACTGTATTAAGTGCTTGAATTTCTAGACAGTGAATCCATTTATGTCACTGTTAGTCAGTAGAATTTTAATAAACTTATTTTTCTGAGCTTAGAAAAATAAAACTAAGTTCAAAAATTCTCCATATGCATAGCTAATGCTAATGGTCCTACTTTTTAACAGCTAGGTATGTATTTTATATACTCTTCTCAATGACCTTCTACCCTCTTATAATCACATGCAGTGCAGCCATGCATCAGCTGAAACTAATGAACATTAGTTTTTAGGCTCATGGCTGAAACCAGGATGATATTGTCTCTATCATAGATTACTAGTCTGTTAAAAGTTCTCTTGTGTGCTGACACATATTTTAATAATACATATGGAACATTCCTTGTTTCCTAAATGTTTAATATGGACTGACTGCTCAAAGGTGCTATCATGTGAAATCATTTGCCTTTACATATTTCAATGTTTAAAAAAAATTCAAAAATTTTAATATTTGAGTAAGGATATAAATGCAAATTCCTGCATTTGGCCACAAATGCACCTGCAGAAGTCCACTGAAGTTCTGAAGATTCCAAACTCATTTCTTTCACTAACATGATAGACAGTTATGATGGAAAAAAGGTATGAAGCTTTCCTTATATGGATGGAGAGAGCTTTCCTCATATTAGGTGAAAAGCTGGAGAGATGTTCTGGAGCTATACATTATTATTCTCCAAACCAGTGGAAATTACACTAAGAACAACAGCACAAGGTTTTGTGGCTCCCTTTTGTTTCAGAAAAGCCTGTTTTACTGGAAGGAATTGCTCATATGGTTTTACTAAGGCTATGCTGGCATGGGGCTAAGCACAGTCAGAAAAGTCACAGTATGGAGATGCTAAGCCATCTGATGAAGGGCATTGACTTGTGGTTACAGCCTAGATCAGGTATTTCTTTGCAGATTTTTCTTTTTTCTTGCAGAAAATTCCTCACTTTACTTTTTATGGTAAGAACTGAAATGAGGGGGAAATTATCTTTTGATTTTTTTTTTTTAAATATAAACACAAAATGTGTCAAGAGAGTAGCAATACTCTTAGGCTTCTCCACATCCTACTCTCCTGTTCTTACTGTTTATGAATATGTACACACTAACAATTATATTGTTCATTGTGGAAATTAACTACATCTATGAGGAAAAAAAATTTAAAAAATCACTGATTAGTATCCTAGAAATACTGAAACTTTATAATCAATAATCCACTACTGAAGTTGAGGTATACCAAGGAAATGTAAAAGGTTTTTATATTTTTTCTCTTTTCATTCTATCCTACAAGAAACAATGAAAATAAAACGCATCATATACTAGAACCTGCAATCACACTGGAGCTGCCACAGATACAAATATATAAAAGAGCCCAAAGAAAAAGTTGCTACTATAAAACTGTACAGTTTGTTATTACACTCCATCCAATAAAAACCCACTTAATTTATGCATGTTGGCTCCTTCTTGATGAATGCTAAATCTGAATATAATAAACAGGCATCATAACTGCCACAATTTTGTTAAAATAAATACAACTCAGGGCCAAGTCTCCTGGCATATGTTTATTCTGTGTATTGCAGGCAGATGTAAGCACACTCTGCCTACCCTCTGAGCCTGAAAAAAAAAAAAGCTATATAACTGCAGTAGCATGATGTGATGCCTACATTAATAAAGCCTGCTGAGAGGCAGCTTTATTTGTGTAGACTTGCTGCTGTGCTAACACAGTTGCACAGTTTTCTTTTAGCTCAGAGCTCACACAGAAGAATTCCAGATGTATGGTATAAACATACCAATAGTTTAAATTCACCAAAAAAAAAAAGCTCCACATTTTTATAAGCATGATATACTAGAACCTGTAATCAGCTTGGAGATGTTGCATGTATAATTCCACCAAACAACTGCTATTCCTATTGGAATGATGCTGTTTGTAGGAAACTTACTGACATGAGACACATAATCATATTAAAGCAGATCTGTCTGCAGGCTTTATCTTGCTGCAATTTATCAGTGTATTATTATATTCCTACTTATTACGAAAAGTCATTGTCATTTTAATATGATAGGCAACAAAAATATTTATTAATATCAAATATATTTTATAATGGGTGCTGATCACTTTTCCAGAACTTGCAGTAGATGCATTTTGTTGTTTCTAGGAGTTGCCTAATGGCAATCAGAAATTACCAGAAATTATTGTACATACACACAGAGAAGCACATACACATTTACATAACTGATCTGAGGTATATGTACTTTATTTTAATCAGAAAAACAACCCTATGCAGCAAATCTCAAACCCCACTAGATTATACTTTCTTCAATACATAGGCCAGCTTCAAAGTTTCAATTGCATTTTTTAGCGTACTAAAAGAGGGATAAAACAGCAAAGACCTCTTTCCTCCAAACCGCCCAATAAAAAGGTTTGGGGGTTTCTTTTCTTTTTTTTTAAATTATTTTGTTTTATGTAGGCAAGAATCTTCTAACACACTCTTTAAAACAGAGGCCTTATAATAGTCTATGCAGAAGTTACAGATTTCACGTCAGCCCTTTAAAACAAACACTAAACTGTAAAATGTCCGAAACCCACTGTTACAAACCAATGCACACTGAAGTTTTTATCTTACTCCTATCTCTGTAATATTTCCTTTCTGCATCAAACGTCTCACTAGATAAAGAAATCCTAATCTAGCCCCGATATAGAATTTAACACATATGGAGTACACTATAAGTTGATTTAGAAAATCATTTGTAATCCGCTAATTAAAACCATCTTTTTCTGCTTAATTAATGGTCTCTAATGATATTAGATGAAGACAATGTATTTCTCAAGGAGTTGACAAGTGCATATTCTTTGGCAACAGTGAAAGCTGTCATACACTCAGTGGTTTCAATTTTCTTTCAAAATTATGCTGGAAGAAGCACTTCTGCAATGCCTTGGGAAAAAATAAAATAAAAGTAGTGAACATCTGCTGATATTGGTTCTGTGAATCTGAAACTTTATGAAACCATAGATGGGATGCATTTGACGAGCATTTTTCTGGAACACTTTCAGACTTAAGAAAACAACATCTGTTAATATTGATTTTTGGGTTACATTGAAACTTTCAGAAGAATTACAATCAGTGGGTGGTTGAAAAGTGTTGCTATATATGTTAGAAGATCAAATACTAAACAAAGGTTTAAAGGGTCTGTTTCCCTTTAGTTTCATTAATAATCTACACTCACTCCCCCCTAGAAGAAAATAGGAAGAATGAAAGTGAGAAAAACATTTGCTTTATTTAACACAGTAAAAGATCAGAGAAGAAAATTAACATATATGAAAGCTGGTGAAAATATCTGATGCAAAATTTTTCAGTTCTACAGCTGACATAAACATTTCCAAAGCTACATGATAATAAAGCATGTAATAAATAATAATTAAATAATAAAGATAATTAAATAATAAAAACGTTTGAAATAATAAAAAAAATCAAATAAGTCCATAGAAGACAAATCATCATTAGAGTTAAAGAATCCTGTTTTGAAAAGACTTCTTGTAAAGAAAAAGGCAATTTTTATTTCCCAGATACTCTATATATACTTCTGAATCATTAACAAAACAAAATAGTACATTCACAAATTGTAACAACAGCAAATTCCCTTTGTTGGAGAACATATCAGTCCTGGTTTACTAATGCCAAAGGTATCTTTATGTTTGAACTTTTCCTTTTTTCTTTTAAGTGGCAGTTTCTTTTAATAGTGAAATTCTAGTCAAATGATCAATTTACTTAGTCTTTGATTTAGTAAATGATTCAGTACAATTAAAATAGACACTGAAATATCAATATCATTTTTTTCATATTTCGCTTTTATAGTGCTTAGTTAAGTCCAGTTCTCCTGCAGCAACTGGGCATTCACATATGTGGTATTTTATGCAATGTTAGTAGTATATAAAACACTATGGAACAGCAAGTATTATGGGAAATACATCAGTCATGTACAATTAATAAAAACAGTTCTACAATAGAACATAGTTTTTAAGAAACTGTTTTCTGATATAACTCGACTTGCCAGTTATTAAACAGAAATAAATCTCCTTCCCATGACCAAGGTAAGAATCACATGGAAGAATGTACTCTCCTGCCAACCTCCTACATCTCTTCCAGTCATAGATTAGGCCTGGATATGAACAGATAATGGTACTAATGAATCAGCTTCAGCTAGAGGTCACACAACTTACATACACTACCAGGTTTTGGCAAAAGTCATCTGAATGCCACCACCTGTCTAAAAAAAAAGTCAATATATTAACAGAAAATATTTCAGAGTATTCAATTTTATAAATTTACTTTTTCACTCAAGTTTAAGCTGCTTCTCTGTCCTACAGAAATTCTGTTTGTACTTGAGAGATTTCTTGAAGTCAAATCCCAACCATATGGAGGTAGCAGTCAGTTCTATTTATCTTTCACAGCATATGAAGTACCACCAGCTAGTCCAGTATCTTGCTGGTAAATCTAAGCAAGACATAGGTAATGTTAGTAGTCAGAAACACTTGACAGCACTGTGTGCTTCCTTCAGTGGAGAACATCTGTTTGCAAATCACCAAACTACCATGAAAAAATTCAGGATTTCTTGTTGATGCTGATAGCTGCCATGCAGCTTGGACTACCACCATGTGTATATATACACATATGAGCACACAGACGCCTCGTGTGTGTGTGTATTCAAATATGTCTATCTTGTTACACAATACAGACTTTTACAATTCCTGACAATTTTATTACATGTAATTTATAACTTCTTCATTGTTTAGAACTTAATTATCCTTAGATTTCTTCAGTCCAAAAAAATATATCTGGGTTTTAACGCACCAGTCTTAAAAGAAGCTGCAGCTGGTACCAAGTGCCTTATCTGACCTGAACTGTTCTGCTCCCTGGGGAGAAGAGAGCTGCCTGCTTTCTCCCAGGGGACCCAGGCCTTCCTTGACAGCTGGCCAGCAACTACAAACTGGAGTACCACCACATCTTTGGGTGGACAAAGCTCAACACTTTCAGGACCTAACATAAACCAAGATTCATCAACTCTTAGCATGTCACAAATGGGGCTTATGCCAGGAGTTACAGACATTTATGTGATGAAAGATAACTGAAATAAACACGTTATTTTAAGGTAAAACCTTCCTTCCGTCACCAAAAAACATTTCAAAGGGTTAATTCTGAAGAAAAGTCAGAATAAAGGTCCTGCATTGAATGCTGGAAGATGCTCAGTTAACACAAGCACGGAGCATCTAAGAGATATAAAAGAGAAATGGCAGTACTTAAGTATTTGTGGAAATGCTTTCGTGGTCTATAGTTCATAGCAGCCCTGGCCATAGTCCAGAGCGCTTCTGAGGATCTGAATCAAAGACTCAACATGGCACCCACCATTCTGTTCTTCAAACATAACACCAATCAGCTGAAACGAGGACAGTAACCAAATGGAACTCCTATTTTATAAGCATACCTTTACAATACAACCGTTGCACAAATTAAATGCTTTCATGTTGATTGAGTTTAATGAAAACGGTAGACAAGAAAAAAGAAAGCACATTAACTCATGACAGCATTTTTCTCCCATGCTATACGGTTAGAACACAATGAGGCCAGGAATATTCAAAAGACTGAGAATAACCAGGCAGAAAACTCCTACCCACTGACCAAAGCACAATGCACTGCAATGCCTTAAAACCCCCTATTTTTTACATATATATACGCATTTAAATATAGTCACATCTATATATATACACCTATGTGTATACCTATATAAACCTATATATATACACACCCCCCTATATAGAGAGAGATACACATTTTCAGACAAGAAGAACATCCCATGCTGTGAAACAGAAATACAATGAGAGAATCAAGTAAACACTCCATGTGATGACACTTTGTGCCTTCCCTCTCATACTTGGTTCCAAGGAGATTGACCTATTGGTCTAGACACCATAAAAATTGAAAGATACAGCCATGGAAAACAAAAGCATTCCCTCTTTGATCTTCTGCTGCTAACTCATGGGATTCATACATTTTAAAATGGAGAATGTAATACTAATTACTATGTTAGAACTAGGACTGTGTTTTTAAGCTAAAGGTCATGTGATTCAAAGCTGACCTTCAGAATATAGCATTCTGCAATTACACTATGGACCTTATCTAAAAGAAAGTACATCTTTTCTCAGTAGAAAGCCTGATCAAACTGAGAAATCAAAAAGAAAGCCTGTTTACTTCAACTACTTCAGTATGTTTAATTACATTTGTTTAGTCTTTTATGGAAATGAATAAAACAATGTAGTCTAAAAAAATAGGACATCAAACTGTTTTGTGCACTTCACATTAAAGGGCTTCCTATTTGGCTCAAGAACAGTTGGAAGTCTTATTTTATAAAGCTTCTTAGAGAGTAATTAAAACACTTCTTGTCACTACTTTTATCTTTCCAAACTACTCAAAGTGATTAAAGACATTGAGTGGCTAGTATAAACCTTTTTAACACCAGCATAGGGAACGTACAGCTATGTGCCTTTTCTAAAAGCCATGCACAAATTCCTTTTTCTCTGAGACACGTTTAAGAACTGTTCAGAGGAACAGGGTTTTTTTCTTAAATGAGTATTATAAAAGTGGAAGCACTAAGTTACATAACCATTTCTTCTGAGCTATTCACACATACATGTATTTGAAAAGCTTTAGCAATCATTGATTAAAACTAATTTCACATACCAAAATTCATACATACTTTGCTTGACCTGATCTCAAACTTGTGCAAAATTGGCCAGTCCCTGAAAAAGTTACGTCTTTTGACACTGAGTAGCGTTCAGCCAGATGGTGGGGGGAGTGTGTCATCGAATATGTCTCATATTCTTTTAACGATGAAACAAGCAGCATCAGGCTGCCATCTATTTACTGATGTAGTACCTATGCACAACAGAGCAAAAGATAATGGTGTAAGAAGTAAAGAGTGATTTTATTCAGGTAGGGAAGTTAGTTGTAATTTCTACCATCCAATAAGGACTAATTTTGCGATTCCCATTTCCCTTAAAGAAACTTAGAAAACTTACAAAGCACTGAACCTTAGGGCCTTGATAAAGTGTGGATCTTCATTTGAATCACCTTTATAGAAGGGTTTAGTAACTGCTAAGGTTGAAATATTTAATGATACGGGTATCAGTTTTAATTAGGGGAAAAATTAAGGGAAAAGTACTGGCAGTAGAAAAGGTCAAGAAACTCCTCCTTTAGACTGTTTTGGAATGAAAAATTCTTACTTTGTTTTATTATAAGCTTGCTTTAGTTGATTTACTTAGATTATATAGTACAACCAAATAAAAGATAAAAGCATTATCTAAATTACTATTGTTGTCATCTTTTAATCAAAGATTTCCACTTACTAACCTGAAACTTCTTTTCCCTATTTTTTCAGCCAGGGAATTTGTCAATTAGTGAGTTTGTCCTACCTGGCATGAAGACGTATGCTGTTAACTCAATCCTTCGCCAGACAGAATTCTTGTCCTTTGCACAGCTCTACTCAAAAGTTAAGCAGGAGAAATGCAACTGGCATTTAGATTCATACTGAGGGCATTGTGTTAACTGTCACTGAGATTAATACAACTTGCAAAAGGCATTGTGGTAGCTGGCAGTTAGATTTATATAGTGTGCTCAATGAAGATATACACTGTGTTTAAATGCTCTCTAGTTTCCCAAAAAGTAGAGCTTGCCAGTTATTTAAAACTGATACGTCTTTCAGAAAAAAAAATTGAACCACACGCCCTTCTGCCCACTCCAAATATTTACTCTATTTTCCATGACTGTTGGCATCTGCATACTAAGTATATGCATCCACTGTATTGTTTCTAATTCCATAGAATCTTCCTCTATATTCTCTTCAAGGTATATTGTAAAAATCCTCACAGATTAAGCTCAGCAAGACCCTGCATTCAGCTGGAAGGCAGCTGGCTCTTTGGAGCAAGAAGACTTCGTAACCTCACAGCTAATCATTTCCCTGCAGATTCTTGGTGTCACTAGGTAGTTCTACTGAGATCTGTGAAAAACAGCCTAGAGATGTTACATCAAATAGTTGGAAGTAACAGTTCATCTACAGATTCCCATTCTAAAGTATCTGGGTATTTCATGGACTCAAGAAACAAGAAATACTTTGTATATTAAGTTCAGCATACATGAAAAAGCTAAATGTATAAAGCGTTTGTATGTGTGCCATGTGCTCTGCCTAGAATAGTATCAAGATCTGAGAGTGCTAAATAATACAACATGACTCCTTAATATGTCTTGATAAACTTGTGAAATAATTTCCATCGAATGGTAAAAATTCCCTTCAGAACGACTGCTTCAGGTTCTCTGCAATTTCAGGCAGGTGCCACCATACAGATTGTATTTTCTTCTTATTTCCAGGACACTTAAGAACAAGAAACCAAATCTTTAAAGAAACATAAAGAACAACAGAGAAAATGTACTAATACATTGATGTGGCTTTACTGCAACTGTGGAAGGCAGCGTCTTCATATATACACTTTGGGAAAGCACAGCAAGAATGGACTTCATATAATAAAAATTAAATGAAAGCTATTACTTTGCTATTCTGTAAGTTCTACTAAGAGTTCTCAGAATGCTTTATGAACATTATTTGTGTCTTATAATATCCCTGATTATATTAATTTTTCTACTGCACAAGAAAAAAAAAGTTAAGGTCAAGCACTATACCGTCGTTGTCCAGAGGTCTATATTTAGGCACTCCCTAAGTGACTTCGTTTTTAAAAAATGCTGAATTGCAAAAGGGGGTTTTGGCGCATATCTAGGCAACCTAACTTAATTCAGTATTATTCTCACAGTTTTCAAATCTTTGAATCTTTTTTTAAAAAAGGTAATTTTGGTTTCTCAGTTCTTCTCAAGATCAGGTTTTGGGTACAAGGCCTTACACCCATTCTTCTGCTTTAAACACAAAACTCACTGAAACGCTTCTTTTCTCCACTCAAAATGTCTTCCTTAACATTTTATTGAAATGTGATTTTGACAAAACCAAGGAAACAGATTTCATCAAATATTTTTCTCACCGGGTCTGTTTTATGCTACTAGATAGTTTCTTTCATTACGGCACATCGACGGCTATTGCAATTTCAGATGATATGTTACCCAGGTAAGGCTATTCCTCCTAAATCATCTTCCAATTAAAACACTCACATGTAAGAGGATTTGTGTTGAAAATTCCTTTTGAGTAGGTATGCCATTTAATTCTACAATGTGGAAATTTTAGCGTCACCATTCCAAGACCTTTAAGGACCTATCGCCAAGTGACTGTATTTTGAAAACTGAGGCATCACATTAAGTTTCAATGGATTGGGTTTTTTTTCCTTTCTATCTTCCTGATTATCCTTGGCTGATTTAAAAGGCTGCTGAACTTAGGTTTTTATTTTGGTAAATAAGCATTCGTATCTATTGAGAACAAATCACTTAGCAAATGTAAACAGATGAATATACAAGCAAAGCAGCAGGTTTATGAAGGAGCAATGCCAATACTAACAGAAAAACGTGAACAAACGCAATCAACAAAATACAGAGTAGCTCCAACAAAAGCTTTTGTTATAACTGGGTTACATGTATATGTGTGTGAAGTACATTTTATCAACTATTTGAAATAATTTTTAGTATATGAAGCCTATTGCTTTCTTTTTATTGCAATAAATTTTTCCAGACTTAGTCTCCCCACTCTCTTGCAAATGACAAACACATATTAAATATCCTTCAAAACATTTTGAAAAAACTGCCTTTGCAGACAACAGCTAATTATGTCCTCTCCTACCCAGAATCTTCTTAAAGCTTTTCCAGTTGCTTTTGTGCTTTACATTTAAGGGAGTTATAGCTCCTGTCTATAAAGAAGGGAGAAGATTAATATGCTAATTAAACTACATTGCACTTTTCTAATAAAATATTTATTTTAATCACTATTGTGAAAAAGACAAAATTTTGTCAAGTATAGCATGTCTGAAAAACAACTTAGCCAGCTGGTTTTCTTAATTATTTGTTTTTGAGATAATTGACATGGAATTCTATTTACCTTTAACTTGCCAAGGCTGTCTTTAATGAAACTGCTACTTTCAATATCAATAAAATTTTTATCAAAACACATAGAAATTGTGAAAAGAATAAAGTCTGATGTGTATTTCTGAGTATGATATTAATCAGCAACAGCTTCTTACTCTTGCTGCTGCTTCTCTGAAATTTAGAATTAAATTTACCTGTGTATCATCTGGCTAATTGATATTTTACTTCCTACTTATAATTATGTTTTTTCCTAGTATGTGACATTTGATTTTTAATGTAGTTAGAAAAAATGGTGTGTTACTTTACATTAGGTATGCATGATGTATTTGACTGACTTGTCTAAGCAGTGATTTGGTAGCTTGTTTTCGTTTTTGTTTTAAATGGAAAATGTAATTCTGAAGACTAATAAATGTGATCAAATTTGAGATGCTTAATCACATTTAAAAATTCCTCAGTGCCGAATTAACATCTTAGTAATTCATAAAATACTTTGTCTGTTTTAGAAAAGAAACTGCATTTTAATCAGTGGTTGAACGAACCTAAAAGAGAGACAGAGGGAGAGAGATTCCCTTCTTCACAGATCTCCAAGCTGCATTTTTTACCTTCCCAGTTTGAACTTCCTATTTCTCCTTTTTTCTACTCAAGATTTGGTTTTTACACCATACTACCAAAATCAGTTAAATCTGGTAGATTCTCAGTCACTAAAAGTATTTTAATGATCAGAGGACATACACTTAGGATAAGGAAACTAATTACTGGAAATTTTCTGAGGTGAATTCATTAAAATCACACAGGAAAATTACTGATATATTAGTATCATTTTTTCTACTCAAGAATATGAAAATTCCTTTGTCTGAAAAAGCCATAACGTATGCGACGTATGCCTGAGTGAATATCAAAGAATCTCAGCCTATGGATGTTTGCAATAATATATATCGGCATAACTTATCCACCAGGTTAAGATGCAACAACCAGGCATTCTCAGTGGCATTCCCAATACAAAATAGAGGTAACTGATCTTCACAACATGATTCCAAGAAAATCACGTATCACATACAACAAATTTTATGAAAGAAAAAAATGAGACGATACCAACTCCTTTATGATTCCAGGTCCAAAGCAGTAAAAAACTGTAATCAAGATCCATCCTTTCTGATCAGAGTGGACTAGAAAAATCATACGTGGGCAGGTTGATCTGTGGTATGAAGTCTTTTCTTTACATTGTTTCTTTTCTTGCCATGACCTTACTTTAACTCATGCTATTGCCATAACTCCAGAATTGGTAGGGAGATTCTATCAGCTAAACCATTCATTATCTATCAAACCCAGCAATATACAAGAGTAATTAATTCCCTGCTGAACGCTTTCAGTAGGAGGGGAACATATGGAGGCAGTATCTCTTATCTCAAACATTGATCCACTCACCAAGCCTAACTGTAAGTAAATAGTCATGCAGAATCTACAAGCGTTATCTATATATCAACTGTAGTTCCTCAAGAAAACGTAATATGTATTCCCTTGCAAAAAGACAAAAATATAATCAGACGTAAAAATCAGACTCTTGTGTTACTGATGTAAAGCAATGATGACTTTAGAGAAAACAAACTCGAAGAATTATCAAAACTGCTTTTTATATTTTCCTGAAGGGTATTTCATGTCAGCCATGAATTCTTATTAAAGTTCACTTTTTAATTTATGATATTTGAGTATTCACTTATAATTTATCATCTTGTTCATGGAGATGCATGATTAATGAAAGGAAACTGAAAGGTAATTGAAAAGTACTAATAAAATTTAATATATTAGAACTGTTATTTTTAATTTTCCAAAGGATCATCAGAAAGCCCCTATCACTTAAACAGAGTCTCTTTAAATGACCACAAGATGAATATTATGGGCTTCGGCCCCTATCACTGATTTCAAAAGGGGTAGAGCCTTACATATGTAGAAGTCCTTTCAATTATCTTTTCTGCCACTGTTTTTTGCCCAAGAGAGTCCTTTATTATTTGATCTCAATCTTTCTCTCAGTGCAAGATTAAAAACCAAAAAGTCTATTTATGTGACCTACAATACTGGGCTCGTTTAACAGGAGAAACCAAATGGATTTGGAAGTAGTTCTGTTTATCTAAACTGGGACCAAATTAACTTATTTACTGTGCATTTATACCAGTTCATTTTATTCAGACTGTCTCTTATTCCTGTGGAATTACGCACACCGAAGCATGTGTGCAGACCGTATACAAGTGGAAGGGATGCATGAAAACAGAAAAGATGCTAAGCTGCATATTCTCCCCCTATATCAAAGACAGCTCAGCATGATGAACTGCTTTATTTCCATCCAGAGCACTCTGAATGACTGTAACATATCTTTGAAGATGTTACAAAAATAACTCTTGTGGTTTTAATTTTTCAAAGGTCATTCCCTTCAGAAATACGTGAACTTCTATAAATGACAAATAATGCCTAACGATGAACAACCAGAGATGAACAGCCAGCTGGCTTATTGATATTCAAAGCTGACTCAAAAGACAGCTTCGTAACAAAGGGAAAGGAATACACAGCATAAGTATGACACATGAGTTCAACTGGTAGAACACACATCAAAGAATATCCTGGATACAAAAAGGAACTGTTTAATTAGCAGCTTCAAGAAGACTGACCATTTGCATACCGAACAAACAACTGAGTTATCTGTGTTCTGATCAAAGGCATTTGGATCTGAATGGTCAGGGATTATGTATTATGTATCAGTCAATTATGCATTAATGCACAAATCTGAGTCAGAAATGCTCAATGTTTGCTCACAGAAACATGTTTCCTTAATCAGTGCAGTTCAGAGATCTTTTACTATAATTGTCATACCAATGAGTTTGGTGGACAGACACAGTTCTGATGTAAGAGCAAATCTGTTTTAATTAAGGCTATGGGGCTAAAGGGGGGAGTAGCAAAATGTAGTTAGAGCTTTTTCTTTTTTTCCCCTCTCTTTTCTTTCTTTATATAGGCTTTCTATAATAATGTAGCTGTTGGGGAAGAATAGCTCAACGAGCATTGATAAACCCTTCCCTTTTTTCCAGCTGAATTATTTCCATTTTATTTTAGTATCAGCATGTGTGAAGTCTCAATAGCTGAACAACTTGCTTCTGAAACCTTATTTGTCCCATAGTTCTTCTAAAATCTGAGGTCGATATTGAGAATTAGCTTCATATTTACAGGGTTTGAAATGTACTTGTGCGACTGGTGCAATCAAGATGCAATTTCATACAAGCTACTGCAAACTAATAATGAGGTTCTCAGTGATGTGAAGATTCAACTGTCAGTTCAAAGCTTTCATTTCCGAGCTATTCCATTCGCTAGAAAAAAAGAACATTTGGAACAATGTTTGCAAGCTGAATGATAAAGTATCCTGAGGGATCTCAGCAAAAGCAGTTAACAAAGAAACCATCTAAAGAAGAACTTGTGTCATTTGCAACGATGGCACAGCAATGCAGATCTCTCATACATTTTTACTTCCACAATTAACATCACACAGTTCTTCTACGTAGCTTATTATCATTAGATTTCAAGGCATATTACAATGTCTACTGTCATCAGCCATCAAAACCACAAACCTAACTGTTCATTAGTAGTGACTATTATGTTTACGCAGTGCTTTGGCAGTGAAATTTCTTCCACACTGTACTGTGGCTACATCTATACTAGTTAATTATACCATTCCCAGGCAATAAAATATGGTCCTGTGTATCATTAAAATAATCCGGGGAGTACTTCTGGCCTAGGCCAATTTGCTGTCTCCCAAATAATTCCCAAACCTACGCCGGGAGCTGGAGCTTCCCAGTGATGACTCCCAAAAGGCCCATCACATGCAGCCACCCTGTTTTGGCAGGTAGGAGACTTTATTAGCACGGGGTTGATCTGTGCCAAATGGCCTCAGTGTCTGGGAATCTTCCCGAGCGTGTTTAATTTACTACTGTCAATAGCCTGATAGACCAAGAATTAATTAAACAATTTGGCCATTTTATGCAATCTTGTACTTCAGTGGCAAGAAAAAAGCTGGGTGGGGGAACAAAGAAATAATATTTTGGACATCTCAAACTCTTAGGAAAGTGAAATGAAAATAATGTAGTATACATTAGCCTAATATTACCTATTTAAAAACGGAAGACACAACATTTCACCCTTTTAAATAGATACTGTTCTTTCTATTAAGTTTTAGATTTTGGTTAAAGAGAATTTGGTCAGTATTGTCAGTCAGGTCTGCTGTATTTTCCTCGTCCAAATGGAGTGTTAGTTGAAAGATGAGGTTTTAAGAGTATTAGACGTCAGAAAAAATTGTTAAACGCTATTAAAACAACGTGCAAATTACAACGTGCAAATTACAGTTTTACATCTTGTGATGCTTTAGATTTTTACACTGGAAAAATAAACAAATAAATAACCCTCCACACCCTGCACACTGCAAATACCTATTAGAGCTTAACTCACAATGTGCTGAAGAAATTTCTGCAGAACGTTGCTTTGTTTTGCTGTAGTTTTTCTAGGCATATCAAGTTTGTCAGAATTTTTCACGATTTAGGAAGGTACAAAGAGTTGAGTCCATGTTTACAGAATTTAACAAACTCTGCTAACTTTTTTTAGGTAGGCTGGTAGATACCCACTCTCAGCCTGAAGGAACTCAGTCCAACACTGTACACTTTTCACATCCCAGGTAGAAGGCTACATGACATAAGAGACTTGTGCGTTGCGAGACACTCTCTTACTAATACGTCACAGAAAGAACCTTCCCACATGAATACTCAACCCCCCATGATTCCTCATTCTTTAATTTATACAAAGCAAAACAGATCTGCTAGATGCCTGTCGCTGAATAACATAAACCTTACTGATTAAAAAAACTCTCTGGAAAGGGGGAACACAAGTGGCTAATCTTATTATCTTGTAGGAACCAAACCCAATTCTCTTATTTTCTACCTGAGTACCCTAACTACTGAACTATTTGATGAGAGTAGGATCTCTGCGTGGCAGCTTTCTAAATACAGCCTTTTGTCTCCTTTGATTTTCTTACAAGTGCTCAAAAATATAACAATCCATTACATGGCTAATGAAATATTTGCTAATGAAAAAAAAGGTATCAAAGAAATTCACGAAGCAAAACCATACTCAGAAAAGAATTTCAGTTTGACACAATTTTCCTACCAATTTCTGGATTCAGGTACAAAAAAAAAAAATTAAATATTTATAGGGTTTTAGATAAGAAAAATGCTGTAACATGTGTCTTTTCTCAAAAACTGTTTTCACTTCAAAAAAGAAAAAAAGCAAACCAGAACCACATGACCAACCCAGGAGGACTTTGTGAAGTATATTAACAACTTGTTTTTTAAAACAGAAGAGGATTATTTTGCTTTTTGGGTTTCAATCTAGCTGAACACACTATTAGCAAGTGACTGAACTCTAAATCCCTGTTTCATAGTGAATTGCTATTTGGTATTGATTCAACAGGATCAAGAGCAAAGTGTGCCTTGAAGACAGAGGGAGAAGTGGGGAGGAGTTAAACATGTTTTTAATGTGTGCATGAAGCCAAAACCAGACTCCAAGTACTGCACAGTAAAGACTCTTTTCTCCTTCTTACTACTCAGTTTTAAGTCCAGGGCATGTTTTTAAAAGCATCTGAAGTGACAGAATTAAACCTCCTTTCAAAATAGTAAAAAAGACAGAAGTTAAGTTTTAAAGGAAACCGATCTTTAACAATAACTTTAACCTCTAGAACACAACCAGAAATCCTCAATGAGATTAAAATCATGAAGCACACCTGTGGATTTTTTTTTTCTTTTTTGGTTTCAAGAATCATTTTTACTTTGCAGCACTGATCCCCAAAATAACTCCTGCTAACTTGTGGTTGTGAATTGAATGAACTCATATCATCTGCTTTGATTTAAATATTGATTCTTTGTAATGTATAAGAACAGTTGCTTTTTTTGAATTCCTTTCCATCCTCCTTATTACTAAATCACCATCAGTTTATCTATGGGATTTTGATGCTTAAATAGCATTTCCACCAGACAATCTAATGAACTCAGTCAGGAAAGATTTATTCACTGAGATCTGAGGGAAAATACAATCCAGGTTGCCAAACACTGACTGAACAAAACATGACTTCAGGATGTTTCTTGATATTACAGCAGGCAAAACTGTCTGTACCCATAAACCTGAAACCAGAGTGTATAATTAAATTGAAAAATGAATGGAATGGGTGAAAGAAAGTTCTTCACCTAACTAGAAAGTACAGTTATTTCAAATTACACCCCAACAAAGAATTGATGCCTCCAAAGGATTAAGAGACAGAATCTGACTCCCTAGTATTAGGACTCTTTACGGAAAATAGTGACTAATTGTTGTAGATAGAGCTGTAACAGACGCTTCTCAGCTTCTCAAGTGAAAGGCAGGCAAAACACAGTGCTTGGGAAGTGGGAAGGGATGCCTCTTCCCTTAAATCTTCTCCACAACAGCTATGACTAATTTCATAAGTAAATCTGATTATTTTTATGTATACTAAGGGCAGTTTTATCTCATTTGTAAACTAGGCATTTAAGCTAAGCTGGTTTCTAAAGTTTCCAGACTTTATATTCTCTCAAACACCTACCTTCATATGAAATGTACAGCTGTGGAAGTTCCTTCTCCTCTATTTACAAAGGAAGACTAGATGGCTATTAAACAGGTCTGGTGAGATAAAACCCATCCAGTTTGTACAACGATATATTAAAAAATCAAAATAATTTCCAACATAAACTATTTTCTCTGAGTAAATCAGGTGTGCATTGGAGACATGTCTTTGTTTCAGCTTTGTCTACCTTGAATTAAAATTCTAAATATTGCATATCATGCATCATTTTCATGTAAATCAACAAGATGAGATAAAAGCAAGGTTCCTTGACACTCCATTGTCTTTCTTAGAGTGCCACCTCAAGTTAGCTAAATTCAGTTGGCTCAATCAAATACAAATCTGACATTTTTTTTCGAAGTGAAGAAAAGGTCTAAGTAAGTGACTTGTCCTCATACGGCCTCTCTCCAGCTACGCTGTAGGCTGTATCTACAGAACTTTGACTACCTCAGTAAATTATGCCAAAGGCAGGGTATGAATGTAAAATGCTGTTGGTATATCAATATACAACTCGGGTGAAATGTTACTCTCTGATGCGTATTCCTTCTTCTAACATGTATCACTCTGGAAGCAGCTGAAGTTACATTGAAAATTCTAGTTATTTCAGAATAAAAATATCTAACTAGGCACTTTCCAGTGCAGTTACTATAGTAACTGTGAGAATGGGAAATTAATTCTAGCTCTCTAACAAGAGTCAAGAATATCCACTTTCCATTACATATGCATAACGATAAAACTATGTTAGCTCATATAAAATAATAATTATGAAAATTATTTTTTCATGAAGTAGATTTTTATTTTTAAAAGAGATCTTGAGCAAGCAAGCAGAACCAAACTGTAAAAATACTCTAGACAGTGAGCTGGTTATGCTACCAAAAACTTTGAAAAATGTATATTTTTTTTTAATCTCAGACTGAAAGCACATTTTTGGCAGTACCTCTGCTTTCTTGCTTTCTTCTGTGCCTGCGGATTCTAGCAAACTTGAAGTGCAGATGATCTATAAATTTCTACATGGTGCCATACACATCTCAATGCACACGCAAGTACAACTTCCAAAAGATCTGAGTAAGCAAGAAATGCATCATCTAACTCTCAGCTGGCAAATATTTTGTCAGGTAAGAGTTAAGAGCATTGGATTGCACCATGCAGATTTATAATGTTTCTGCTGGGTATAGTCTCAGTAGCTGTTCCGCAGTCAGTGGGCTTTATATGGTGTGGTATGTTTAGAGCAAACCTGCTTTTTATTTTCCTTTCATTTTTACTTTGCTGCCCGAGTGCTTTCTCTCTGAAACAAGGAAAAGGCATCCACATGAACTGTCTGCAAATCCTTGCAGCTTAATTGCTTTCATCTGGGGACTTGTTATTGTTAAATTTAATAGACATTGGGGTGTTCTCTGCCGAGACCTTTGATGTGTTTGGGGCCTTAGAGATCTCTGAAGAAAAATGGAACTTATGGAGAGAAAGTCAATGGTCCACTGACTAAGGAAAATCATGCACCTGCTAAAGAACATCTTTCTTTTAATATTACACCACGGTCTTTGGGTCCTACAGGACCAGGGATGACAGGACTAATTTAAACCTTTTAGTCTTGTTGTGATTATAAGATGATGTCCAGCATGAACATACCTATAATTGTTTGTAAAGTGACACTGAGGAATATTTTCCTATATGTAATTATGCATTCCTAACATACACATGCAGAGTTCCTTATTATAAGGGTGGGGTTTTTTACAACAAAGAAATAATTCATACAGGATTCTAGATGAGTTGTTTCCATACTTCAAATTTCAATTTTTAAGGAAGTACAACATTAACTTTATTTGGATCATATTTTCTTATCTAAAGATTCACAGATCACTGTAAAAAAAGATACATTCAAGGTATTACTTCCCCAAAATGAAAGCTGGTTTTGCAGGAATTTTCTAGGTGCAGCACTGACCCCGTGATGTAAACCCACACCTAAGTGAGATTTGAGTCCTGTCTTCTAGCAGAGATTTTCCAAGCAATACAGATTGGAGCTAGAGAAGTATCAAACTGAAGACAGCATTCTGTGCATGTGGAACCTGTACAAAAGTGCATTCTGACTTGGGAAGAACATTCTTAGTAGTTCAAGCAGGCAGACAGCTGAGATTCTAGTTTACCTCAATGCTGTCAAAGCTTTTTTCTATTCATACGAAGGTATGTCAGGATTCATTGTCAGGTTTCATCCTTTATAATCTGGAGTTCAACATACATTTTGGTTTTCTGGTATCTTAGTCTGCCCCAAATCAACCAATAAATATTGAAAAATTAAGGAGAAACTCTGTTATTGTGAGATTACCAGCCTGATTTCCAACCTAACGATGTTCAGCTAAGCAGCCAGTTTTGAAAGCTTATCCATAGCAAATGTTTTGAGTTTTCTACATTATTTCTATTCTATAATAAACTATTTTGCCTGGAAGGAATTACAGAAAGCCACCACTGAATGAATAATGCTGTGCTCTGTGGTCCAAAAACAGGTATTAAAATTTTTGTCCTTTTAGCCAAATAATTGGCTTGTTTACATAGTTGAATAAGAAAGAATTTAAAAGGTTATAACAAAAAGCAACCACTAACACAATGAGAAAACATGGGTATGGAATGAAGAGATGTTTTTCAGATGAGCAAAAGAAGCAGATGGAAAGCTGATGAGGCAAAGAAATGCCAACCTGGGACTTTATCAAGCCATCCAGGTGGCAAAGCAAAGCATTAGAGCTTAATTCCACAAGATACTCAGAAATTCTTGAGATCTTATGTTCCCCAATCATCCCTACAGATTAAATACTACAGCAGGCAATTAATTTGTATGCTGCTCTTTATCAATAGCTTGTTAGGAGAAATAAGATACAAGAACTTTTTGAGAAGCTGAATTTCTTTTAGAGTACCTTTGGTGCTTTTGAAAACTCCATAGAAAGGAGGCTTGGTTTTGACACATTCAGAGAGTTAACCTGAGCTATATTTTAATAGGCCTGATGTGTAAATATCATAATAGTTGCATTCCAGAAGTGAAAATCATTCATATGACTATAGTTTTGATAAAGCCCCTAGAGTGTCTAAGATGAAAGGTAGAAAATAAATATGCTGGGGACCCTTTTATCTGAAAAGAGAAGGTATTACTGTGAAATACTTTGGATTCTGAGGACTGTCATCTTCAGAGAGAACAAGATTTCTTAAAAATGGTGCTGTTGCAAAAATCTTTCTCTGAACTTCCACGTACAATAATCCGTCAACGCACGACTTTCCTTGATCTACTACAACTTCCCTCATTTGCATTTGCCCTCCCATGCCTTTATATCTGACAGACTATAACCTGCCTGCACGTACAGACCACAGCAATAGTTGTTTGGACTTCCTCTTCTCCATAATTTCCCAATACACTTTTATCCTTACAGCTACTGGTAAGGTCACACAGGTTTAGAGACTCCTAAGTGTGCAATAAAATTGACTATGCAAAGAGCATCAATCTCCATGCATGCAAGATCATCTTGTTCATACAGCAACAAGGGAGAAATGAATGACAGGTCTCATTTGAAGGGCTATAAAGAAAAAGGAATGGTTAGGAAAAAACATGCATAAGGAAAAGCATCTGAATGTTAACTCAATTTAAAATATTTTGGATATGATTAAAAGGAAAAAAGTATTATAGAAACTAAAGAAAAAAAGGATTTGAAAAAATGACTTGTCATATTTTTATCATCAGATTCTTAACTTACCCACCTATGGCACAACTATGCAAAAAAATGGAAGAACAGTATAATTTTGACATTTTGTGAAAACTTCAAATTCTACTGAAGTCAATGAGCGCTGAAGGTACTGAGGCACTTTATAAAACGGAAAGTGCTAAAGGCAAAGAGTGGAGCAAGACTGGAGTCAGTTCTGTTAACTCTGATACCTGGTGACAGTCTTCCTACTGTTATACTATGTAAATATTTCTGTTTAGGTTTATTTCTAAAGTAATAGAAAGCTGAAACTTTTCTTGAGGGGGGTGGGGGAGGATTTTTTTTTTTCCTCATTTTCCCTTTCTTCTTCTTAACTCATGCTGAATGAAGAAAATTTCCCTGGGAAATACATCCCTTGGGGAATACGTATTCATTTGTAGTTTAACTGCAATGCCAGCACAGTAGAAGCAGCTGCATCTCAGTTCTCCCTTAAGAATTGTGTTGTCTTTTGTCCTAAGAGGCTAAGAAAATACATAAAAGAACAAGTAGGAAGTACTATAGAAAGGTGCTAGCAAAATTGCAAGCAAATGGAAGACTTCTAACAAAAACTATGACCACTGTGAAATACATATTTAAAATTTGACTCAGTTCTTAAAAAGGATAAACATCAATTTGCCAGTTGTCATGTGTTTTAGAACCATTTATGCCATTTATTCTGAAGCAGCATCACATTTATTTTCCCGACCTGCTGTGAGAAAGAGTTTGAGATATTACTGCCACAGTTGAAACACACTGCCGTTTTCAGCAAAGATATTCAGCATTATGCTGCACATAATAAGCTTCACCACTCATCTTACAATTAGTCATGTTGACACATTTTTATAAATTAGACCTAGCAATCATTTTCAGATGAGACATCTTCCCTGCAGAAGGAATCCTTCAGCTTTGCAGGAAGCATCAAAAGTCAGGCATATACTACAATAGAAAGCAATTTCTGTTATGGAAAAGAGAAAGGTGCCTTTTGTACATGCCAAAAGGAAAATGAAATGTGAATCAAATTTATGGTGGCAACAACAAAAACATTATTTTCTTCAAGTGAAGAGACATTTCACATAGCCTTACACTTCTTCTGGGCTAATTGTTCAAGTTCTATATATCATAGTATAACCTGAGGTAAAACAAAGCAAAACAAATTCCACTAATGAGTATGGCCCAGATTCTCAGAGGGCATAAAACAGCTTAGTTACATTAAACACAAGAGCCATAGCAGCTATTTCAGATAGGCAGTTGGTATCACTGAGCCTGAGAAAGAACTAGAAAGTGACAGAATAATACTTCTCCTTCTGTACACGTCTGCTTTGACGGATGGATTTCTGATGAATTTCCATTAAATATGAAATACTGTGCTAGGTACATATTTTTAACTGCCTGGTAGTTAATTTTACAGTTTTGAGCTGAAGACCTGGAGCTCTTCAGTGAAGTATGTAACTACAGCTAAGTAATGTCTGGTTAATTATTCCTCTTTTAAACACTGATAAATACAAGTTTAAGAAAGCACTGCCGGCACCTCTTTAAGCAAATACTTTCCATATTTATATATTCATATACCCAATCTGACAGAAACTGAAATTAATACAGAACAGCCTATTATATTAGTTATAGCACCTCTGTGGAGAAAACATAATTTCTACAATCTGAAAACATCTAAAAATTAGAGAGTCACACATCTGAAGACTTTGGATTTGTGAAGGTCAATGCGCATTTTTCACTGTCTTACTCCTATGGTCTGTTTCATTCATATTCCACAGTGGATTCCAGCAAGGTCCCTTTTGCCAAAGGTTGTCTTTCTTCAAGTCTCACCCGCCACATAGAAGTCTTCTAAAAAGACTCTAGCTTTACTTTAGCTACTGGTGGTGATGATGATAGGTTCACTGTTAACAGCTTGCTTTATTCTGTCCTGACCTTGTGGTTTACTCTGAGAACTGCACAGAAATCACTGCAGAAATCTTTTCATCAGCGTGAAGAATTTCATGTGCATTATGAAATGAAGAGTGTAGCACTGACAGGATGAGACATCATCTAACTTCAGGTTACAGTTAATTTGCATTGCAATTTGTTTAAGGACATTAAAGACAGCTATGCATTCAGGTTTGACTGGAGTGTCATCTGGTTTTAAATTTTGTTGTAAAACTTGCAAATACCTGTTATTAACTTCCAGTCTTTTGTTCTATTACATCCGATCCCAGAATAATGAATTCTACTCCACAGACAGCCCTGCTAGCCAGTTTTATAAGTCTATCAACATGCCCAAGTATATTTAAACAGCCTGGAGTGTGACAAACTAAATAAAATGATCAAAGAACTTCAAAGTGTCATAGCACCTCACAAGGCAGATCTGTGCAAAGGTATCAATTCTTACTTTGCAAATATTTGCAAGTAAAAAAAGAGATTTCCATGAATTTGTCAAAAGGCAAAAAATGTCACTTTTCCCAGTAAATACAATTTTTCATTATGACAGCACTAAAAATATAGAGTGCTATATATGCTCTGAGCTCTGCATATCTTGGAAAAATGAATGAGATCATTATAGCAAAATCTTAAGAAAATAATTATGGAAATAACAGGATTTTAGCAAGGCTTGTATTTTTTTCTTCCTTTTATCACAGACACTTTTTGAACACACGAAGTACTGTATTTCATTCTAAGTAAACTACTGTAATTTCAGAGTAACAATACTGAATATTAAAAGTCATGAGAGGAGTTAAAGCCTCTCAACAAAAATAGTAAAAAGACAGATTTCTCCCTCCAGAGGCTGCAGGGCTAGTATATCCACAATGGCTCTTCATTCTCAGGCTATGTACCTACAATGCATTACTCTTAAGAAAGAATAACCAAACACAAAAGCTGTCTGATATAGGGGGATACCAGCTTAAAAAACGGCCGTGGAGGGGGAATTATATTTTGCCACATCCAAGTACCTAAAGCTTATGGTTTATATGTTTTTTGTATATACTTTTTTATTCCCAGAAAAAAAGGTTTAGGTTACTGGGCCTGGTTAAAAAAAACCCTCTGTATTTTGGAGCTGATATCCCTATATATATACATGCACTGCATATAAATTCTTTCTCTCTTGATTTTTCTCCTCTTTTCAGAAAGGCAAATCTGTCTGCTTCAGAGAAAAACAAAAATTCAGCACCCTTATTTTATTATTTAAATAGAGAGTAATAACCTGTGAACCTACTAAGTATAAGTCTATTTGGAAAGTATTTTGAGCGTACCATGTTTTGATTGTGAATCACAATAGGAATAGCTTTTCTTTCAAAAGAAAACTAATATGTAATGGGAATATGGTGCCTGTATCAGCTTGTACACAGATGTATGTACATTATAGAGACATGCATACATGACTACAATCACACAGAGAGACATTTATACCTATTTATTTGTTTTTTCTAATGTAACTTATAAGCAAAATATATTTGGCATGACTGTGGGGCATGATTAAACTGTTTTATTGGATTACTATTCAACACATTTTTTATGGTGGTGCTGAAATAGTAGCCACTGTGATCATGTAGATAATTTTACCTAAAATATTCGCAATCTAAAGAGGAAGGATTGACATTGTGTAGGGACAGGGAACAGTAGCCACAGCAGAGTGAACACAGGGTTTGTACAAACAGCATGATGCATTTGAACTTGTGAGTTGAATTAGGAGTAAATTAGGCTACTAGAAAGAACATTAAAGTAGTCACATGAAGGTGAGAAGACATGGGGGGAAAGGAAAATTAAGATAAGGAGAGATGTTAAATAATGTTGAGCAGAAGGAATGATTGTAACAACCAGCCAATGTTTAAGCCCAGCTCAAAGAACAGCATTCTCTGAAAAGTTTCATTTGTATCCCCAGTCCCATATTGGGCCAAGAACTAGACATGTTTTCTTTTCCTATATACCCACAGTCAAATTTTCATGAAAATGAAATCTGACTGCACTGAATAGGAACCATAGCACTCTTTGGAAAGTACTATCTGCTGTTAATGTTGTTTTCATTCTTCATGGCTGTTTCTCTGCCCTGTGAAATCTCTAACTTGCTTCTTCCTGAAGTTTTCCTCAGGGACATATGATGACCAAGAGGTTGGGAGCAACAAAGCGACATGGCTGTGAGCCATGCCACAAGCCGGCACCAGGCTCGCCCAGCGTGGTGCTAATGAAGATACCTGCCTGGCTCACAGCTGTGCGCTAAAACCTGTGTAGCGAGCTTTTGTGCCTATCCTGCAAGCCCGCATCATTGACCCAGCTGGAATAAATCTATATGGCACACCACTGTGTCATCTCTGTCTATACTCACCTTTACAAAGTATGTAAAAGGGGGATATTGCTGCAGAAGTCAGTGTTTATAGGGCCTTGGGAAGATAATTTGCCATGGCTGGGTCCAGTGAGATGTGCCAGGGTAGGGAAATAAGCATCACTTTGCACTGTATGCATGTGTATTTTTACTTGTACACAGTCTAATATAATTTATCAATTTTACACACCATCTTCAGAAAGAAAGTTCTTACATTGGAAGAAAGCATGAAAAAAAAAAAAATCAGTTCAGTGATGGATAAAAAAAATTAAACCTTAAAGCCAAATCAGGGTATATGCAGCGCACATATAAGGTTTTGTGTTCAATTCAGTGATTGGGTGATCCTGTTCAGAGCATTAATCTACTCTCTTGCTACTATAGCTACAGTAGTTGTCCCTCTTCTTTCTTTTTTCCCCCACCCAATTTCAATTCATTACCCCAAAGTAAATTAATTGGAAAAGAAACAAAAGAAATAATTAAAAGATAGAAATAAAGTATTATGTACAAACAACTTCAGAGGTAATGTATCTCCTTTAACAAGCCTCATATCAAAACCATTAAGTATTCATCACTACTGATACAATCTAGGAAAGAGTTCACTATAATGTTACATACTTTTGTGATCTGTAACCTTTTAGCAACATGGTTTCTATTTTGGGGAAGTTACACTATTTGTACTCTTTGGTAATTCTCCTATTTATTGTTGTTTGTTTTGTAGTAAACCCTTCTTTTATATTTTTTTTCTTTTCTTTAATTTTAACTTATTTTTACCTCTCCTAGTTCACTGTCTGTGAAGAAATTAAAGGAAATTATGTTAAAAGCTTTATAAGGTACACTTTACAAATAGAAACATTTAACACTTAAGTAGAGATACAACTTTTATCAGCTATCTAGTGCAGACAACCTAAAACTGTTACTCAGAAATACACTTTCTCAAAATTGTCTTTCACACTCATACTTCTCTTGAGTATCAGAGCCACCAGTATGGAAACTTTTTAACCGCGACACAGAAAGCCCAACACTTACTTTTTAAGTCCTTAGGCTTTTGAAAATATCATTATCTACAGTATTTGATGTTCAAAGATTTTCTTAACATTTGTTATCAATAATTCCTTTGAAAACTGCTCTGCCTTTACACATATATCTCTGTGTGTGTGCATACAGGTGTGTTCATTTCCTGGATCCCTGAAGCAAATATTTTTAGACTATTGTTACATACAGATACATTGTTTCTCTGAGAGTCCAGAAGTGGAATGACTGGTGGAGTATTCACTAAGGGAATCCTACCTGCCTGAAAGAGCAGTATTTTTTTCCTTACATTTTCCATTAAAAAAAAGTTGAACATGGATAATAAAGATGTAGAGCTCCTGACAGATTGGAAAGAACACAGAAACCAGTCCTTTCAGCCCCAGAGGTAAATAGAACAAATTCATAGGAGACTTCAATTTGGATGTGCATTGTGAGTCATTTCTACACTGAGAGATTTAATGCCAACATCAGTTGAGTCACTACCGACATCATCTCAGAATTTCACCTGTTATCCCTTGGGAAGAGTGACTCAGCCTCTAAGTTTACTCCAGACTGATCTTTATTACATGAAAACAGTCATTGAGTAATTGTCAATATAATTTAAAAAAAAATCATTAATCCACATGGTGGATTTTAGGCTAATTCATTGAAGAGAAGCAAGCAGACGTTAATTAAAGGTTCCTCTGACTACACATATCTGTGCCAGGAATTCTCACACTAATAAAGAAATCACTTCTAAAGATTTTTTTTCCCATCTTTCTAGCCTTTGCCTCCTCTCTTTTGTCACATTAAGGCTCACTGGTCATCATTCTCACCCGTCCTCCTTTATATCAACCTATCTTCAGCTCCTGATGTTCCACTCTGTATTCCTCCAGTTTTACAAAAACACCTCCCCCTAATCACCTTGTATTTAAGAAGCTCTTCAGTTCTAGCAGAAGAGGTGGTGATGTGTTATGAGTCCTATTTTTGCCTGTAAGCTCAGCAGTCCTAGGGTAATTGCCAGAATGATAGTGGCTTTCAAGTTGAGTTTACAAAATCAAGCTGGTTTCAAAGCAGCATTTACTGCTCCATAATTTTATCTAATCCCCACAGCTACTGACATAAACTAATTGCATGTACACATATGATCCCATTACGAATGGTGCAATCCAGATGGTGCCAATCTGGGACTGCAAGCAGAGTTCCAGTGCTGTCAAATGCATGCCAGGCTTACCTGCTGTATTGACATCTCTATTCCTACTTCTTTATCATAGATATTTCCTATTCAACTGGTCAGGCAACACAGTAAAGCCAAGTAGTCCCAAGTCCCCATGGAAAACACTGTCCAAAAAATGTCCCAAGAGACCCTGACAACACACCAGTTCCTAAGAAGTCTTAGGTTTTGCTTTAAATCATTCTAGCCTTACTATCATCATTATCACCACCACTATTTATTATTCATTCAGCAGTACTTCAGAATTCCTGTGATGAGCAATAACCTAGCTGCTGTGGAACCTGAAATCACAGGTAGAAAAAGACAGTTCATACCTCAAAGAACATACAGTATGTTCTTATTTAAGTCTAAATAGAATATGCAAACTAACCATCCACATGAATTGTGGTTTTTTCTATCTCTATGATCTCATAAACTAAATAACTAGTAACCTAAAACGTATCTACACACCTTTATGCACATATACTGCATATGCAATTACTTCAGAAGAAATTCACTGGAGGATGTCTGGTATTAAAACTGATCTTTACTACTCAATCTCCCAAGAAATCTCAGAAAGTGAAACAGCAAGTAAATAAAACAATTCTTACATCCATTCACTCTTTGCTTCTCAGTAGAAAATAAATTTGGCAAATCAAACATACCTCCACAATTTCAGTGAAAAAAGGATCACATTTCTATGCTGTGGTCCTTTAACTGAAACTGTCCCTTGAGCTAAAACACTAGGTTGCTGGCCTGAGCATCTGAGATGATTTCAGTGTATATAGTATCAAAAAGGAAAATGAATAGTCCTTCATAATAGAGGTTCAAACATGTTGTAAGTTAAGACAATACTTTAATTATACCCTTATGAAACTAGGAGATAGCTTATGTCATAAGCCAGAACACATACAAAGGACAGAAAGTGTATACAGGTAAGGATATGTTGTACTAAATGAAACTATTAAAATTGGCTATAAAAGAAACTTGGGAAATTTCAATATTACAAAACAGCATTCCTCAGAATGAAAAGAACCTGAGGAAGCCATATGAGGTAATTTTGGTCTTATGCTTGCTGCTTAAAAAAAAAAGGTAAAAGCTGCAATGATGATTTGATCTTTGTTTAGAGGCAAATAGATATGGGAAGTGCCAAGCAATGTTTCACTTTAAAAAAAAAAAAGAAAAAAGTAATTTCTAAACTTACTCTTCCATAATTTAATAAAATACCTGTATTTGTACAGTCATACTGCGAAGCATGCATTTAGATCCTAGACACATAGCAAATATTAATCAGTAATTTTGGGAAACTGTGTTCCTAGACTGCCACAGAGCACATTGTCTCATAAAATGTGCTATGTCTTTGTGACATATTAAAAGCCATCTAGTTTGAGTCTCTTCTCACTTTTTTATTCCATTGATTCTTGAGCTGCTACCCTGATCTACACCAGCTCCACTTAGAGTAAAATCAAGTCTGCTTTTGGCAAGTACTCAAGTCAGTTTAGCATTCACTTTCTATCTGCATTCATGCAAGTAAAACTTACTTTTCAGAGCAAATTGAAAGTCAAATGAAAGGCCACTACCCTGGCTGATGTGAATTCAATTTAGGATTCAACTGAATATTCACCAACTCTTTTTTTTTTATGATACTGATTCTGCTCTGGAAAACATTACACACAAAATGAACAGCTGATACGAATAGCCTGAATTTGTGGAGATCTAAAGAGCCAGATCATTCAGGGGTGTAAATCAGCTTGGTGGCTCTGCTGGAGCCAGTGGTCACACAGCGAGGGACGAAGGCACTCAGTGATTCTTACATCAATTCTGATTCTTTCCATGTTAATATAAAAGCACAGATTATTTTATGATTGTTATTAATGCTCTTCATATTATTCAACAAACAGTTCAAAATTACTGTATTCAATTTGAATTGCTTCTCACAAAATCACTAGCAGAAATCCTTTCTGAACATGCAAGAGGCACTTCAGTATTTCATGAAGTGTTAAATTGGCAAAACAACAACACCAGTTCATTACTGCAGATTCTTTCCAGATGGAACCATAAATGTACTGTACTTTACTGAGCGCCCATGGTGCAAAGCAACTGAGTTGAATATTATGACCACTTTCTGAGGAATAATGTTTCACATAGTGATAATTTATTTTTGCAGGGAAGAAACCGATTTTAAAAAGGCCATAGAAAGGAAGATTCCAGAGCTGCTCTGATTTCTCTTGATCTGTTTCTTTCTAGCCTCTGAAAACCAAGACAAGCTGTCACTGTGGCCTTTGACTAGTTTTGAGCTCCAAAGCTGAACCTACACTCCACTACTCTGTCTCTGAACACGATACAGAAATGCTGGGCCAGAAGCCCTTCTCAACACACTTGAGCCAAGACACTGACAGGCCATGAAAGGGGACTAGAGCACACAGCAACGCTAAAACCAGTCGTGCTCTTCTATACAGCAATTTCTAAATGGATTGAAATTTCCAAATAAACTTACAAAATCAAGGAAATAGAATTCTTTGAAATTTAAAACTACGATTACATATGCAATGATAAAATGAAGGTAAGTTTCGCAGTTGAATTCAAGAGAAACTACTAAATGTTCTTAATTTTCTTTTTTCCTTTACTGTGCTAGGTCCTAATTTTATTTTTAATCTGTCCATCTTTTTATTTACAGATCTGTTTTAGAATTCAAAAGTGTATGTGCCTATTTTAAAACATCAGTCTAGTTCAGCCTCATCCCAATGTAAATCAAGAATAATTCCAATGGTGTAAAAAACCCATGAGCAACACATACATATAAATATTTAAAATATGATCAGTTCTGTCTGTCCACTATTCTTCGCTTAAAGGAAAAGTCACACCAAAATTTTCAAATGCATTTAAAGATGAAGTTGATATATTTTTTCCTCACTTACTTTGAATAGGTCTTGCCCCAAAGCAGTATTTGTTTCATTAATCCATACCATTTCATTCAGTGGACTTCCTTTAAGTGCTGGACATTAGAATCAATCTTTTCATCCACTCCATCTAATCTGTTGTTTAAACTAATAAATTAGCTCTACTTCTCCCCTCCAATACATCTGCATTTTGACTGCATTTGTTTCTAGTTAGAAATGATTTATTTTGTTAATAAAGCTTTCAAATGTCTGAAAGAGGTAGCTCCTTTTTCTTGGAGTTTTAGATGTAAAAATAAATATGGAAAAAATGACAGAGCAAACAAACAGCAACACATTCATTTCCTTCTGCTTTAGAAAGGCTGTGATATCTTCAAGGGAGCATCCAATACGAAATTATGCTCCATGGTCTCCAGAGTTTTTTTGAACAATCAAATTCCATTGTAAAATGTGAATACCCCAGTCTTCTCAGTTCACTTACAGGGCAGGAAGCGCATCTTACTTCTGCATGCAGTAAACTACCCATATTTCACACACACATAAATCTTTCTTCTGTTAAATCTTTGCTTGCATATTTCACAGCTCAAAGTTGAAATTTCCTTAAATTCCAATCAAGAAACTCATTGCAGTAAAATGATATTTGTCCCAATTAAAAAATAAACACTACTAACAACATGATAAGATTAACTCGATGGGAAAAGAGGCTTTTATAAATTTACTTTTACTATAGCTTTTGTCTTGAAATTAAAAAATAAGAGAAGCTCTTACCGTTCTTTATTGTGAGTTAGTGCATAACTTTCTCAGAAATGAAAATAAGCTCTGCAGTACTATTTTGTATTACTACAGTGTAATTGCTGCTATTTTTCTCTCCCACTAACTACACTCACATAATTTTGAAATGGCCGTAATCGTACTACAAGAATTGGCTATGTCGTTAGACACTCTGGTAAGGCTTTCATCCCAAAGAAATGATGAAAACTTTATTGCTCTTGACAAAGTTGATAGACATGTAGTAAAATTCTACTTTTGTGAGACCTTATGGATAACTTCTGAAACCATAATCCTGTTGAGGATCCTCCGTATTCCAACTCTCTGACATTAAATAGGGCAAGAAGAGCAGAAACAGACTCCACAGTAGTAATAAATTTCCGTAAGTACCAACAGGATCACAGCTCTGTTCTTTGTCCACCCCACCAAAATTCTTCTCAAACTCAGTACAAATGAATCTGTCATCAGGTTAGTAGAAAAAGTTAATTTATATGAATGTATACATTTCCATAAGGCATGGTCCAGAGGTTACAGTTAAATTCTCCAGAACCAGAAGCACTCAAGAGTCTTCAGACTCCTTTGAAAATATTGCTAGTAGCTGAGACCTATCTGGCTATCTGGAGAGCACAGATAGCGATCTGAACAAATATTCCTTATATAAATATACTATCATGTTAGGAAGGAAAAGAAATATATTCCTTTAAAGACTTAATCTTCAGGAAATTCATACATTTAATATTAATTCTTCAGAACATGAATGCATGAGGCTAAAAAAAAGGATTACTGCATCTTTGTTCAGTTTTATTTGGGTGGATGTTTGTACTTATCTCTGTGTTCAGTAAGTACACACAAATAAAACAACATACCTACATACTAAGGTAGAATGGTCTAGCAGCCTGAACACTTGGTTTAAAACTGTTGCCTCCAGTAGATCAGCCACTTTATTTATGGATTCCCGTGTCAGGTTTTATACCACCTTCACTGGAGAACTCCCTTAACCCATCTGCCTACATTTCTATAACGACAATAATGTCGACCTCCCTCTTTACTTCTGGAGTTTGATAGAGTAATGAGTTACCATTTTGAAAAGGCTCCAAGGAGAAAACTATTCCACAGTCATTAAACTGTGCTTTCAGAGATAATCAAACTCTAGAGGGAATGATGGCAAAATTACTTTTTTTTTTTTCTCTGTATACTTGTGTTAAATCAGGTTTCTGCTTTTTTTATATCATGTTAAATTATCTCTTTTTAACAGAGCCTGGCACAACTGGGCAGATTACCAAATAAAGGTGCATCAAATAGTCACCAACAGAGAGAAAAATCACCTCCATGCTGCTACATTTTTGCAAGAGGTGGGAAAGAATGGCATATTCTTCAGACCTATACACCAAAGCAATACCTGCCATTGTATAAGTTCATGCTTATACCTTGGGAGCACATATTCCACTGACACTGTTTCGGGAATTGATAGCTGCCTGCAATATTAGCTATTGTATATTACATTCTCTTACGAACAATATTTCCATTCTGTCATCTCACAGCACATAGAAGTGCAGGATGTTGTTCCTTTTGAAGATCTTCATCCTTTTACTTAGTAGGCCAAGAGCAAAATCATCCCCTTGCAGTATGTGTGTTCCTATGCAAAGGAAGAGGATAAAACGAAGGGAAAAGCTTGGAGATCCACCATACACAAGAACAGCTTAGAGAAGTTTCCAAAAGGCAAAAGTGCTTACATTTGGGAACACTTGGAAAGCCCCTTTGCACATGACTTTCAGTGGAGATGTATTTACTGTTTTGAAGCACTAGTATATTCCACATTACTCTTACAACTGACAGGAAAGGCAGAAGGAGAAAAGTGTGTAGCGATTTCTCTAGTATTTCTTCATTTTCTCCCACTGGTAGAACACAGGCAGGCCCAAGTATCAAGGCACTGTCCAGAAAAATGACAGCCTTGCATTCTCTCACACATATCAAATATGCAATACACCTAAAAATATGCTTTATAGCTGAAAGTTTATATTATTGAAAGTTATTATATTGCCTTAGAGTTACTAACATGTAAACTGACTATTTGAAAATAGTTCAATAATTTTGTTTCAGTAAATGGTGACATTTCTTACATGTTCTTCAGTTTTATAGAATGTTATATTTAAAGTAGATCATAAAGACATCCAGTCTTTTAAATCAAGTACAAACTTTTGACAGGATTTGGCCTACTTGAAACCCATTCCCCAGTCTCGCATACTTGGCAAGAATTCTTATACAGATGAATTGCCTGCAAATACCCAGAGTGCATTAAGAGTCTTTTGTAAGTCATTTTGAAATGGTTACAGAGATTCCGGTTATAAAATAACCTTATTTTGCATACCAGTAAAAGTTATTAAATTCATATCTCTAGTTTCATAGTAGACATACAGTACCATTGTATAGTTCTCGAAATGTCTGAAATTCCTTTATGCTACTTCAGATTACTCTTTAAGTAAGTTGACAAGCAAGAATGCTATCTAAACCACTGTAAAGAGACTGACAACCAACACAATCTGAAGTCAGATAAAAGGGGGTTTTGATGCGCCTGAAACTTATGAGCAAGGCAAAGAATAAATCTGTTTCTTGTAAGTTACTTTCTTAAAGGAAAAATACCTGGAGTGTATTTCATCTAGGACCTGTCAAAATAATAGCTTGGTGATGTGAATTCAGAACATAAAAGTGTTCTATTAGCAATCAACAAGAGACAAGAGATACACCAATCTTTTCTAGTATAGTTTTCTTATCAGACATATTTGTTTTACTTCATGAGATTGTTCTAAATCCATAAAATTTACACACGTACGGCTGCACTGTTAATTCCTACTACGAAACTATTCAGAAGAGTTTCCATTTTCTGCTTAGTAAAGGAATTTCACAGCCAAGAAATGTAAGCCAAAGATGGTAGGTAGTCCTCTGAATATATTGGTATACTTAGACAAAATACTGTTTGAATATCATCATAATAATGAGAAATTACAGGAATTGCAGACATTACATATTGTAACTACAAATTAGAAAGAGTAAACAACAGATACTGATAGCATGATTAAACTATTACAGAAGTAAACTAATTTATTTTTTTTAATTCCATCTTCAGATATCTGATTATGGACTTTGTTTTCAAACACAAAGCTTTTTTTTTCCCCTAACTCTTTTCTCCTTTCTTACACATTAGCATACAAAGTATTGTTAGAATGAATACTTTTTTTTGCAATTGTAGGTTAAAAAAAATAGGTTTCTACTTATATGAACACAAGCAAATATAAAATAGCTACTCAGATGTGAGTTTCCTGAGAAAATATATCTTGTCGTACCTTCAAGATACCTGTCTTGAAGGGACAAAATTACAGTTAATAGTTATGTTTCTCTAAAGTAAAGGTCTCTGAAAGAGGCTGCAGAAAAAAACTCTTTTCATACAGCAAGATTTATGAGAAAACATTCTTCTTTCCTTATTCAGGGGAAATTACACTGCTCTAAATTAAGTTCAGGATCAGAAGAAATCCTAGAATTATGAAAATCATAAGCTTCCCTTTATTTTCACAATGAAATTAATCAGAAGTCATTTTCACAGTGACACCAATCAAAGCAATTATTTTCATGCATTCAAGTAGAATTTGCCTTCTTATAAAAATGCCAAAATTATGTCTTATAATCAAAATCTGTAATTGTCATCAAGTAAGTCTAAGTTTCAGACTTGTTCAAATATTGACGTGCATCTGGGTTGGAAGTCGACTAAGAAAATTTTGAACAAGCTTATTTTATTTTCTTACGTCAATGAATGTGTGGTGCAAATGAAATGATAGCATATTAGAAAGCAAATATGTCACAAGTAAGAATAGTCATGATGATTTTAGGCACATCTCCTGATTGGTAATGGTATACAGGAAAAGCATAGAGATATCTTGGGGAGATTACTGTATAAACAATGCACCATCCCTCAGCTCCATTGTCAGGCACTCAGCATTCATTCATAATGATGTTTACAAAAAAAGAAATTAAAAAATTAATAGACAACCTTTTCATCTCTATAAAGCACCTAAATTGAAGAGCATAACTACAAATAATAAGAACAAATAATACGACTGTTGTTCAGACTTGAGTGTAAACTCCAAAACATAGTTAGTATGAAAAAAGAGAGGCCAAATACTTGAGTTCTGTGTAAGGCTGGATTCACAAAAGGCAAGTAACATTTTTCTCTGAGTCTGTCCTAATGAAATCTGGATATAAAATTTTGCTGGCTGTTGTTTGAGACTGGCATGTGACACCTAGTTTTAAGAAAAGCTTAACAGAGAGGCTTATTTTGTTCCTTACTTACTAATCTGTTCTCAAGTTAGTAATATCTATATTGATTTTGGCTGACACACAGTGCTACAAATCAGCCTGCTTTAAATCAGCTGATTTTGTGCACCTGTCTACACCACTAGGGTTTTATGAACTTTTACTGAAATCTGTCCTTCTAAGTGATTACAATTTCTATCTCTCACATAAAATAATCATTTCATTAAGCTGATAACACAATGCTGCATTACATTGCTGAACATTGAGTAATCACTCATATTAACAAAGAATAGTTCAAACTGCTGTAGTAAATAAACCCAACTTTTACCTGTTACATCCCAAATCTTTTTAAAGTATGTGGGATTGCACATGTATAACAAAGAATGTGATACATTCAAAACCACATAGCTGAGGTTACAATCCTGCAAAAGTGCATGTAATATATGAAAACTGCCACATTACCAGCAGTCCCCAATGGTATTTCCTGCTTTCAGACACAAACCTCAGCTCAGGAAAGCATTTGAGAACATGACCAAATGCGGGAAAGTGCTATTATTATTCCATGAAAGCAAAAAGACTTTTTACCACAGCTTTCAATTAAATATATTCAAGAAATTTCATTAATACACAAATGCTTGAAGTAAACAGTCCTTTTTTAGGACTGCAGTTAGAAGTGACTGGTTTGGTAAATGCATTTCAGGAAGGCCAGTTGTGATTTGGCCTCTTACTTAACACCAGAGTTGATTCAGACAATTGCTTGTTCAGCACTGGAAGCCGCATTTGTTATTTTTGGTCTACTAACCAAACTGCAAATATTTTATCACATTGTTACCTTCTTTTAGCTCCTTTTTTTAGTGAGAATATCTCATTTTTAGAAGGAATTAAAATTTTGTTTCACCTACGGAAAAAAAGGTTGGCTGTACTTTAATCAGGAGAGATGAACCAGACGTCACCAAAGAAAATCGGTTATGAAAAACTGTAAATAGAAATCTATGGGTTGTTTTTGAAACTTTTGGTGAAGTGACTATCAAACCAAAAATATAATTTCAAATGGGTTCTGTCAGCTGTAGGTACCATGAAGAAAATATATTACAAGAGAAAGTACGAAGTTGTATCAGATAAACATGCAATAAGACACTGGTAATTAAATTCACTCATTCACTAATATATTCTGAAAACATGAAACTCTCTTGAAAACAAAGGTATTTGTAATTTAACAGCACATCCTAACCAGTTCATCAGATTCTGGAAAATTTTACTGAACTTATTTTTGTATGTCTTTCTACAGGATACTTTTAGATGATTCACAGCAATTAATCCATCTTTCTAAAGATAGAGGCAGTGCCGAATCCTGATACTTTTGATCTGAATGTTTAATAGCCATACTTGCTCTTTATTGTCCACAGTATTAATATACTGTTTTTGTATAAACATATAGGGCTGATTACAGGTCCAACAAATAAGGTCCTGTACTCTTGCAAGGATAACAAGATGACAGTAAATTAATTTTACAACAGAGGATCACATTTAGAATCATAGAGCGGTTTGGGTTGGACGGGACCCTTAAAGATCATCTAGTCCAGCCTTCCTGCCATAGGCAGGGACATCTTTCACTAGATCAGGTTGCTTAAAGCCCCATCCAACCTGGCCTTGAACACTTCGAGGGATGGGGCATCCACAACTTCTCTGGGCAACCTGCTTCAGCGTCTCACTACCCTCATCGTAAAAAAATTTCTTCTTTACATCCAATCTAAAATATCTCACTTTAAAACTGTTCCCCCTTGTCCTGTCACTACAGGCCTTGGCAAAAAGTCTTTCTCTGTCTTTCTTATAAGCCCCCTTTATATACTGAATGATAAGACTATGACAAATCAGTTGAACATTTATTTTCTGAGACATAAAAATGAATGAATGAGGCAACAGGAAAAGGTATGTATGAAGGGAAACTTTTAAGATATTCTAATGGTTCTAATTTTAAAAGCTGCCATCAAATCTTGATGGATTATGAAAGTGTGTCGAGTTAGATAAATTATAGACATGACACTTCGGAGATCAAGAAGGTACCTTAAGTTATTAAATAGTGACTAAGTAGAAGTACTATGGCTCAACATTGAGGTGTACTAATAAGTTCAGCTAACTGCATTCAGAGGGTGTGAAGATGTATTGAACAATGGGAGTTCTATTTTGTAGGTTATTCACAAAGATTTAGCATTTCTTTTAAGGACATTATCTATATGCCTAATTTCACGGGCCCACAGTGGCACAACATATAGCAGAGACACAGAGATCAGCAACAAGGGGTTCTGTACTCATATATATTTAGATATTCTACAGGGAAGATGTTGAATGATCCTGTAATGCATTTTGTATTGCATGCAGCATTTAACATTAATGTTCAACTCCCATTCTGCCAGTATTAAATGTTACATATTTTGTCAGGATAAAGAAAAATTAAATTTATTCTATCCTTGACTCAATTTATCCATTCTTAGTGCTGGAGTTTAAAAGGAATTGTTTTGCTCTTCTGTGCAACTACAAATGAAGAATTTTTTTTTTTTTTAATATATTACTTGGGTTTACATCTTACTATAAATCTCAAAATGATAATGTGTGTCAGAAGGCAAAGAAATTTCCCAGTCTGTGAATCTTTTCACCACAAACTAAACTTACCAAGCTGCTAGATTCTCTGTTTTTCCTTTCTGCTGAGAATAGGGCTGATTTATTTCCACTGATCCTCACACTACCTTGCATAAAGCTGATGATACAGAGACTCTGGCAAAACTTACCAGGTTCTCCCCGAAATGGGAGGGATAGATATGGTTGGTTGCACAGCTTCATGTAACAATAATATTTACCATAATGCCTTCATTGGCAATGTAGGAAAGCACCTCAGTAGGATGCATTCTAACGTGGAACACAAATTGCCTGCCTTTGCTCCAAGAAAGCAGAGAGCTTTCCAACTATTTTCCCGCATGAAGCAGGATAGTTTCCTTCCCATGCTGTTACTTTTCCATTGAGTAGTGAAATGAGTCATGAAGAAATCTGAAATGAAGATGCAGAATTGCTTGGCAGAGGATTTTCAGGAAAGGCATATTCCAGATACACAGCGTAACACAACAGAAAAAAATCCATGATCTGGCTACATCATCTTTGTAACAGCCCAAGGAAACCACAGACAATTTTTCCACCTACTCTGCTGAAGACTGAGAAGGTGGTGGTTTCTGCTCCCACTTTCATTCCACAAAACCAGAACTGGATATTTCTGCTTCCAACAAAAGCAGTGGGATAACAGTGATGGTTGTCCCCCTGCCTGTCTCAGAGCTCAGAAAGGAATTCTGTCTCAGCAGCGCAGTGCTCTTAGTGAGAAGCCTGGCACAAAGACAAAGCACTGGGATTATTCTGGCAAAATCACTCAAGTAGTGCGAGATTTAGTTCTCCAAAAACATAAAGAATGTCAGATTGTGGGGAGCTTTTCTTGCTTGTAAGCACTTCCCAGATCATCTTATCTGAGTTATAGCTATATACCTGTACTAAAAACCTGCAATAATATTTCTTTTTGCCTTTTGAGATTTCCACTGAAGAGGCTTAAAACTGCAGTTACTCTCACCTATATAAAACCAGGTTAGAATCCAAAATATGTACTATCTGCCAATACAGACGGTTTTTTACCTTTCTAATTAATTGTATCTAATTAAACAGCAATATACTTCCAATGTGAAAAGGAACTGTTCATATGTAGCCAGTAACAAGTAAGTGATAATATTGTAATACCAACGCCAAAATTAGCATTTTTCCACATGCATTCAGTGAGTATTTTTTGCATTTAAGATTTCTCCTTCTATGCCCTATTACAAACAATTCTTTGTAAATACCTGACATCCATACCTAGAGTTGAATCATCTGAAATTTTGGACATGTTTTGTTACATCTTGTCTCACAGATCAGGTGGTGTTTTTTCGGCTTATAATCTGAATCAGACTAAAATTTTTGGACAAGAGGAAGCTTTGCAGAAGTCTACCTTTTCTTTCTAAGGAGAGAGTGTAACTTAAGAAAGACAGAAGATGTTCAGAAATATTTACAAGGAGGGTTGTGTAAAATTTCTAACTCTCTCTTCTGAATGAAGCATACGTTTCCTGAAATAGCATTCCAAGGAAAATCAGGACTACAAATTGGGGATTTCTTTCATCCTGTCTGCTGAGAGTAATTCTGTTTAATTTAAGCTCCCTTTCTCTTAGAAATTTGGTGATGACTGTGGTAACCCTATTTCAGTGCTCTCTGCAATCACACAGAGAAAATTGTCAACATATGAAATAAAACAATAAAAACAGCCAGGTCTACTCTTTGCAGGCTTAATAAACTAATCTCCTTAGCAATACTTACTACTAGGCAATAGTAAATTCATCCTTGGAAAATTATGAAGCCTGGAAATAGAAAGATTTGAAATGAATATATTCTTGAATACATGCAAATATATATTCCAGGGGAAAAAAAGCTAATTTCTAAATTTTCATGACCTGTGCCTGGATCATATTTGCATACACTTATTACTTGTTTATTACCTATTACAGTATTTATGTAAAATACTTTTCTGATTTCTGAGAAGAAATGTAGTAAGAGGCTTCAAGGTCGACCCACAAAACCAGCTACTGCAAGGAATCTAACAGAAAGTACACAAATGCACTATTCTGAAAAGGACCAATACAGATACGTTCAAAGTATCTATCAAATTTTGGTAATCCTCAGAACTAAATTAATCGAAATCATTCTGGCATTGTAGGAGTTCAGTATTAAATAGCTTATGTTCCTTTACCTGCTTTTCAGGATAGTGAGGTCTTATATATTCCTCAGTTTGAAATTCCCCTACAGAAATCTCTTTAGACCATGGAAACTGTGCTCTGAATCCAGCATTGATACAACTAGGGTCTGGAGATTCTTGTCCTGTGGCCTTTATTGATATATCCATTGTCCTTTTCACTCTTGCAACAAGAGCTGGTTTCAGATTTTCTTCACAAAATTTATTTCCCAGCAAATCTAGCATTGCTGCTCTATTACTGCCAGAAACATCCACTCTATATTGAGCCTGCTCTTGTCTTTACAGACAAAGAAACTAGCAGTTCCAGAGATGTGTAAGAAAAAAGAGGGAAAGCACAAGAAATAATTCCTCTTTGCATCTCTGTGTAGTGGTTATACATTTAATTCATAATTACGTTAAACTTAACTCTACTACCTAACAGGGATTTTCGCCACCATGCTTGCTCTGCTATTCAAGGAAACAGAAAGAGAATGGCATGAATTTGGATTTAGAGCAAATTATAGCAGGAACTCAACAATACAACCTAGCGAAAGAAATGGAATCTCCAGAAAGAAGACTGTGATTGAGGTTTTCCAAAACATTTTTTAAGGTTGCATATGTTAAGTCACATTAATTTCAAAGAAAGTAAGGAAAATACACAAAGCCAGGGACTGTCCTAAACACCGATCTGAATTAAGTGGTTATACACCGGCTGGATGAATGATTTTTGCTTATGATTGCCCTTAATTTCTATACAAAGAACACATTTTATTTTTGGATGGCTCCAGTTCAAATTCAGTATTGTAGTTTTCTTTTTTTTTTAAAAAAAAAAAGGACATCCAGTCATATTTGCAGGACACTACAAGCTAAGACAGAAGGTTAAGTCTCTTTCAAAAATAAATGCACAGCAAAGACTCTTCTATTTTTATTTCACATAGTATTGAGAAAGGACAGATTCTGACCTGGACTGTATAAGGCAGGCAGTACTCTATCCTTTTGTGTATGAGATAGGAAGAACTTCTATCCACTCTCCCTGAAAATAGGCAAAGATAGAGCAGTAAGAGACAGAGAAAGGCTGATATATTTGATATGCCTTAGTCAGTTAGGTTAGACCAACTCCCAAAGGTGACAACTGCATCCCTCAACGAAGTTTTAGCAGAAAGAAAAAACAGAAACTTTGACAGCTCACACTCCAATGAGAACTCCCAACAAACATTATCTCAGACAAAAAGGGAGTATCTACTTGAATGAAAGTTTAGATACAGCATCTGCTACTTCTACAAGTTAGATCCTTTCCTGCAATTATCCAACACATAAAAAAATGAAACACTCATTTTGGTAGCAGTTTGATTTCTACTTTGTCCGAGGTATCCCAGATTGTCCTAATGACAGGCAGAAAGATCTGGACATCTTTTTCTCTTTTTTAAGCAGTCACTACCAAACAGGGGATTCAGGATCTAAATGTAGAATGTACTTGGTCTCTTGCAGTTGACCTCAATGAAATACAGCCAATAGGTCTGGCTTACTTTTCAGTAAAGAATGAAAATACACGTTCTCTTTGGACATGTACCTTATCAAGCATTAATTTTGGATTTGGGTCATAATTTTATTAATCCTAAAAGATTTAGAAAGATTTCCTCTGAAGTTCTGAATGAAGATAGTTCAGCCATTGTACAGTTATACAATGTACATTGCACAATTACATACAATTAGACAGCTACTAATGCACATTTCCTAAACTCATCTACAGCACATATCTTATGAAAATAAAACTCCTTTTCACTACAAATCCATAAAAGCACATAAAGGCTTTCAATATCACTGGTTTTCAAATGGTAATGTCATTTCCTTATACGTTTTTCGTCTAATTGGTCAATTATCAATGTCAATTGGTGACTTTTTTTTTTTTTTTTTAAGTATTTGAATTACATTTCTACATACTTAATGCATCTATTCCAAATGGTACTTCTACAAAGGCAGGAGAGTAGATTATACAAATACTGCCCATCTATCAACTAGAAATATTAAATAAGAATGTTTTTTAATTTAATGTGTCTCATGTACCCTCTAAAGAAACTTAGCCCATGAATCAGTTTTCATTTTAATCCTCATGAATATACCATTATAACATTTTGTAGAAGGGTAGTCAAACAAAGGAGGATTTAGACAAATGGTGTCAAAGTTATAATTTTTTAATTTAAAAAAAAAAGTGTTTTTTTTTAAGAGTAAGTACAGAATATGTGAATTGGCATTCAGAATTTTGATTATACACCATAGAGGTTTTAGGCTTTTATAGGAAGAACATTCTCTTGATTGGTCAAAATTTTATATACTTCTATTCTAACACATATCAGGAGGCTAATAGCTACAGATTTTCTAACCCCAAACAAGCAAGACAGCAAAATCACATGATCTGTTTTTCCACCAAAGAAGCAGATCTGGATCAACATCTATGACTTTCTAAAAATCCAGCTTAAATGCATAGGCAATTTAGACAGGAAAGATAGATGGGAAAAAATCTTGCAGACAGAATGTAGAAAGAAATCTCTGCTTCCATGAGATAGTTAAGCTCAACTGGCAAAAAGAGGTAACAGAAGAAACGCTACTGCAGCACTAACAGTCTATACAACGGGCATATCACAGAGGGAAATGTACCACATACATAAACTCCCTACAAAGCTTGAATCACTAAAAAATGTATGTAGATGGTCCCTAGAAATGTGAAATATAAATATTTCCTTACTAAACAATGCATATGTGTTATAAAATTCAATTCATGCATTACCATTAAACAGCAGAATGTTTTTCAGGACTATAACAGAAGCTGGAAAACTGTCACATATCAGGTTTGCTAGTAACAATGTCGACTCAGTATTTCTCCAACACAGTTCTTTGTCTCTCACAAGGGATAGCAGAGTACTGTGTAACACTTTTATTCCTGACAGTTTTTCTTGCAGGTGCATATAGTCAATCTATTTGCCATTTCTTCTATTGCACTCCCTAAAGAATACGCCTTTATTGGATCTAAAAGCAAGTGACATATTTCCCCCTAACTGAGCAGTCTCAGACACTTCCTTTATAAATAAGTTATTTTAGAAATGTTTCTATATGTGATAAACTGGAAGAGGCTATCTAATCTGTGGCAAGCTAAGAACTATAGTCTCCAGGAGTTTTCCTTGAGGAAGCATTTGGGACCTGTATATTTTCATATCAAATGAGAAGCTGTATGTTTGCTGTTATACAGGCAGGAGCAAGATGCATGAAGGCATACCAAAGTTACAGCAGAGGTGAGATATTTCCAGAAATAATCCAAAAGAGTAAACACCAATGAAACTGAAAATGCCTTCCTGCCCACTGTTGGAAAACATATTGATTTCCTAACCAATTCCATATATGATCTAAGTTTACGTAATTTAATACAATAGATACTGTACTCCCTGAATACACTTCCTAGAATATACTGAATACAATAGATACTGATTCCAAATCCCAAGATAACGCAAACGTTTTCTGCAAATAAAGACATATTTCAAAACCTGGTAAAACTCAACACAGGAAAAGCTATTCAAGTTCACTGCTAGTGTATCGTTAGCTTTTTGAGTGTAATGACAAAATTAAAGCACCAGACCTTCAGCTGGTATAAACTAAGGACTACGCTATACAGTCATAACACATTAAGCTATAATGAGCAAACAAAGACATCACCAGCTGGAATCAAACCAGTATTATAACTGCTATAACTAACTAACTATTTAGGTAAAAAAATACAGTTTATCATTCCATATTGTTAAAAACTCAAATTAACATTCTTTACTACTGCTCTTCCCCAGAACAGGCTACTAGTGGCCTTGTGAATATATTAGCAGAACAAGATTTCCTATGTATACTTTACTACTGATGCTTTATTCAACAGAAAACCAAATTCTGAAAACAAAGCTATTTGCCCCAAAATATTTTTAGAAAATAAATATTGTGCTAAAAATTAACAATTAAACTTCTCACTTCCTTTGCCAAACATCCGTATATGTAAAATGTACTCTAAAATACTGTTACTCTTCGTTAGATTAAATCAAACAAGTAAAAAGATAACCTAGCATTCTTTGATCTGAAACATGCAGAACCATAAAATGTTTGGACATGATAAAAATTTGACATCACAGATAAGCTTCACATCTTTTATTCTTTTTCATAAAGAAGTGTCAGACAACTATATAAAAATAATAGATCAAATAAACATAGACACTGTTGTACACAGAGCATAAAACCTTAAAAAAACACTGAATAATTCAAGGGAACTCTGGCAACACTGGTAATTTACAACACTTGCAATTTTTCATAAAGCAATACTTTTTTTAATTTTCATCTTTTTTTCTACGGTGCCTCAGGAAAAAGAAAGGCAAAAACTGAAACCATAACTACAAATATTAAAGTGTTTGCTTTTAGTATCAGTGTAGTAAATATGCCATTACTCTTAAGACGGTAATGCAATATGCAAACAGTATTTGTCCCAGATCACTACAGTAAACAAAAATTTTAGAGACTATAGTATTTTTCCCTCCTGCTATTTCCAAGGTTACTTTGCAAAAAATAACAATTTTTTAATACCTTCACAATAGAAGATACTTGTCCTTTTTGAAACAACAGAATCACACACAGATTAAGTATCTTTTTCTGTTCTAGGGTAAGCACTCAGATTTTCAGCAATGTAATTAGCCTAGCTGTAGCAGGCTATGTTAATTCTGATGTCTGCACTAACTGTAGTATCTCTGCATTGCACTGCACGACATTCGTCATAAGGTAACCAAAGATCTAGTCGCAGTTTTACCTCTGATCTGCTCCTTGCATCTGCTGTGTCACTTTAAAATACACATTTTCTTCCACAGCTTGCCCTCTAATTAATACTCCGTGCCCCAACAGTTTATGTGCAGAGGAAAGAACAGCTCACCAGGAAAAACACAGACATTCAAACAGTGACTGAATATGTAACTGGGAGTTGTAACATGTAACTTGACTTGGAGAAGTAAACATCACGTCTGCATTTCACTTTTATCTCCTATACTTACGTTTTGTGTGATCATACTTGGACTACTGTTTGCTTGTTCTTAAGAATTTTTTCCAAACTTCTCAATTTGAGAAATAGCATCCTAAAATGTTTTCCTGCCAGCCAACCTTGAAAACAATTTAATTCTCCCTACCCCTTCTAGACATACTTACACCATAATACTACTGCTTCCCTTTCTCTCCCAGACAGTTTCTCAAAACTGTATTGGTTTTTCATTGTCGCAGCACCAGGAGTTCTCTGAACACATGTTGCAAGGACCAGAGATGCACATACATGTTCTGGAGGAAATGTATATATTGTTGTTATTCATACATCCATTACGGCTAGCTTATTCCATGGGAGTCATTTGACTGTTTCAAAATCCAACATTTGAACAGCCCTCTTGACTTTTATTTCTTTAGACACTCCTAACTAATCAAGTGAATTGTCTTGGGTTTACATATTACAATCCATTGTTACAGAGTTTGATACTCTAACTAGGTACACTCAATTTCCATCTTGGCCACAACATATGAAAAATAAATGTTTTTCTTGTTTTTTTTCTCACTGAATTTTCCTTTTCAGAAACTCTAATTATAAGGCACCAGCTTACTGGTAAGCCTACTGTCTAAGTTTTAATGAAGTGAGATGTTTAAGGGAGAGACAGTTGTATTCTCTTAAGAAATATGGGACACTACTATTACTTCCTGATGTAAGAGTACTGACACAATTTAAAGCACTTGTTAGCTGCAGTGGTTTTGTCAGCCTCATACTTAAAATATAATTAATTGCTTTAGTAACTGAACTCAAACTGAAAGGAGCAAATTAAATGAAAATATATATATCTATCTCTCTTTTATATGCATTAGTGCATATGAGTCACCTTGATCTCCTTTGGGATGGAACTCTAATTAACACTGGAACATATTTTGTCTATAAAAATTTCTGTTGATTGCCCAAGAGGTAACAGGAACTCATTTTGCCAGATGATGTTAACTTTTATAGGTTAAGGTGGTGAGTTACCAGGAGCTGCAGCTGTGTGTTTTATGCTCAGGGCACTTTTTAAGCAACTCAGTATTTTAAGAATCATGACATTCACATCTGATATACGAAAAATTAACAAAAAGGAAGAGAAATGATGAATCATTACGTATTAAAATATTAGAACTGAGAAAAGAACTATGTTAATACTCTGACATATCACTTATGCATGTATTATATATAATAAGTTCAGGTAATTAGAATTACAGCAAAGAAATGAAGTTATTGACATGAGCTGACTGTAAAGTGTAAAGAAAGCTGTTGTTAAAGCAACAGAATGGCCTTTGCAACTCAGAGATATGCCAACAGTTCTTGGTAAGATTATTGGCAAACTGAAAGAATATCAAATTCACTTCTATATGATGGCTTGGACACAGTTACCATCATTTCTGCTTTATATCTGTTTTCAGAAGTTTTAATATGTAACAACTGTAAAAGATTTCTTCAAGCTGAAATTCAGCTTGGAACACAGGAGTCTGCATAAAGCAATCTTGTGCATTTAAAATAAAACCCCCCATCATTTAAAATGTTTTAGACCTTCTTTGGATTAGAAATTTAGAAAATATTTCCCACCTAAAAAACCTGATTTCGGACTAAGTGCAAAAAAATATACTGCTTTTCAACATGTTAAAATATGTCATAAGTTAACAAAGCAATTATATCATTCCAAACCAGCTTCATTACTCAACCTGAAGTGCAGATACACAGAATAATCATATTTTTGGTAAACTACCAAAAGAGAGGGCAAATAGTAGAACTGCAGATCTTCAAAAAAACCCACACTTATTAGGTCAAAAACCTAAAATACATACTTAAGTGGAAGATTTAACTGAAGCTTCTCTTTCTTTCCAATTTACCTCCTTTATCAAAGGAAACATCAAAACCTTCTTTGACAGAATGTTAACACTTTTGAAGCCCTTCGAGCTGTTTTCACTCCTTTCTACTATTTCTATAGACAAAATTAAATGTCATAAAACCAAAAGATAGATTAATCTTTGCATCCTCATTTCTCTCAATAAACAAAGGTATAATTAAGAATACCAGTTTCTCCAAAGTACCTCTATTTTCTCTCAAAGGGGTATGTTTTATGTAACACAAAACCTTAATTCCTATGAGGCACCATAACAGGAGATCCAGCAAAATCCTTAGGTACTAAAAGCAGTCACTAGATGGGTTTAAATGCCCAAATCCAGAATCATTATCCAAAAGAACTTGCCATTACCTTATCTTCCAAACTAACTTATTGCTTGTGGAAAGGGTGCTAGACGAGAGTGCTAGTTCTTCTGTAACTGTCAGCTGCCCTTGTTGTTCTGCCCTGGTAAGAGACAAGAAGACCTTAGAGAAATTAAAGCTGGGGGGAACCTTCTCTAGTCTTGATGGTTCATATACTGTTAGTGGAGGTAACGAAACTTACTTCCTGAGACTGCTTTTAATTTGAACTGTAACTGTTCCTAAAACTGAGCAGTACGGTTCAGTAAAGACTCTTCACGTGTCCTCCATGTTATACCTGTGTTGGGTTTTTTTTTTTCATTGAATACTTCCCATTGAATTCTGAATTTCTGTATCAGTTGATATACACTGAGCCACGCAGATTACGTAGAACAACAAAGACAGATATATAAGAGCTTTGAACCACACATTAAAAAGCCTGATAAATAAAAACACTCCATATCCTCTCAGTGAAACCAGTTTTACACATTATTTAATTTCACTTGCAATCAGTTTGGATTTGCACTGGAACATCCCTCTCAGCATGCAGTTACTATGTTTGTTGGATTTTCAGTTATTTTTCAAAAGTCTGCCAAAGAACTATTAGTTTTTCACATGTCAGTGACACCTGGCCTCCACAGTGACTCTGCAAAATTTAATAGCAGCAAGGGAATTGTTATTGTCTATTGCTTCACTGGTCCATGAACTGAGGAGTTCCTGAGCAAGTCTTGGCACAGTGCAGCAAAGCAGCTGTTAGGCCCTATTGTTGTCAAGAATACGCATTTTGACAACTACTAATCATGTATTTACTCTGAACAGTGAATAATCTTATACATTTATCATTGTCAGAATATATTTACCCAACAAGTAATGGCAGCTCTAAATGAGTTTCTTATGTCCTAGCAAGAAAACACAAACAGTAATTAATTAGTTTATTGTCGTTTACCCACAATTTATTTATTTATTTCCCCAAGCCATTCATCAGATGCATCAAGTACATAATGGCAGGTAGCTTTTTGTGGCATTTACGGTTATCGAGTTCCAAGCAAAATTCCTCATGAACTATTGTAGGGAACCTCAACTGCCTTTAAGGTGAGATCTAATGTTGTCCTGAATTGGGAACAATTTAAAAGACAGAAAAATGGATGGCATAAGTAAAACAAAATGCTTCAACAGTTGAATGGGTTCAAGTTGGTGGTTATCTATTCTCTGTTAAAAAAAACCAAAATGAACACAGTTGCTAAGCTGTCTAAATCGCACAACATTATTTAGGTTTGTCATGAAAGGCAGCAAATGTAAACCATTCCCTGGGAAGCTAAAAAGTCTTTCTGTAGTTATGGTATGACGGCAGATGAAACAAAGTTGTGATCTATACTGACAAAGACAGAAAGCAACGAGTCATTTAACTTTTGCAGATTCTTTGGACTATAAGGACAATGATCCAGGAAAATGGGAATGGGTGTCAGATACAAATCAGAAAGTTTAGGATCAAGTGCGTGAGAACTGATACAGGTTATAGGGAAGGTTACATATGGGGAATACACAGCAATGGTAACTCTGGGCACAGTGTTACCATGTTACTCAAACTCTTGACACATGCATTGCATTTTAGAATAATGCAGGTCCTCCTTCCTAACTTTTTCCTCTCTGATCGTAAAACAGCTGATCTTGCTAAAGATTTGTAAGCTTTAAGATGTTTCTAAAGTTGTAAAACACAAAAGTACTCCAGAGTTATTAATTTTACATAAGGGATACTCAGCATGGAAGCTGGCAGTGGGTCAAAACCTAAGACAGGTTTAATGCACAATGGAAAGTATTACCAATTTTATACTTAGGAACTCTTATCTAGGATAAGTGTCTGAATAACGAATTGGACCTGTATGACTGTATCAGTTTATACTCACAAATCATTCACTTCTCAGAAAAATTTTTCCTGTATGAACTAGGCAATGGGTAGACAAACGGTGATCAATTTACTGAAAATATCTGTTCTAGGGACAACTAAATATTAGACCATTCAAAATGCATAAAAATATTACAAATAATATTATAACTGAATAAATCATCTGTATGTCTTTTTTGTTGCGCTACAGAAATACTGCAGTAATTCCTTAGTAGTATGAGACTGCTGAATGCATAGCACCATTTTTTTTCTATTTGCTTCTCCCTGACGTGAAATAAATCATAATGAATGATACACGTGTGAGAAAGGAGTGCTACATTTACAGTTATTTGGAAAAAATAATAATTAAAAACTGTATTCATCTGTTCATCACAATAAATCTCTCAAAGCAAATCCAGCAGCAAACAGAATTACACCATACCACACACTCTGGAGATCACGCTCACTTTCCTTCTGACCTCAGAGCACAGGTTTACCAATTTTGAAATATTTCATATATGAGATAAATAACAAGCAATTTGACTTAAAACTGGCAAAGACCGTGAGAATGACTTTCGATGGTAAGAACTGTGTGTAACGACCCCAAGAGCATGCCCCCAGCAGGAGGTCTGTTGCTGGAACTCAGGACCAACCTAGTGACAGTGTGGCTGCGGGCTGCCTCCTTCCCCCTTGGAGAGGAGCTCCCAGGCAGCGCTGCAGGGGGCCAGGGCTGAGCCCCTCCCCGTGGGATGTGCTTTCAGCTGAGGCTCTTGCCTTTGGCCCCACCTGAGCTACAGCTTCCTATAAGGCCATAGACCCCGTTAATCCATACCCCAGCCCACAGGCTGATGTCCCAGACTGACCTCAGCCCTGTCCCACCACTATGGGCACGGCTGGCCGCGACAGGGCTGTTTCACTCGGGTCATGGTCACCAGGCTCCTGATCCTCTTTCCTGACTTGACCTCAGCCCTTCCCCTTCCTCACAGGGGTGCCTGATGGCGGGGGGCTGCCCCTAGCTTTCCCCTGCTAGCTTGTCCTGTTACTTTGGTGGGAGGCGGTGGGACAGGCACAGGCCTGCCGGTCCCCATGGGGATCCCAGGTGGCGCCCAGCCCACAGGGAGCAGCCACCCTCTCAGCACTATGCTGATGAGGGACAATAGTTAGTTGAAAAAAAACAACTGATGAGAGCAATACAAGATTTTTAAAAATTTCAGCTATATTTCTGCTCTGAAGAAACTTTGCATTTTGTTTGTTGTACAGATCCTTCTGTATTGTTCCTCACTGTCAGCAAAAATGTAAACATTTAAAGTTTTCTTGAGGAGCGTTCATGCAATCTCAGGTTCATTGTTTTCCAAAGTGGAAAATCTTTGTCCAACAGTGAGATTTTTCACTGGCTTGTGACTAAATCATTCCCAAATAGCACTGCTGCAGATGAAGCAGGATCTGTCATCAGACAGACATTAATCTTGAACAGGTTACCTGTTGCTGAGATAACAATTGCTTATTTTTGCTACAGAAACATACTTTTATAGAAAATACAAGGTGTAATGATGGTTTCTATGAGTGACCACATATAATCACAACCCCCCCCCCCACAACTAACTGCACTGATGATGGTAATACTACATCATTGATTATTAGATTAATTCATTAGAAGGACACAGATACAGTCCTAATGTTAATTTAAATCCCAAACAGAGCATAAGGATATGCAGGCCATATTATTACCCCCACAGAAAACCACTGGTAAGTTCTTGGCAGGAAAGCACGTAAGTACTTAGTTGGGGCTACTGGTCTAACAGCAGGACTGCTGATAGCGAAAGTGCGATAAGTTATTTTAACAAGCTGTTAATATGAATCATTCCTTATTATACCATGGCTAAATGAGAGAAGTAATGAGGTAGAAAACTTAACTGCCTTAGGATAAGCCTGGAGAGATATGAGTTAAAGGGAAGAGGAAACGAATCTTTGAGCAGCTAAGCATAGTTAAGAATCAAAAGACACATACAAAATACTACAATGCCTGACTGGCCTTGAAACACCTGCAAATATCGTATTTGTTTGCTTATTTTTAGCCCCAAATCCTTTCTGTTTTCAGTCAGTCTGACATCACCTTCCGTCTTTAGCTGGACTGCTGCCCTCCCCCATAATCTAAAGAGAGATGCACTTAATCTTCTTTTGGGGCTAACAAAAACATTCAAGGTCTATTATTTTGAAAAGACTATAATGATTTGTGTTGAAATATTTGATTTAATTTGTCATCAAAACATTTGGATTTGCGACTCATACTAAATTTTATTTTCCGTTTTAATGTCCACAGTCTCAGGAGTAGTTATACTGTGATGGTAAGCTGTATGGATTCAGAAAACTTCCTTTTTCCTTTAAAACTTCCTATGATGCTTATTGTTATTCTTTCTCCTTCGCCTGCTTCTCCAGCCTCCAATTAAAGGCTGGAACAATTAGGTTTTATTGAATTGTAAGTTTGCTAATTGAATAGATATATAGACAGTTGAAAGCACCAGGATTCTCTACAGGGTCTTGTTTATCAGTGTCTGAATCTTGGTTAACAGCTTGCTACCATTCTAAATATACAACTATTTATTTAAGTATTTATGTACAATGTTTGTTTGCCATGGCAACTGCTGTATCAACTTGACATACAGAGAAGTAATTTTATTCAGATACACTTACCTCCTTCTTAGAATTCATCCATATTTTATGGTATTTAAAGAGAAATAACAACAAATTCTCAACATATGTTTCAACTTATTTTAGGTGCAAAAGGTACTTGTCAATTTTCTAGTATAATGTATATGACTAACGGTATTTGCCAACCACAGAATTGGTAAAACAGCCAATTAAATCAGCTGGGGGAAAAAAATCATGGCAACCTTTGAATATAACTCAACCCGTGATTCTTCCATTAACAAAGTTATTTATTTTACTTTTTGAATTTATAACCCCAACTACAATTTTGAAAAAAGAAATACAAATAGCAAAACATATGTATCCCAGTAAAAATACAGTTTCTCTAATTATTTTTTTCTACCAACTTTTCTTACACTTCAGACTCTGTAGTCAATAGCTTCTGTATTCTAACTTCCCTTAAAAACTAATCCTGCTCTGTTTCAGATGTCTGGAAGAACCTCGTCCACATCTGAACGCATCTCGGGAAGAACAATCTACTACTGACTCCTGAGTTGCTCAGAGCTGAATACTCAAAACTCCTTTTCTGATCTTTGTCCTAGGATCCAATGCCATGAAAGAAAGAGGTTACACAGCTGATTGGTTAAACTCTTGTAAATTCACAGTGTATTAACTGACTGGACTGTGTCCTTGGTTCACTGAAGGGACAGAGCCCACAGCCTTCCTCATCTGCATCTGTGGAAATGGCCAGGCTTGTTAAGTCACATGCTATGTTTGGATATATAGGTCATGGCCAAAGTAAAGAGCAGAAGTACACCCATACAGTTCACAGAAATATAAACCCACAGTTCAGAAACACAAAGGGTGATTGGTGGATCTATCTCTGCTTGACCTGTTATATTGAATTTCACTGACATCTGATTTACTAGTGAAATCAGAAGATGAGGAATATACAGCCCTAGAACTGCCAAAATTAAGGCAGACCCCAAAGGGAGTTTGCAGGGTTAAAGAGAATAATAACTACAGCAAGAATAATAACTACAGCATGACTGGAAAGGAAACTGGATATAATAGGATAGGTAATTACAGAAGGCAAGAAATAATTCAAGGCTGCAACATCATGAGAGTACAGTACCAGGAGAGATAAGAGGGAGAAAGGAATAAGACTGGTCATGAAGTATTGTATACACTGTTGAGTTTCCAATAGGGAATAATTCACTTATGTGATTCAACTCTTTCTCCCTCATCACAGCCAGAAACCGCCCTGAGTTAAACAGAGGACAAAATTAAGAGATACTGTGAATTCTACAATATCTTCTGTACCAGCAGCCATGATCCAGTCCCTCCTGCAATAAATGAGTAATACTTAATAATGATAATAGTCATAATTAATATTAAACTCTTAGCGAAGGTTTATTATCTTCAAGTCCCATTAAGTAATTAACCAATTCATTAAGCTAGTGTAAAAGCAAGCAATGAAGTTACACAGAGACACACCCTGCAGGCCCAATATTTAACAATCTATTTCAACAGTAAAAAAATTTAACATTTTTCTCTTAATATAATAATGATCTAGTCCTACAGTTATGCAAAACAAATCTGAAGAACACATTCTTTGGAAGTTCTTACTTTTCAGAGGTTGCTGTCGAATTGTACAATTTCAGCTGGGAAAGACTGCACAGTGATATGCGTGTGCTTGTTTGAGATAAAAGTCTACGCTGCGAATGCTACCAAACAACGGTAAACAATTTCGTAAAATGAAGCAGAGATGAACACTGATCTATTTATTATACACAGTTCCAGTAATTCCAATTAACTTTTTTAATTCAGTGGATCAAATCCTGCAGTTACACAGTTATAAAACCAGAGCAATCACATAGTTACTACGAGGCCTTGAGTAAGGAGGAAAGTAACAAAACCAGCTGCAAAGTATACACATCCTAATTGGAAGAGATACTAGTTTCCAATGCCTAACATTTCATGTCAATATTCTTTTGTGTTCTTAAATTCCCTCTCCTTTTTAGGGGGACCCAGACAGGTCACAGTTTTCCCAGTAAAACAGGTAGAAATACTAGTGATATTAAACATCAGGGTGTTATCAACATTCTTCTCATACTGAACTGAAAACACAGCGCTGTACCAGCTACTAGGAAGGCAATTAACTCTATCCCAGCCGAAACCAGGACAGCATAGTAGTAAATTACAATTATTCTAATGAGGCATACTTCCCTTTTCTACTTTAGTCTGCTTGAAAACATTTTTCATATTTTGATTAGCAAGAAAGAATGCTTTAGATCAGATTCAAGAAATTTCCTTTCTATTTTGTTACATTCAAGTTTCAAATGCAACTTTTGCTTTCATTTTATAACTTGAGTTACGATGACAGTAAAAAACTAAGAGCTGACTTTCTCTTACTTTACCTTTAATTTTGTGTTTGCAAGGTCACAACTCTCTCTTCTTCATGCTAGTGAAATGCAGAACCATCTTAACTGAGTTCAGTAGGGCTGAACAAAACTAGTACTGCTGAAAAAGAGGAAGAAGTAAACACTTCTACCCACAGCAAAACAAAATTTGGTGAAGTATTTTCCTAATGTTAAAGTTCATTTCCTGCTTTCATTTATTGTTTCCCAAACTCAAGATACGAACAAAGTTTCACCTTACTTGCAACTTGCTGCTTTGCCTGAGAACCCCACCTCTTGAGAGACACAGTGCTTGTAGTACGCAGTATTTTAAGAATGTGTTTCTAATTAAGTGAACAGGTGGCTTCAGCCAGCAGGAACTACTGAGCAAACAAACCCAGCGAGAGCTGGGACTAGTTGTAGCAGATGGTGTGGTCTTTGTACCACTTTAATGAAGACTATGCCTGAGCTCTCTGTTGGGTTTAATAGAACACTTTCCTTATCATTTGTGCAACTACATTTACACCAAAATAAAAAGAAATGATTTCTAGATTACAAAAGCAATACGTTCTGTGCACCCTTCAAGCATGTTCAAGCATGCCCTTATCTGATAAGTATATATTAGGCATAACAAAATTCAGTTAGTAGGTCAATTCATACCTAACACTATTATCTATATCCATCCACCAGTGAAATATACTGTTGTAATATTTGTATCATGCTAGCAATCATCTCATGAAACTTTGCACAGACATTAACAGTCTTTAGGCAGCAGGTAGACATTTATAGATTGTTAACATTGCCCTGCCAACCCCTGTTTCTGAATTAATCTATCAATAGCTTAGAATACATTTATTAAATTATAAGCTTCTCTTTATAGATTTATGTGAGCATACTCCAAATCAGAGTTCACATCAGGAATGAGAAAATTTGTTCAGAAGTTTTTAATGAGGATTAGCATTCTATCTTGCATCCTCCCACTGACTTAGGCAAGGGTGATCAGAAAGAAAAGCAGTAGTATAAAAACAATTTCAATAGAAAAATGACCATTCCATCTTGAGTAAGGATTAAAAAGAAAAATGGGGAACAGAATGGAAGAAGAGGAATTTCCAGTACAAATTCAGTAATCAAATTCAGAAATGCCAATAAATTACACTTTTGTCCAGTCCAGTATTATAAATTCATAAGCTTTCTGTGACAAAAGTATTCATACATACAGTCTTCCATTCAAACATTTCCTAAAATGTACCCACACATTTAAAAAAATTTAACTCATTCATTTACTATGACAAAATCATTCATGAAAAAGAGTACCCATTTCAAGTTGTCACACATTACACACATTTTTTTACAAGGCTTAAAAATATTACTGATGTGGAAAAGATGGACACTCATAGAAAGAGATAAGCTGGATGTATCAGAAAATGAAAGCAGGAAAGGCACCCTTTTAACTCTTAACAGTTTTACCATGAGCAACACTACTGCACAATTGCTATAATATCACTTGACAATTCATTGAAAACCATATTCTACCCTATCTTTGTGCAAAAATTCAACTGATGAGGAAAAATAAAGATACACTATGGCCCCTTTTGTATATAAATACTCCAATATGTAATAAATTGGCTGGATTATTGCAAGAATCATAGTATACACAGTTCATTATTCTTACTATTCATATCACTGAACTTGTCTTGCTAGTTCTATTTATTTTTCACTGGAGTAATTCTTTTGGGAACTTCAAAGCAATTAGTTCAGGAGCACATGTTAAAGGGTGAAGAGTTTCAATGTTGCAGCAATGTAAGATAACTATAGATCACAAAATCTGTCATGGTATAATGCAATCAAGAACAAAGCAAATTGAAGCTTTGTTTTCAAAAGATAAGAATGCAATGGAATGCATCACTAGCTCCTCTTATTTCTTGTGCTGTCTACCTAAATGAGACTCCCTGCTTGCATATTTCAAAGTCATTGGTTAATTATCCTGTAGCAAAACCACATTTTGGGTACTGTGATTTGAACATAATGATGTGACTATAATTTGAACAAATTAGAAATATGCAAAGTTGAATACTTGATTTCAGATATAATCCAGTAATTAAAAACATAACAAATCATTTAGCAGGAATGTTGCCACTGTTGCTGAGAAAAACTGCTAATTGCAGTGCCTATGTCTCCCCCACATTTGCAGTGCTTTACTCCCACCCCAAATCAAGACCCAATGGCAAAAAATGATGAATTAAAACGTATGTTTCCCTGACTTTTAAACCATACAGACAATACTGAGTAAGAAAGGAACAAGATAGACTAAACAGACATCTTTTGCACTGTCAGTTTAATTTTTGTTATGCACTCCCTGTACAACAGAAAACAGTTGTATGCCAGTGTGTAAACTTACACAGATGAGAGTATAGTAAATATAAGGAGATAATCAAACACAAAATGAATGTTGAGGAATATTTCTTTTAAAAATATTCTGTTGGTGTTATCCTGATAACTTTTTATAATCCTGATGAAAGTGTTTTTGCTATCAATTCTCCCGATTAAAACATATTTCTGGTAATTTTGATATGGTGTATGAATGATATTTCTCCTTAATAGAGTGTCATGATTCTGGATGGATTTTAGGCATCAGCATTTACAAACCCTTCTAGGAGCTCTCCCTGTGGCAGCTGCTCTCAGGTACTCCAGGTGAGTATCAGCGAATGGTCTTTCACTGGGAGACCAAGCATCCCTGGGAAAAAGGCCTGCTCCAAACTCAGCAATACAGAGGGAAATAGCAATGGCTTTTCTACAGCCCCCTGAAATTACAGGCAGCCTTTTATTCCATGACTTCAGTGTGATTTCAAAACCTACAGTGACATTGGTTTTGCCATTGCCTGATGAAAAAATATAAGCATGCTTCAAGTGTATTGAAAATGCATGTTCAGCAGTACTGTTCAGCCATGAATATTGTTCAACAATGAACAAAAAGAGCGGATGAATGATACAAACGTTTTACAGGTCAACTCTGCGATCTGAGAACTCAGATGAAAACTACTTTTCCTAATTCCTTGCTCCTTTAGCAGTCTATTTGATCACAGAGGTAAACCTATGCTTTCACACGTCAGTTTGCCTCCAGAAGTTGTTCCAGTGTTGTCTGTTTTTTTCATCCCTCCTGCTATAGCAAATGTGTAACATCCACATTTCTTTGAAATGCAACATTGCCCTTGTATAGGAAAAGTATTACTTCCTATTGACAGTGCTCATCAATTCTGCGAGTGTTTTTGTCTCCTAGCAGTTGGTTCAAAATCAGCAGCTCTGGTGAGTTTAGACTTAACATTCTCTTAACAAGCACAGCCACCTGCTCAGCTTTTAAGCAGAGACTGAAGCTACTTTAGAGGGGTGAGTTGTTTGTACAGATGATGATTCACACAAGTGAATCACCGAAAGTCCACTGACATTGACTGACCCATGCCCATTCATCCTTCTTAAAAATCTGGCTCAGTGTTTATTTCCTCGATATATAGAACAAACCTCTCCTTAAAATCCCCAGCAACTTGCTTTAATTGGTGAGTGACATAAAAGCACTAAATAATATAGTATTCTGCTTGTCATATTTGATAGATAAATTCACCAGCCTCTGTCTTATTTTTGTCACTGTGACACAATTTTGCAAATAGGTGAAAATGCCCATGATAATAACTTTTCTCAGGATATTTAAATGTGCAGACTGAAGATTAGCTATTAACATCCACGTTTTGTTCAAACATTTGTCTCCTGCAAATATTCTTTAAAAACTGGACCTCTGACTTTGTTAGAGAAGTGAGCAGGAGAGGATTACGAACTTGAGAATGTTAGATTTGGCTGGGAATTGGCTTCAGTATTGCCCGTCAGTTCTCCTTTCTTTTCTTAAAACAAAAAAGGCAATGTTGTGACACAATAGTTCAGTGTTACAGCATTCCTCAAAAGGCAGTACTCCAAAATGACACATATAATGCAAACAATACCAGTGCAGAAAAAAAAAAAAAAGTCAGAAGAAACCCAGATATATTATCAACAGAAGATATATTCTTAGTGACTTCATGTAATACACTGTCAGCAAGTGCAGTAATAAGTAATACCTATAGTCTGTATACCAGGATGCTAACCAGAAAATTCACAAGTCATGTTCCACATTCATCCACTCTGAAATGATCTAAATCTGCTAATCTTCAGGGATGTGAAGAACTCATCTCAGTGCCCAGACTTGGAGAAGAAAGCATAAATGGAGGGCTGACACAGATGATTGCTTTCCCTCCTGCTTCTGTTGCAAAGACTGCATTGGGTTTAGTTCTGTTGTTCTAGTTGGTTCACATTATGAGGATCTTCAGAATGACAGACTGAGGTGCTTGGAGAAAGTCTAAATACATCAGGAAATGAAGAAAAAACTAGTTCTGATACATGAATCTCTCAATTATTTAGCATTCACAGGCATTAATCATTTCATTAATTCCAGATTAAATACTGCTCATTTAACTTTACTACTGTCCATATAAGAAAGTGAATTTGCATATACTTGTGCAGAATTCTTAAAAGGTAAATATCATGCTAAGATAAAATAGAACAAGTACCACACACAAAGAAATGGAAAAACTACCCAAGTAAGATATCTGAAAAGAATTATATGAATAAAAATCAGTCACAAGAACACCAATCAAAAAGGAAATCTGATGTTAAATTATCATATGCATTGCATATAAAATAAAGCTATCTGTTGTCAGGAACTGGCTCAAAAATATGAATGCTGACTGCTCAAAAGAATTTTTGGAATGTCTCAGCCTCCCTTATTTTCTTGAGAGAGAAAAAAACCCCAAACATCTCTGCCTAAACATTTTGATATTTTATTTGAGATGATTCAAGATAAATTATTCTTAAATCTGTAGTAATATTTTTTTCTTCCTAACATATGACTTGAACTATGGCAGGACACAGAAGTATCACGAGGACTGGCATGGAAAAGTACAGACACTTGCCTTGTTCAAGTGCTACCTTAACCTTCTGAGACCAAGACAGACCAAAGTAAGAATCAACTCTCACTGTAACTTCCAAGAACTTTAACACCTGTATAGCCATACTGACCTATAATCAAGTTTGTTTTGATTTATGTGGAATTCAGTGCTATCACTCTGGCATTGTTTCTAAGACACATCTGCTCTAAACACTATCCTTTTACCTCACTTCAGTTTCCTTTACACTTCAGCTGACTCAGAAGGTAAAACTGAAAGATGCTTGCACACAGGAATTTAGTAGCCTACTGACTGTGAAGACAGAGATGACAATGTCCAAGTATTGACAGCTCTCTAATGCTGTCCTACAGCACTTTCGTACATTTGGAGAGAAGGACACAAAAATTCTCCCACTGTTGTCTAGAAAAGGATCAGGTGTATAGCCTACTGAGGAACAAATAACCTTAGGGCACACCCTCAAAAATTCCTACATCTTGTGTATATAAATGCAAATCTAAACATGGCTTCACTATCTCAAGTGTGGTTTTCCACGCAGCTGCAAATACACATCAGAGGCCGAGTAATCAATATTCAGATTTAAGGCACTCACGCAAATTACTACTTATTTTCTGGTTTTCTTATTTAGGTAGCTAGTTGTACTGAACTACCAAACTCATATGCGCTGAAATACTAAAAGCAGTAATAGTTTTGAGGCCTGCTATTCTTGACGTGGTAGTTCATTTTTCTTTTCTTTTCTTTGCATTGCATTTCAACGCGATGCCACTTTGGAGGTTATTGAAATTATTGTTCATGCTCTGAATATCTGGTTAAACAGAAATGTGTGATTCAAATTATTAACTAAAATGAAAGGAGAAAAGATGACAACATAAAGGGTCTTATTTTTAATTCTCTTTGCAAATCTCAGCAGTTAAAAGCCAGATGAATAGAAATCAGTTAAGGTTCATTACAGTTACAATCCATCCAGAGAAAGAGAAAGATAGAAGCTCTGGTACATTAACTTTTACGCTTGTGACCCAGTAAATAATGTTCCAGTTAGAGCTATGACTTCTTGCAACCCGAAGCTCATATAATTTTTATAATAATATATTAATTTTTTGCAATGTTAAGTGCTGCTAAATACAGATCTGAAGGATGTCAAATTGAGAACAAAAATGAGAGTATTTCTTTAAAAAAGTCACAGATGTATATTCAAAATTTTTATCCATGATGATACTGTTTAAATAAATGAGGAAACAAGGCTGTCTGTCAAATCTACAGCAATCCAATTGAAAAATCAAATTTATGATGAGTCTAACACAGATGACATGCTTCCATTTTCTCTTCACACATGGGAGAGACTAGATTTTCAGTTAGCTCGGATCATTTAACCAATGCCTCTGTAATTCAGATGCAAGCGCTGAGCGTGTTACCTGAACAGACAGCAGAGGTGGAGGTGCAGGTTGAGGGAGGGAGTTTGACATTGTATTTGTCCCCACAAAAAGGATTTCTAATAGATCATAATCCTGTTTCACTTGCAAGAAAGAATGAAGAAATTCATTCAAATACAGTAAATTACACCTAGAAAATAGATCCACCTTGTATTATTTACTGAATTATATTCTAATGTTAACAATTCATTCACCATGGAAGCTGCATTAAAAGGATTATCTTTTGAGGTATGTGCAGGCTGGTTTGGGACAAGCTTAAACTGGTGAATACAGACAACTTGCTAAAAATACAGGGGACCTTTTACTCTCGTTTAACCAGTAGCATCTAAGTTGCACAGTTGGGGAGCCAGTAACTGGGATGTTGAATTAAAAAGGCAATTAATGAATTACAGATTAGTATTGTAAAACTGAATTCAGAGGTTAAAAGAATGCTGTATATCTTCTCATCTGCTAAAGGTACGTCTCTCGTTGACAAAAATGAATGTCGATTGATAGCAATGTCTGGCAAACTTCTCAGTTACAGGACTTAAGATATTTTCAGTATATATAGTCAAGAACAGAATGATAGAGTTGGGTCTCTTCAGTTTAATACACTGTACCTTAGGTTCTGCAATGCTCTGTGATAAATTCAGGTTATAATTTAACCTCACTTTCTCACTACTCTACAGGTTGTTTCTAAAGAAGACTTTCAGCAATGGCTAACATCTACTGTATGAATTAATTTTGCAACTAATAATAGCGACTGAAAATTCGTAATAAACAGTACCTTCTTCAAGTTTAGATTAACACTATATGACATTTTGTATAAAGAAAGAAATTATGACCTCGACACTTACTAAATATCTTACCACAAATGCACTCTATTATCTCTTTTTTGTATGCATAAGGGTAAGCACAATTCCACATTCATTTACCATACAAGAAGAAAATAGAGATGGGAAGGGAAGAAAGTAAATCTAGACATATGGTATCATCCCTTTTGTAGCATTTTTACTTTCTGACTTTTTTTTCCTTCCTTACACAACCACTAAGAGGACTCTGTCTACTACAAATTCTCCTATGTAAAAATGATACAATCAAAGAGAATGCAATGAATATCAATAATGTCTTCTAGCTTTTTCTTCATCATCTCATTTTAATATTTTAACAATACGAGTTAAAATTATGGAATCATAGAAACACTGGTTGGAAGGAACCTCTGGGTGAAGCAGTACTAAATCAGATCAGCCTTGTATGGCTGTCTTTAAAATCTCCAGGCTCTCCGATAGGTAAAAACCCATTACAATATTCCTCTACCATCCTATTGAAGAAGTTGTCTCCAAGGTGCACTACGAATCTCTCCAGACTGTAGCTCCTGGTCCTTGCTTTACTCTCTGCCTCTATGTAAAAGAGTTGGTTTCACTGTCTTTGCAACTTTTCTTCACATAGTTGCAAACTCCCTTGCAAGTCTCATCTTTGCCAGACTAAACAAGGCCAGCTCCCTCAACCTCTCCTCATAGGTCACATGCTCTAGGCTCCATATTTATGGCCTCTCCAGTTTGTCAATACCCTTCTTGAACTAAGGAGCCCAAACCTGAATGTAATATTCTAGATATCACCAGCAACATATTGCGCAGTTGTCAATAATTATTTGACCCATCTGGTTTAACACAGATTATCAGATAACTGATACTTGTACTTGAGTGTACAGTCCTTACATACATACCTTATTCAGACCCAAAGTATAACCCAGTAAGCAATCTGCTCATGGATGATGTATTTTCATAGCAAAAGCACAAGCATTTCTGTGTTCCTGGGGCGCTTTATGTGCCTCTCTGAATTGTTGAGACCAAAACCTGAGAAACCTCTTTCCCATTACAAAGGTCCAAAAAAGAAACACGTAAAAACAAAGAGAGACTGCATCTAATCCTATTAATGCTGTGCAAAATCAATCTCCTGAAGCTTTCTAGTGCTTGCAAACATGCAGTTAAGATGCCTCTGGTGATGGACAGAAATTGCAGGTTTTCCTCCCAATTTTTTAGCCATTTCTTATTTTCATTCTCTTTCTTTTGCTGAAAACTGATTGACTGTAAAAGATCTACTGCAATGTCAGTCTCCCGTTAACAGCTGGGAAGTCACCCTGTCTTACTCGCAGTCACAACGAAACACAAGATAATCATATTGTGACAGCCGTACCCAGCAGAGAGGAAGAGAAGCAAATCTCTTTTCGTTATTCTACTCTGCCCATTTCAGCCCTTACCGAATTTCCCAACAGTGAAAGGAAGAACATTCCTTTTCAATTCCCTTAATGGCGGGATAGCCAATAGGAAAGCTTATCTTCAGCTCATAAAGCATATTTTCAGGATAAAGGCAGATTTTTCCCTTCTGTGCTACTGGAAGTATATACCACAGTTTTCATTAATCTCTCCCCTTTTAGGGGAAATAGTCCCTTAACTTTCCAATACTGCTACCCGTACTGTGTATCTGTCCTGACTTCAGCTGGGATAGAGTTAATTGTCTTTCTAGTAGCTGGTACAGCGCTGTGTTTTGGGTTTAGGATGAGAAGAATGTTGGTAACACCCTGATGGTTTCAGTTGTTGCT